>CM051831.1:57354177-57718890 GCA_028451465.1 Erethizon dorsatum
GTGGTTCTCCCCTCTCTATCCCCTGCTTGCCTCCCAATGGGCAGAGGCGGGCTTATCGCTTTGGCATCAGTAGAAGAGAGAGCCCACATATGGACAGAAGCAGCTCTGACTCCAGCCAGGCAGGTAGACCCTGATGAGCCAGTTTTCCTGGAAACATGGGGGTGATTCACCTGTGTATTCTTCATTATTCCAGCCATCTTCTTCCAAATGAAGTGACACAGCTGCCAGGCACTACAAGGCTCGTTTCCTCCTGCCCTTCGCAAACCGAAACCTCCACTGGAGTACATTCTGTTGCTCTGTTCACCTCCTTCTCTGATGGCAAAAATTTCCCCAGGTGGCAAAGCTTGCTGTAAATAAAGGTGTAAGAAGAGGTCATGTATCCAAGTTGGCATATGTGTGTTTCTTTGTGGATAGTGGGCATCTGCCATCACTGGATTGGTAAAGCATAACATGACCTAGACATCTAACCCAGAAGACAGGGCCACATTGGGTCTTTGGGAAACTCAACATGTCATTGGGAAGACTTAGGTCATAGCAGGCAAATCACCGTCCTCTTACTGCAGATAAAGCAGAGACACTTTATCTGATGGTGCTTCGAAGCATATTCATGCAGGATATTTTTAAATTTATTCCTCCATGCTCTGCCATTATATGCACACATTTTAGAATGTGTTCTAAAATCCACATTCACCTGTTGACTTGTAATTTTCCTTGCATACCATCATTATATAACTCTGTACCCTCATCAACATGGGCGAGGTGAGGGAGAAGGGAGGGGACTCTGGGCTCCAGGGCTGAGTGAGTTTGGCCAGGACAGGCACAGAGGAAGGTTATCCCACAGCTGCTACCCCCTTGAAAGCCAACTCTTCTGAGCCCAAAACCAAGCAAGCTGTGGGCTGAAAGCTTACATTTCAAGTCCTAACCAACTCCTAGCAGCCTCCTACTACACCAACCCATGATTTCTCATATGTAGGAGTCCTTGCCTTTGAGAAGGGGAGGAAAAACGAGGTCTTCCTTTAAAAAGAGTTTCAGCTTAGTTATCAACATGGCACAAGTGGTAGCCAAGTATCCGGTCAACAGGTAGGATGTATTTTTTTTTTTTTTTTAACATCTTTGTGTTTTCCTTAATCCCCACCAAGGAGAAAAGGCCTGTCCTAGTGTAAGAAGTAGTTTAGCTATGTAGCTTATAAATAGGCAGCTAGCGAAGGACAGGGCCCAAGATGGAGTGGGTGGGTAGCTTACAGAAAACCCAGCACACACACAGGGTTAAAAGCTAACTCAAGCCTCTAAAGCACTAAGCTCAGAAATGTAAAAGCAAACACAGGGAGAATGATAGGCATTAAGATAAAGACTGGTGGTTAGGCCCCTAACCCAAGAAAGAAACTCCTTAGGCAGAATAGAATGTATTGTTTGATAAATTTTTCATGCCTATATCTTGTAATATGAGCAACTACTTTGAGGATAACAAGCAATGTACTAACCATTGTTACTCTCCTACTATCTTGTTTTGAAATTTTTTGCTATTGTTTTTATTTTTCTTTAAAAAAAAAAAAAAAAAAAAGAATGTACCAAGTAAATCACACCTCCCTAGAGCCAGCTGGGTTTTGAGGACTTTACAAATGCTGAATAACTGGTTTTCTTTTGAACACTGCACTAGAAAGCCCAAACCCTAATTGGTTATTTTAAATCCCCAGGGTTACTGTGATAGGAGACCCCTGGACACTGAGCAAATTCCCATCTCTGCTTATCCATAAAAGATCCTAAGCAAAGAGGTGACCAGTTTTGGGACCCTTCCCAGTGGGAACTTTCTTTCTTCTTACATTTCCAATAAATACTCCCCTTAATTCCCCCTTTATCCATGATTTCATTCTTCAACTTCATGAAATACCAGTTTGGACAGCAGCACTAGCCTGTTCCACGTGCCTCAGCCACACAGGAACAAGGCCACCTTCCTCAGTGCCGGGTTCTTTTCTGATCTATTTCATAGATAAAGAACAGATGGCTGACAGTAGTGAAAGCTATTATGAGAAGTTTGGGCTGCGCTCTCCAGATAGCCAGAGACACTGAAGCTTGCATTCTTTCAACAGGAGCATCAGGATGCTGCAGTAGTACTTTTCCATAGATCAGCCGCTTGGGCATAACGGGAATATGGGGACCAAAAAGGCTATTGACAGAGTCCAGATGAGTCACAAAACAGAATTTTAACAAACTAAACCAGCACTGCCCAATAGCAATGGAATGCAAGCCAATGGGTAACTTTAAATGCTCAAGTAGTCACATTTTAAAATGTAAAAAGAAACAAGTGAAATTAATTTTAAAAGTATAGTTCCTTTAGTCCAATATAGTTAAAGAATCACTTCTACATGTAAAAATACAGAAAAATTTATTAATGAGGGCCAGGTGTGTAGCTCAGTGGTAGAGCACTTGCAACCTTAGGTTTGATTTCCAGCTCTTAAAAAAAAAAAAAACTGGGCATGGTGATGCACACCTGTAATTCCAGGACTCTGGAGGGTTGAATGTTGTGTAAATTTCCCAGAAAGAAGAAGAAACATTTACCCCCTGAACTTAGAGGAGGCTGACAGACCAAAGAACAACTCAGGTAAGTCCAATTTGGTGAGTAAACAAGCACATTAATGCTTAATTACAGAGCAGTGGATCTCTTTTCTGACTGCAGTATTACAGAAGCCGCCAACACTCCTGTGCTAGGCTACTAAAATAGCAAATACTTAAAATGGCAAAAGCAGGATCAAAAGCAAGAATAATCCTCAGATCAGAAATTTTTTACAACCAATATTATTATTCAAACTCTTAACTGCTTTATTCTTATAAATCCAAGTATCTTACCCATGATTCCAATATAATCAACTCATGCATTTATTATGAAAAATATTTTACCTCTAACATTAGTTCTATATATATGACATATTTCAGTACCTGCCCTTTTATCCAGTATCCCTCCACAAACATAAGAAATGTCTCAAAAGAGCTACTTTGACAGAGTAAATAAAAGAGGTTTAAATCATCTTCATTCTAGAGTTACAGGGGTTGAACTACTCTTAAGAATTCAAAAACTTTCATGCTACCTAATAAACCACATTTCATAGTAAATACAGGTAAATAGGCTATTGGGCCCATACCCCTAAAATGTTGGTTTACGCCCTTCCCATAGGAATCAATCCCTTAATCTCCACCACTACCTTATTCATCTTCCTCTTGGGCATAATAATTGCCATACTCAGCTCACACTGACTGATAACCTGAGGAAGCTTAAACATAAATATGCTGGCTATTAGTACTGTACTAACTAATAAAGCAAACCCTCACTCTAAAGAAGCTGCCACTAATTACCTCCTAACACAAGCAATGGCGTCTACTACTCTGATAATAGCCCTGTTACTGGAGTTTGGGGTTCTAGAGATGGTTTCTAGGTTTTTTCTGTCCTGAGCAAAGAATTGGTCAAGCTAAGCACAAACGGTAGTGAAGTTTTATTAAAGGTAGGAAAAGAAACAGTCTCTGCAGAGAGAGTTTGGGCCAAGTAAAAGGAAAAGAAGTACATCCTACAGCATGAGGATGGCCACTGTGAAAGGGAGAACACAGTGGCAAAAACTCAATGTGGATGGTCCTTTCGGTATCACCCACTCCTCAGGCTGATGTCAGGTCAAGCCGTGATATCAAAAACCTGCTCGAGTTCTCACGAGAAGTCCATGTGCAGGGCTTTGGGAGCTGTTCTGTGCATCTGTCCTAGGATTTTGTAATTAACAGGTTACACGTATTTCCCCAGCCAGCTTTGCCATGCCCTAATCTCCTGTCTCAGCCCTTATCACAGTATATTCAGGTCAATGAATTATTATTGGTATACCCAATCAATCACCGTCCTTTATAATAACCCAACCAGTACCTGTAAAACTTGGATTAGCCCCACGGCACTTCCAAATATCAAAACTGACACCAAAAATGTCCCACTTACATCAGACATAATTTTATTAATGTGACAAAAAGTAGCACCAGTTTCAATACAATTCCAAATCTCATCATCTATTAGCCTAACTTATAATTATAACACTAGCAATTCTATCAATCTTAATAGTTGGCCAAACACAATCATAAAAATCTTAGCCTATTCATCAGTTACCCACATAGGATGAATCTTAGCCCTTCTCATTTACAACCTGTCCATAATAACTCTCAATCTATTAATTTATATTATGTTGACAATTACAATATTTATAAATCTTAATTTAAATATAAATACTGCATTATCATCTCAAAAATAATACAAATACCACTAATAATTTCCATAATACTTACTACTCTCTTATTCCTAAGAGACCTGCTTCCAGAATTTTTACCTAAATGAATTATTATTCAAAAAATAACAATAAATGGCAACATAGTTATACCTATCGGGAGCTGTCCAGTCTCCCAATCCCCCAGGTGAGTGTACTGCAAAGGATAAAAGACAATAGGCAAAGTAATATGGTATAGGGGTCCAGGAAGGTCAGAGGTCTTGTGGCTAAGACCCCAACTTCTCCAAATTGCCCACTATTTATTGGGTACATCGTATCAGGGGGTGTGCAGGGAATAGCTCAGGTAAAAGGCATGAAAGTGAGCAAGGCCTTGTGAAGATGGAACAAAGACATCCAAGCAGTAAATCTTTGCTTAACGAGAGATCTGTTTCATCTCTCAGGTTGGCAGTTTTATTGCCCTGGAGTTCTGAGGGAGAGTCAGTGCCTCCGCTGTGGGGTTATCTTGCCTTCAGAGATGTCACAGTGTCACAGGCCACTGCCGGCCTCTACCACGACCGTCGGCACGGAGAGTTCTGTTTCTGCATACCAACTGCTGGCGTCAAACAAGTCATTTAGGCCTGGGACAGACTCATAGGCTAATATAGAAAGCCAACTGATTAATTCTAAAGCCTGCTCAGCACTGCCTCAATGTGGTCTCTGTCAATACCCATATTTGTAGCCATCCTCACATTGCTTAACTTATACTTCTACATGGGATTTATCCATCCCATACCTCTGCGAGTACTTCCATCCACTAATAACATGAAATCAAAGTGACAATTTGAAAATATAAACTGGGTGTGTTGGTGCACACCTGTAATCACAGCACTCGGGAGGCTGAGGCAAAAGGATCACGGCTGGGCATGGTGGCACATGCCTGTAATCCCACCACTCGGGAGGCTGAGGCAGGAAAATCACTGCAAGTTTGAGGCCAGCCTGGGCTACATAGTGAGTTCAAACCAGCCTGGACTACATAGTGAGACCCCCAACTCAGAAGAAAAAAAAAAAAAAAAAAAGGATCATGTATTCAAGGCCAGCCCAGGTTACATAGTGAGTAAGGGCACTGTGGACTACATAGCAAGAGCCTGTCTAAAAAAAAAAATAAAAATAATAATAACAACATAAGACTAAGGCTCTTCATGCCATCACTCATGTTAATATCAACTTTTCACACCTTTTAGTCCCTATTTTATCAACATCGGATTAGGTCTTTAGGTTAGACAGACTAAGCCTTCAAAACTCTAAATACATGTAAAACCTCTACATTGTGTTATTCAAGTCCTGATTTAAGGACTGCATGACTTTATCTTACATCTACTGAATCCAAATCAAATACTTCAAGCACTTACTAGATTGGAGGGATCCAACACCACTAGAATTGAGTTAGCAGCTAAATATCTTAATCAATTGGCTTCAATTTGCTCCTCTCACCAACTGGAGGGATAAAAGGCAGAAGCCCCTGCAGAATTGAAGCTGCTTCTTGTATTGCAAATTCAACAGGAAAAATCACCTCTGAGCTTGGTAGAGAGTGCATTCTGTCTTAAAATTGAATCTAATGCTTGCTCAACCATTTCACCTCTTATGTGTGTTCATCAAACCACAAACTATGAATACATTATATCTGCTATTGAGCTTGATCCAGAAGAGTAAGCACAGCTTAGCCTCTTAATTAAGAATAAAGCTGGGCATGGTGATGCATGCCTGTAATCCCAGCACCTGAGTGGCTGAGGCAGGAGGATTGCCATGAGTTCAAGGCCAGCATGGGCTACATGGTGAGCTCAAGGCCAGCCTGAACTACATAATGAGACCCTGTCTCAGAAAACCAAAAAAGAATACATTATGTCAACCACTTCCTTCATCGCTGGGACAAATACTCAACATCCGTAATTTAAGGGAGTAAAGGTTTACTTTAGTTCCCAGTTACAGTTCATGGTCAGCTGGCTTCAAGGCAAAAACAGCAGGGAAGCAGAGCCTGCAGGGAGGAGCAGGGGAGCGAGATGGACCCTTCTGGGTCACGCCCTCGGTGACCCTCAGAGGCCCTCAATGGCTGCCTCTAGCCCGGCCCACTTCCCACAGCACACTCAGTAGCTGAGCTCACTAGTGGATGAACCTACTGATGCACTAGCACCCCTTGATGCACCCACTTCCAAAGTCCCTGCCTCTGAGCACATGAGAATTTGGGGGGGCATTCTAGATCTAAACCAATCATCGACTCATATAATCTCCACAACAAATTTAAAACCAGAACAATCAATGACTCTTTGAAGTAGATAATTGAGTAGTACTGCCCACAGAAATCCCCATTTGCAGGAAGTACAAAGCTGGTAACAGGTTATTTTATAATTGGTTATATATGTTTTGTCACACATTCTTAGGCAGAATTGTCCTGGGCAGGTTCTGTTAGAGGGAGTTGTTTGTCATAAGGTGGGAAAGTCTAGGGAGGGAGCTGGGGCTGAGCAGGTGAGTAAAATCAAGCGTGTCCTTGGCTGGGCTAGTCTGTCCCCAGAAGAAAGTCCTTGAAACAGGTTAGTAAAACGGGATACGTTTTGGGGCTTGGGAGTGCAGGCAGTGCAGCTGGATGCGGTCAGACAAAACCGGGTCAGCCTGTCTCTGAGTTGCGGCTGGTGTGGTCAGTCAGGGTTAAATGAGTCTAATGGTCCAACTGTGGTGGGCTGGGTGAGTGTATCTTGTTTTAGCATGGTGTCAGGATGTTAGTTTTTAAAACTTCTCTTACAGTTGCACCAGTCTGCACTCCCACCAACAGTGGAGAAGGATTCTTTTTTCCCCACAGCCCCACTAGCACTTGTTATTGGTTGATTTCTTGATAATAGCCATTCTTTCTGGAGTGTGATGGAATCTCAGTGTTGTTTTAATTTGCATTTCTTGAATGACCAGTGATGTTGAACATTTTTTCGTATATTTATTTGCCATTTCTACTTCTTCATCTGAGAAATGTCTATTCATTTCAGATGCCCATTTTTGGACTGGGCCTTTAAATTTGGGAGGTCTGATTTTTTTGAGTTCTTTGTATATTCTAGATAGTAGTTCTTCGTCTGAGGAACATCTGGCAAACTTTTTTCCCACACTGTGGGTTGTCTCTTCACTTTGTTGGTGGTTTCTCTTGCTGTGAAAAAGCTTTTTAATAAGATGAAAGGATATCAGAAAATGGAAAGATATCCCTTGTTCTTGGGTATGAAAAACCAATACAGTGAAAATGACCATACTTCCAAAATTGTTATACAGATTTAATGTGATCCCAATAAAAATTCCAACAGCATATCTCACAGAATTAGAGAAAACAATCCTTTTGGAACCAGAAGAGACCCAGAATGGCAAAAGCAATTCTGGGCAACAAAGGCAAAGAAGGCAGCATCACAATCCCTGACTTGAAATTATACTACAAAGCTACCGTGATAAAAACAGCATGATACAGCTAAAAAACAGACCTGAGGATCAATAGAACAGATTAGCAGAAACAACTCCAGACGTACTCAGCCACCTGATCTTCAACAAAGGAGCCAAACACCTTCACTGGAAGAAAGATAGCCTCTTTAATAAGTGGTGCTGGAAAAACTGGCTCTGCACATGCCAAAGATTAAAACTAGACCCACTGCTATCTCCATGCACTAAACTAAAATCGAAATGGATCAAAGATCTAAATATTAAAACAGAAACACTAAATCTGCTGGAAGAGAGTATAGGTAGAACTTTTGAAAACATTGGTGTAGGCAAAGACTTCATGAACAAAACCCTTATAATCTTAACATTAAATTACTCTCATAGACTCTAAACTCTCTAACGTCCTAGGACTTTTCCTAACATTCACCCCTTGTCACCCCTTGTCCAAGGTATCAGTAGGTCAAAATACAGCATCTACTCTTCTAGACCTATAACTAGAAAAAATAGCACCTGAAAGTATTTCCCATCTCTAAATAACAGCCTCAACAAATGATTTCTCATCAAAAGGACTAATTTTCTAATCAAAAGGACTAATTAAACTGTATTTTTTTCTCTTTTTTATGTGGTAATGAGGATTGAACCCAGGACCTTTGCACAGAGCTATGTCCCCATTTCCTTTTGTAAATCTTAATTTGGAGACAGCGTCTCTCTAAGTCACTAAGATGTCTAGGCTGAACTAGCACTTGCCGTCCTCAGGCCTCAGCCTCCAGAGCGCCGGAACTGTGGATGTGTGCCCCTGGACTGTTACTAGCAGCAGCTGTGCCCTGGGAGCTGAGTCTTGGGATGGACCCCTCCTCTAACATGCAGACCCCTGGGTACCATGTTGCTGGGCCCTGTGGACTGGTCCAGAACCACAGGACCAACATAGCTGGGCCAAGGGGAACAGCTGAGACCACTGGGCCCTCAGAGCCAGACATGAGGGCTGGTCACCACTGCAAAGCAGACCACAGTCAGCATCACTGAGCTGGGGCTGGGGAACTGGCTCCAGCTCTGCCACACAAACTCTGGGCCACAGGACCAGATGCTGTTTCAACCCCAGACACCCACGTTCAGAGCTGGTGAGCAGGACCAACCTTGGCCTCTGCCCTGCAGACCCACATGGCCCTAGGCAATGGGGCAGGGGTACGGGCTGCTGCTTCTGCCCCACAGACCCTCAGAGCCCAGAGCTGCATGCCCTGGGCCGGCTGCTGTCTCACCCTGCAGACATGTATGGCCTTAGGAGCTGGGCCCCAAGGACGGGCTGCAGACACTCGGGCATTTGTAGCTGGACCACAAGGGCCAGGTGATGCCTATGACTTGGAGGCCCTGATGCCCTGGGAGCTGGACACTGGGGACCAGCCACCTCCTCCACCTTGCAGTCACTGGGGCCCTTGGACCCATGGCCTCTGCACCGTTTTCCTTGGCCCTGCAAGTTGGGCCACAGCAACAAGCCGCGGACATTGAGACCCTCGTAGCTGAAGTCCTGCAGACTCTGGCCTTCTTAGATGGAGCCAGGGCCCTGGCTGCCACCTTTGCCACATAAAACCACCTGGTTGTCAGAGCTGGAGCCCAGTTACCAGGTGAGGCTTCTGCCTTGTGGACCTATGGGTTCCTTGGAAATGGGTTCAGGGGCTGCCTGCCACCCCTGTAGACCACGTGGCCCTCAGAGCCAGGCCCCAGTGAGGCAGATTAGAGCATGGCAAACCTGCAGGGGAACTGGGTGTGACCTGTCAATCACAGAGACCTGTCAGTTATGGCCAGGACACGTGCAAAACAGCTTCAAAGCCCTGCATAGGACAATCTGCATCTGATGTCAGGATGGGGGTATAAAAGGATGGTGGCCATTGGCCTCATAGCCACTGTCTTCCTCCTCTCACACTGGACTGTTCTACCTTCACGGTGTTTTTTCTTTTCTTCAGAGCACTTCTTCTTCTTCAGACACTTTTCTTTTCTCCCTACTTTTACCTTTAACAAATGTTATATCTACATTCTATGGTTGTCTCGTCCAATTCTTTGAACAGGACAAGAGCCTGGAAGAGACCCAGTGGCATCCCAGCATCTGGCAACAGCAAGGACAGGCTGCCACCCCCACCACACAGAACACTGTGTCCCACATAGCTGGGCCTGTGGATCCATTGCCCTCTGTGCCCAGCAGGACCCTGGGAGCATGATGGCTGGGCCAAGGGGACCAGCCACAGACCAAGGGGCTCAGCTGCCGCCTCCACTCCACAGGTCCACAGGGCACTTCGTGCTGAGGCCTGGGGACCTCCCGCCACCTCCAAACCACAGACCCTGACACCCTCAAAACTGTATCCAAGGGATCAGCACTGCCTCCACCCCATGGATACCTGTGACCCTCAGAACTGGGACCCAGGACGGGCCAGTGCCTCTGTCTTGCACACTCCTGGCAGCCAGTATAGTTGGGCCACAAGTATCATTCAAAGACCAAGGGTCCCTCAGAGCTGGGCCTCAGGACCACCCAGCTTTTTTTCCCTGGGCCTTCTGAGCCAGGACCTGGGGACCAGCTGCTGCTTCTGATCTACAGACTCCGGGGCTCTTGGAGCTAGGGCTTGGAGATCTCCACTGCCTCCACCCTAAGGTCCCTTAGGCCCTGAGCTGAGGATGCAGATAGGCTGCAGCATCTGTCCTAGAGTTTCAGGACACACTGGCTGTGTCCAGCCCTCCAAGTGCCACCCAACTGTGCCCCTACCATCGCCACACTGATGACCAGCAGCAGCCTCTCAGAACCTGATACTTTGCACTATCAGGTAGCCTGGTCCAGCCCTGCCAGCCACAGCTAAACCCCACCAGCCTCGAGGATGTGGAGCTTTTGAGTGGGAACAGACATGTCCAGGCATGGAGAAAAGAACAGCAGCCACCCCACAAGGTGGAGACCTGTTACCTCCATGGCCCAAAAAGGGTCTGTACAGGCAAGCTAGTCCAACACTTTGTGCCACAGAACTGTGTAGATCTGGAGAAACAGCTCAACTCAGAATGGTTACCCAGCCATCAGGGCTGGGCTTCCTCCTCCCAGAGAAGCCCATTTGGCTAAAATTGGAAATGTCCTTTGGGAAGATTTACTAAGTGTTTGTAGAAGGCCTGTAAATATAATATGAAAAAGCTGCTCTCATCCCTCCCTGTCCCTGCTTTGAAAAGAAAACTTCTTCCATCTGGACATTTTAGATGTGAAGAGGTTGCCAAAATATGATAGAGTTAGAAAAATCATATTTTGTGAATAACCATTTATTCTTTTGAAAAATCACAGAAAAGAAACATCTTTTGACATGAAGTTGTTAGACAATCTCTAGATTGGGACATTCGGCTGTCACAGTGTGAAACCACGGTGGCGCAAAGGATGAGAAGATTACTTAGAGATATGACTTGATCTGAACACGAAGAGGCCCAAAGGGGCTATCTCAACTGAGAGCACCCAGCATTAGGGAGACTCCCAGGAGTAGCACTGAAGACAAGAACTCCCTGGCTCTTATTTAGAATATCAGTGTAAGAGAGAGAGAAAAAGAAGAAAAGTAGTTTGGCCAAGGAACTGTCTCAAGGCTAGGCAGTTTGTCAGGGACAGGGGAAGGACAACAGCCAGACACAACACGCCTCACTAATCTAAACTTCTTGTTGTTTAACCACTCCCTCCTCACAGGGCCTTGGTGCTTTTGTTGCACAGTTTAATCATTCACTCCTCAGCCAAGTCCCCCACGTTTGTCCATGTCAGTTTGGTGGGTTAGAAGGCACAGAGCAGAAGATGGTAAGAAGAAAGAAAGCCCTTTGCCAGATGCGTCACCTTTTCATATTATAAACTTTGCTTTGAATGTGCATTTTATTCTTTGTTATTACATGTAAAGTTAACACTACCAAGTACTTTCTTGAAATATCCAGTCTTTCTAGATGTTCTCAAGTGCCTGATATATGTTCAAAGGTAGAAGTAAAATAATACATTTTGTAAATTTGTTAAAATGCATACAAAATGTTCTTTACAGGGCAAAATGCCAAACCCCTCTTCAGTAGTACACATTGTGTTACTGCCCCTTTTTTTGGGAAGAGAAGATGGAAAGAGCTCTGTGCCACTGAACATTGTTTGTTTGTTTTCGTTTTTGAGACAGGGTCTTGCTATGTGGTTCAGGCTGGCCTTGAACCCACTATGTAGCCCAGGCTGGCCTGAAATTTGCAGTGATCCTCCTGCCCTGGCCTCCTGAGTGCTGGGATTACAGGTGTGCGTCACCATGCCTGGCCAGAATGCTCCTATGTTGAAGATATTTCCAACTATATCTATTGTTACACGCGTACAGTGTATTCAAGACTGCCGTATATATAGCAGACAAATTGAGTCCTGGAAACATCTAGTCTTATTAAGACGATTAGAAGTTGCCAATGCATGTTAAATGTAGAGGTAGTAAAATATTGCTTTGTGAATACCTTTTTGCTAAAATTCATATGAAATAGTCTTTAGGGAATGTGATTTTGGGGGGTTTTTTTGTTTGTTTGTTTTGTTGTTTTTGTTTTTGAGACAGGGTCTTGCTATGCAGTTCAGGCTGGCCTAATCTCTTGGTAGCCAGGCTGGTCTCAAACTCAGAGGGATCCTCCTGCCTTACCCTTTCAAGTGCTGGGATTACAGGCGTGCATCAGTGCTGAATGCATAGCAGACAAGTTTTTACATGAAAATGTAGTTCTAGAGATTTAGAGATCCTTGATATATTTAAAGTAGAAGTTGTAAAATAAAAGTTTTTGTAAACAGCTTTGAAAAACTGATTGGAAATACTGTTTGGAAATGGAATCATTAAATGACTTCTGTGAACAGTATTGGTTCCTTAGGTTCCAGGAGGAGGGAGGGAAGAAATTGCAGAAGGTGTTTTGTTAATGTATGCTAGAAATTTTAATCTTATCCATTGCCCATATGTTACATGCATTTCATTTAGCTTTGCTGTACTGTATATATTATGTAACAGTCTTAACAGTTCCAACATCGCTCAAAAGTCCAAGTCCAAAGTCTCCTCTGAAATTTAGGACAAACTCTTGGCTGTGAGACTCTGTTCAAATCAAAAGAACAAGTTACACAATTCCAACATACAATGACAGGACAGGGTACACATTCCCATTCCAAAAGTGAGGAACAGAAAACTGGCAAGGAGGAAGCGGACCAAGCCAAGATTGAAATACAGCAGGGCAAACATTAAATCCCACTGCTCCATGTCCAGTGCCTGAGGAACAAGGTGGCATGACATGAGCTCCAATGGACTTGGGCTGTCCTGTCCCAGCTAACTGCTGGCTGCAGCCCATTTGGCCACTCTCTTGGGCTGGTCCTGCACACTGCCTGTGGCTGGCCTCAGCAGATCTTCATGTTCCTGGCATCTGTGACCTTCTGGGTTTCTGTTATGGGTTTGACCTCACTCTCACAGCTTCATGCATTGCTCTCTTAGGTGGTTGCCCTCCATAGACTGTAATTCAGCCAATACTTCCTAGCCTCTCAGATATACTTCCTTTGAACCTCAGCGGGAGTCTCTATGACCCTGTAACTCTTGCATTCTACACACCTGCAAAAACAGTATCATGTGCATGGTACAAGGTCTGCCACCAGTTCCAGCAGTAGCTGGACACCCTTGGGCCATAGTTGTAGCATCCTCTGAGTGACTGGATGGCGGACTGCAAGGAAACAGTTCTTTAGGTGCAGGGTACCCTGCAACTCACATTTCAAAGCAATCCTTCAAACAAGTTTATAAGCTTATATACCCTTAAACTTGTGACGGGTGGAGTCTGACCAGTTCTTGATATGCTCAAAGGTATCCTTTTTTTTTTTTTTCACAATTGGTTAGGAATTTTTTTGTTTTGTTTTGTTTTGTTTTGTTTTTGAGACAGGGTCTAGTTATGCAGTTCAGGCTTGCTTTGAACTAACTATGTAGCCCAGACTGGCCTTGAACTTGTGGCGATCCTCCTGCCTCAGCCTCCTGAGTGCTGGGATTACAGGCATGTGCCACCATGCCCAGCTTGGTTAGGAATTTTTACTTTTAATTTATTTTTATTGGTAGTTATACATATCATATCTTGAATCTTTTTATTTCTCCTACTGTCCCAACATAGGCATCTTTCCTACTGTCCCAGTACAAAGAATTTGGCTTCTTTCAAATGGTACTAATCTCTTCAGCAACCACTCCTTCTTTGGCCTACAATGCTTCTTTTCTGGCCAAACTACATGTTTTTCAAATCTTTATGTTCCGCTTCATGCTCTCACTATAATTTTAGCTAAAAGCAGCCAGCAATACCCATACCACAGCCTGAAAATTCCTCTGCCAGATAAACTAGTTCAATGCCTTTAATTTTAGGCTCTTGCAAAGTCTCCTGGCATGGACAAAGGCAGACAGGTTCTCTGCCAGGATGGTGACACGCACAGGCTCTAGTCCAATTCCCGAAACATCCTCATTCCCATCTGAAATCTCATGAGCACAGCCTGACCTGTATTTCCATCAGCATTCTGGTCTTCTGAGCTCACAGAATTGTCTGTTAAGCTCTGCTTACCATGTCATAAGCTTTTTCTATTCCAAATTCCTCTCATAAACAAGTTTCAAATACTAATGAGCCAAATAGCCAGGTACAGTCACAGTGATACCCCACTCTCAGTACCAATTTTCCACGTTAGTCAGCTTTCTATTGCTGTGACAAAACATCCGAAAAAAATCAAAGAGGGAAAGGTTTAACTTTGTTTGGTTCAAGAGGTTTCAGTTCATACTTAGCTGACCCCATTACTCTTAGAGTGGTATGAGGCAGAAACATCAGAGAAGGGGACAGCACAGGAAAGTTGCTCACCTCATGGCAGCCAGGAAGCAGAGAGAGAGAAAGAGCCAGAGAGGAAGGTGTTGAGGACAAAATACACTCCCCAAGTTAAGCCCCTGTGGTCAACCCTGTTCAATTAGGCCCTACCTCCTAAGCTTCCATCATCTCCAAATAATGGCATCAAATTAGGAGCCCAATAATAACTCATCCACTAAGAAAGCTATAGCCCTCAAGATCCAAAAGCCCCATCCTGGAACACATAACAGATCGAAACCATAACAGAGGCTGTGTTCTAATTTCGGTGGAACCAGGAAATCGGAGTTGGGGGAATTCTACCTTAGATCTTACACGTTGCTTAAGTAAACTTGGGAAGAGAATGTGGCTTTCCCCAACCCCACCCCACTGCTGATGAGGCAGGTATCGGTTTCCACCGTGATGCTATGAATCTACATACCTGCCAGCCCCAAGTTTACCACCAGCTCACCACTGAACTTAGCTATCACATTCAACATTCTCCTCAAAGACGTGGGGTGCAAACTCCGTCACAACCTGAGTAAGGCTGGTGAGGGGAGATGTGAACTAAAGCACCAGCAGGTATGTATTTGCAAGAGATTAAATTATTAGTCAAAAGGGATTGGATTCAGGGCTCGTTAAGCAAGAACTGAGAGGAATATATGGCCATTTGCAATTGCATCTAAAGTGTAACAATGACATGGATGTTAACCATACATGGAACATTCCTGTGTCCCTCCCTCTCACTTCCGTGACGACCTCCCACATCCTTCCAAGAGAGGAGCGTGCTAGAAGGAAACATTTTGATTCCTCTTTTCCTTTCCCTTGCTGCTCTCCATGACTGGCTGATCGGGGGAGTTTATCACTTGTCATCCACTAGCCCAGGTTTACCACCAGCTCACCACTGAACTCAGTGATTCAGAGATATGTGTGCAACCACTCTGTCGCCTTCTTGAAAACCCAGGGTCTCCTAGTAATAGCATCTGTGCCTGTAGACCTCTGTGGTCAGTGACAAAGTGGGTATTTTTATTTCAGGCCCAGCTAAGTCCTTCCCCTTTATATGCAGGCAGGACACCATGTCCTGGGCCGGTGGTCATCATCCTACTGGCCCGGTCTCCAACGGAAGAAATAAACCATGTGTTCACTGGTTCAAATTCTGTCCCTGAAAAGTCCATTGTCATCGTTCATCATTAATGAATTTCTACTACTGCAAGTTAATCTCAACTTTCAAAAAGATTGTTACTATGTTTTGGGAATATTCTATTCTTTCCACTACTTGGTGTCATAATGCTAGCAATATAGTAGTTTTTAAACATAATCTTAGATTAATAAAATTGCCTTCTAATCTTAGTTTTCTATGTCTTTTTCATATGTATTTAAATTTTATCAAATACTTTTTTTCTTACCTACTAAAGTAATCATATTTTCCTGTTATTCTGTTAATTTGGTGAACTACATTGACTGATTTTCTATCTGAACTCAACTTACATTTTTCCTAGAAAAAAAATGATCTCTTGGTCTTGGGACTTTCCTGTCTGCATTAATGAGAGATATTGTCCTGTAATTTTCCTTTCTTACAATGGCCTGGTCAGGATTGGCCTCCTAGAAAGGATTGAGAAGTATTCTATTTTTCTCTATTCTCTCTTTGTGTTTGTATAAGATTTTTGGCATTATTTTCTCTTGGAATGTTTGGTATAATTCATCACTGAAGCCACCTGGGGCTTCTCTGCAGGAAGATTTCAAATTATGCATTAAATTTGACTGAGATTCATCCAGTGTTCTATTTTTGAAACAGAAAAACTTGTGCGTTTTAAGGAAGCTTCCCATTTTTAGTAAGTTGACAAATCTATTAGCACGAAGTTGTTCATAGTATCTTTGATAGTCTTTTTAACGGATGAGGCTCTAAGCAATATGCTTTTCAGTCTTGATACTAATTGAGTTCTCTCTTTTCCTCCTCAGTTTTGTGGGGATTTTCAGTTTTACAGGGATTCTCAGTTTTACTGATCTTTTCTACGAACAGTCTTTGGTCATATTGATTTCCTGATTGGGGGGTGGCTATCTTCATCATATCTGTTTTCTTGGGCTTAAATTACTGTTTTATACTAACTTCCTTTAAGGGACTCTTCCTTGTTGATTGGTAACTTTTGTTCACCTTGAAACATTTATCTAAAGCTACAAAATTCCTTTTAAATACTATTTGGATGTATCTCACACATTTTAATATCCTAACATGTTTTCATTATTTTTCAGTTTAAGTGGTGTTGTATTTTTCATTTTGCTTTTTTTTCTTTGAATCGTGAGTTATCTAAAAATTAATTTAAAAATTTGAAACATTTGTGGATTACTCTTCTCAGAGAACACACATGTATGCTTGCAGTTTGTTGAAATTTACTGAGAGTTCTTTTATGATGCAGGGTATTGTTTGTTTTAGCAAGTGCTCCATGTACGCTTGAAAAGAATGAGTGTGTTTTGCAGTTGTTGGCTACAGCTGGTTAATCAGACCATTCAAGACTTCTCTGTTCTTGCTGAATTTTTGTTTTCTTATTTATAAATTACTAAGAGGGGTATGGTATACCCCCACCAAGTCGCATAGTGAGACCCTCGTTCTGAATCTTCAGCACCTGAAATACAGATCGAAATCTAACCATGTGGCAGTTTCCTTATTCTGTTCTCTGTCACCTCAGTGCTTGCGAAATCCTCTTTGGAGTAATTGCTTCTACTGATGTCACTAAGTATACTTAGAAGTGAAACATCAAATTCTAAATGTCCAAGGTGATTTCTCAGATCTTTTGAAGACTTTTATTATTCAGAATCTGGTGTATTTAATTGTTTGATTATAGGGGTATCTTCCTTCACACACTATCCTAGTGTTTGTGATCTCACAATCGAGAAGGGGGTGGCATCTTTAAGGCTGGACAACACTTGTGCTGGTTTATATCTACTTCAGAGACAAATACAATATACAAAACAAGTTGAAAATTTGCTTCATTAAATTCCTTGCCATTGTCTACCATCATTTTTGAAATTAATGAACAAAAGATGTGTTTTAATGAAAGAACTCAACAGTGGCAAACCTATTAAACGCAGTTTCTCATTTTAATCTCATTTAAATTTTGTGAACTGATATTACCTCCAGGGTGTTGATTGAGATTAAAATTAATGTAGTTCAGAACAAAGAAAATTACATGGGGTGGAGCATTAGTTAGTGTTGCAATGTAGGAAAACACACATTTAAGCAGTTTTGAAAATGTGCTCCAAAGTTTTACAAAATGGCATCTCTATTTATAGGTTTCAAACAGGAAGAGTTTGGGAATTACATCACTTGAAAATTAAATTAAAGAGCAGTACCAGTAGAACTTAAATTTTTTCCAGCTGGGCATGGTGGCACATTCTTGTAATATCAGCATTCTACATTTGCCAGCTCAAGCCCAGCCTGGGCAACACAGCAACTTAGCTAGACCCTGTCTCAAATTAAAAAAAAAAAATTTAAAATGAGCCAAGCATGGTGGGGCACACCTGTAATCCCAGCACACTGGGAAGCTAAGGCAGAGGATCACAAGTTTGAGTTCAGCCTGAGGAACTTAGTGACATAGTGAGACCCTGTCTCAAAAGAAAAAAAGAAAAGGGCATGGGGATGTGGCTCAGAGCGAAAGCCCTGGGTTCAATCCCCAGTACTGAAAGATGGGGAGGGGGCTAAAAACCCACCCTCAGATTATGCTAATGGCATTTCCTGAGCCTGTGTCCCATGAAGAACATGAAATTTGATTACTCATGCACAGACCACCAATTGCTTTGATTTTCCTTATCTTCAACCACCTTTTCCCATGTTTTAGACTGTACTGTTTCTTTATTACATAAATTCCCCTAAGCCCATGGGGAGGTAGATTTGAGACATGACCTCCTGTCTCATGCGGCTGCCTCATGAACAAACCTTCTCTTTTGCAAAAGTCATGATTTCAGGCCGGCTGTGGTTGTGCACACCTGTAACCGCAGCACTCGGGAGGCTGAAGCAGAAGGATTGCTGTGAGTTTGAGGCCAGCATGGGCTACAAAATGAGTTCTAAGCCAGCCTGAACTGCATGGCGAGACCCTATCTCAAAAAACAACAACAAAAAAACCCCTCCTGATTTCAGTGGCTGGCACACTCTGTGATGGGGGGTATTGATTAACACAGGGACTGATTTGGTAACAATGACCAGCTGTGGCTTGGCCACAGAAAGGGCCACAGTGACTCCCACTCCTTGCCTGTCCTGAAGGCTGCATCCTTTGTTTTGAGAAAATGATATGCGCCTCAGCACCAAGCTGGAGTCCCATGGGCAAGGGACTTGGGGAGGGGATGCTAGGAGACAGCATTGGCTACCACTGTCCCGTATCCATTCTTACCTATTCCCTTCCTTGCAGTTCTGGGAAAAACCCAGGCCCAGGTAGATGGATGAAAGGAGGGAAGGGGAAAGGCTTTCCTTTGGCCTGGTTGGCACTGGAAGATCTAAAGCAGGCAGGAGGCCAGGGAGATGGCTCTTTAGTCTAGCTGGCGTAATTACTGTTATTATTGCTTGCTTATTTTCTTTTATATGTAACCCCTCCCACCACCACCACACACGCATTAATTCATTAATTCAGCGGATGTGTGCTGAACACCTACTGGGGACACAAGGGGAATAAGGCATGGCTCTGCCCTTACTTTTGCTGACATGAAAGGAGAT
The DNA here is from genome assembly GCA_028451465.1 of Erethizon dorsatum. Classification (NCBI taxonomy): domain Eukaryota; kingdom Metazoa; phylum Chordata; class Mammalia; order Rodentia; family Erethizontidae; genus Erethizon; species Erethizon dorsatum. The sequence goes on from CM051831.1 coordinate 57,373,390, forward strand.
ACAGACACGTTAGAGTTAGTAAACACGTGCCAGAACAGAGCAAGTGTAGTAATCATGCCATTTCAGTCTTTTTTTTTTTTTTTACTGGCACTGGAGATTGAACTCAGAATCTTCCCTGAGCTATTTCCCCAGCCCTATTTTTCAATTTTGACACAGGGTCTCGCGATTGCCAAGTTGCCCAGGCTGGGCTTGAATTGCAATCCTCCTGCTTCAGCCTCGAGTAGCGTGCACCGCCACACCACGGTTATTCTCTCTTCTCCCCTTTTCCTTCCTGGAATGCTCGTCCCTGTATCTGTCAGTGTTCACCAGAGGAAAAAAATAATGGTGCCCAGCCCTTTCTATTTTTCAATTTTGAGACAGGGTCCCGCTATTCCGACCTGCAGAAACAGGAGGCACTGAGTGCCGTGAATGGGGCCACACAGGGACATACTGGGGACAGTCAGGAGGCGGAAGAACCAAAGGGAAACGGGGGTCTTCCCTCTCCAGTGCAAGACCTACCCACCAACCAACAGGCTTGTAGCCTGGATGGAATAAAAAGGGAAAGGAGAAGGAAGGCTCTCCTCTGTTTCTTCAGAGGAGCTCTAGTCTTCACCATCACCTTTGGACGTCTGTCTCTAGGCTTCCAGTGCAGACCTTCAGCTTCCTGATAAGGACTGTGTGGGATTCTACAGTGAGCTCCAGGCCTTCAACCTTCTACTGGATCCTTCGGATCTCAGAGGCCCTTCTGCACTCTTCCACACCTGACTCTGCAGGGGGCCACTGTAAGCCTACCTTGTAAATGCTTAAATGTCTGGCACCATTACTGGTTCCTCTGGTGAACACTGACAGATGCAGGGACGAGCATTACAGGAGGGAAAAGTTGTCACAACTTGAAATCCCTATTTAGGCAGACAGACCAGTTTCTGTCCTTGAAAAAGTGGGGCCTCACTGTACATAAACTACTTCAAGGTAGTGGGGGTCTGATGTGTTTGACTCAGTAGACTACAGCCCGTGAGCATTCCTCATCAGGTTACCATCACAGATGCGGGGTTAGAAAATTAAACGAGAAGCCGGGCGTGGTGGCGCAGGCCTGTAATCCCAGCACTCCAGAGGCTGAAGCAGGAGGATTGCCGCAAGTTCGAGGCCAGCCTGGGCTACATAGACAGTCCAAGCCAGCCTGGACTACACGGTGAGACGCTGTCTCAAAAAACAAACAAACAAAAAACTAAACAAGAAATGTTTGTAGAAACGTAGTACCAGCTCTCCAAGGCTTCAATGTTTAGGGTTTAAACACTTATCCTCAAAACCTTGCAGGTGTTAAGTTTTCCTGCATGTGTTACTCAACTTGCTGAAAGTTAATAATTTATGGCGCTCTGATCTTTCCAGAGAAAACGGATCCATTAATGGTAGGTACGGCAGAGGCCGAGGGAGAAGCCCAGGCCTCCGTTCTTTGGAGTGTCACGTTCTCCTTGTGTAGGTGATCACCAACCTGAACGCTTCCCACACTCCGACCTCGTGTTCATCCGCCCCTTGCCTTTCTCGTTCTCTCTCTTCACCGTTTCTTCCAGATTCCCAGCTTTCCTGGCTTAGTACCTGGCCAGTACCCTGCAGGCCCACCTCGCCCCGCGACGCCAGCTCACTTCCGGCTCCGGCGTCCAGAGCCTGCGCGGTCTGCGCGGCAGGGCGGGGCGATTCGGGCGAGGGGCGGGGCGGCCGCGGGCGGGGCGCCGGCGCAGGCGCACTGGGCTCGCCGCGCCGCGCCGCAGCTATGGAGCAGGCCCCTCCGGACCTCGAGAGGCAGCTGCAGCCTGCGTCTGTGGAGCCGCTGGGCCGCCCCAACCACGACCTGGAGGCCGCGGTCAGTGAGGAAGCCGAGGGGGCCCGGGGAGAAGCCCCCGGGGTGGACACGGTGAGGAGAAGGGGCGGCTGAGGAGCCGGGCCTGCGTCGGGGCTAACGAGCCCTGCTGAGCGGAGGCTGGTGGGCTCGGGCCGCCAGGCCCCGGGTGGGGCGCGGTGGGAGGCCAGGGCCACAAGTGTGGGGTGCGGGTGGAGAGGGCTCTGGGAGAAGGGGTCCTGAAGGTGGGACACCGGCGCTGCGGGGACGGCGGAGGGGAGCGTGGTGCGGGCCTGGGGGTCGGGTCCTCAGGGCGAGGCTGGACGAGCGGCGACTTCCGGGGTCGCATCTCCTGCGGGCCTGGACCAGAAGATCGCTGATGTTTCAGGCGCTCTGAGGGGGACTTTGCTGTCGGTGGGCAGCGGTGTGGGAGAAGGAAGGAATAGGGACTGGGGTGAAGAGCGAGTCGGGGGCAGTAAGTGGGGTTGGCCTAGTGGGGCTTCACCTTCGGTTTCAAGAAAAGGCACAAATGAAGAAACATTTTTAAACCTCCTTATTGGATTCTAATTTCTTCATCTGGGGAAAGTGCCGTATTTCTCAACGGAGATTTCTCCGTATCCCCCGTGTTCCCTTTGGAAGCCTCTTTGGTAATTAGTGATGTTCACTTGTTGGGGAAAAGGAGGGAAATATGTCATATATATTGTAAGTGGTTTTATTCCAGAGTGCAGAATGTGTAGATCAGGTTAAATGGAAGCATTTCAGAAGCTCAGTCTCTCAATGTGCGTGGCTCTTGCAGTCAGTTTGCCTCTTTCTTTTCTGGGACAGATGTTAGTGCTAACACTAAGCTGGCGGTCCTGATGGGAAAAGCTGAAGTTGTTTGGTGAATATAACTAGAAAGACTCTAAGTTTAGAGACCAGCTAAGGAGAGACTTAAACACAGGAGTTGAAGGTTTGCCTGCCTAAGAAAATGTCAACATATAGAAGGTAGCATAAAGACTTTTGGGAGTGTGCTTTTAAGGTTTGTTTTTTTTTTTTTTTTTTTTTTTTTTTTTTTTAAGTTAAAAGCGTTATTTATTTATTTGGAGCAGTTTTAGATGGACAGCAAAATTGAGAGGAAGATGCAGAGATTTTCTGTATACGCTCTCCCATCCCACATGTGCAGCTTCTTGCATTATCAGCGTCTCCCACTTGAGTGCTATAGATTACAATTGATGAGCCTACATTGACGTGCTCATCACTCAAGGTGCATAGTTTATATCAGGGTTCACTCTTGGTGCTGAGCATTTTATGGGCTCGGAAAATTATGTAATATGTAAACCACCATTATAGTATCATATGTGCTATTTTCAGTCCTAAAAATACTCTGTGCTCTTACTGTTCATACTTTCTTCCCTCAGCCCCTTAAAACCATTGATCTTTTTACAATTTCCATAGTTTTGCTTTTTCCACGATGTCATGTAGTTGTAATCGTACAGTATTCACTTAGTAACATAATTTTAAGGTTCCTCCGTGTCTTTTCATAGCTTGATAGCCCACTTCTTTTTTGGACTGAACAATATTCCCTTGTCTGAATGTACCACAGTTTAGCCAAGTTTTGGCCCTTATAGATAATACTGCTATAAACATACATGTAGGGCCAGTGAGATGGCTCAGCGGCGTAAGCGCCTGCCTTAAAAGCGCGAGGGCCCGAGTTCGACTCCCGGATCCCACATACGAAAAAGGGACCGGTGATATCGCTCAGCAGCACAGGCACCTGCTGGCGCGCGAGGTCCTGAGGTCGACCCCCCGGTACCCACAAAAAAAAAAAAAAAAAACCATACATGTAGAACTTACTGTGGGGATATGTTTTCAGCTCCTTTGAGTAAATACTGAGGAGTGCAATTGCTGGATCCCATGGTAGTGTGTCTGCACCTGCCCATCCCCCCTTATTGGGAACTGTACCCGTGGCCTCACACATGCTAGGCAAGCGATCTGAGCTACACCACCATCTCTTACTATTTTTTTTTTCTTTTTTTTTGTGGGTACCGGGGGGTCGACCTCAGGACCTCGCGCGCCAGCAGGTGCCTGTGCCGCTGAGCGATATCACCGGCCCCTTTTTCGTATGTGGGTTCCGGGAGTCAAACTCGGGCCCTCGCGCTTGCCGGGCAGGCGCTTAAGCCGCTGAGCCATCTCACTGGCCCAGAGCCATCTCACCGGCCCTCTTACTATTTTTTTTGAAACAGGATTTCTCTAAGTTTCCCAGGTTGACCACAAATTCACCATTCTCTTGCTTTAGCTTTCCAAGAAGCTCAGATTACAGGCGTGTATTACTAGGCCCAGCAAGAGCATATATATACATATGTGCGTGTATTGATAAATATATATGTATGTATATTTTGCTTTACAAAATTTATTTTCGTATCCAAAGGCTTATTTACTTGACAAAAATATAAAGTGATATTATCATGAATGAAGGGAGAACCTTGGTTAATGAAGCCTAAAGCTAATAGACTTTAAAAGCTGTCAAATGCTATGAACATCACAAAATGAAGAAATAAAATCACAGCGTTTTGATTACCAAAGCAAGAACTCCTTGGGCCGGTGAGATGGCTCAGCGGCGTAAGCGCCTGCCTTGCAAGCGTGAGGGCCCGAGTTCGACTCCCGGAACCCACATACAAAAAAGGGGCCGGTGATATCGCTCAGTGGCACGGGTGGCCCGTTGGCACGCGAGGTCCTGAGGTCGACCCCCCGGTACCCACAAACAAAAAAAAAAATAAAAAAAAAAGAACTCCTCAAGGAAACATTTTTTTTTCCTACTATATCTGTTATTTTGTTCTTTATTTATATTTGGGTTTCTCACATAAGAGAAACCATGTAATATTTAATCTTGTGAGTCTGATTTATTTCACTTAACGTTATGGTTTCAAGGTCCATCCATTTTCCTACAAATGACTCAAGTTTATCTTTCTTTATGGCAGAGTAGTACTCCATTGTGCATAAATAACCACATTTCATCTGCTGATGGGCATATAGGCTGCTTCCAGGTTTTAGCTATTGTGAATTGTGCTGCTATGAACACGGGTGTACATGTATCACTGCAATATGATGTCTTTAACTCTTTCAGGAAGATACCTAGAAGGGGAATAGCTGGGTCAAATGGAATTTCTAGTTTTAGTTTTTTGAGGAATCTCCATACTGATTTCCATAGTGGTTGTACTAGTTTACATTCCCAACAATGTAGAAGGGTCCCCCGACACACACAGCCTTGCCAGCATTTGGTATTTTATTGATTTGGTATTTTAATGATTTCTCAATGAAATCATTCTTGCTGGAGTGATCATTCTTGCTGGACTCTCACTGTCTTTTAATTTGCATTTTTCTAATGGTCAGCAGTGTTAAACATTTTTTCATGTATTGGCCATTTGTACTTCTGAGAAGTATCCATTTCACTTGTCCATATTTTGATTGGGTCTTTTGTTTGGGGGGGTCTAATTTTTTTTAGTTCTTCATAATGTATTCTAGATGTTAGTTCTCTGTCCAATGAATAGCTAGCAAATTCTTTTTCCCATTCTGTAGTTTTTCTCTTCACTCTGTTGGTTGTTTCCTTTGCTGTGCACAAGCTTTTTAATTTGATATGATCTCATTTGTTGATTCTTGGTATTATTTCTTGTGCCAGTGGGGTTCTGTTCAGGAAGTCCTTATGTACACCTACGTCTTCAAGAGTTTTACATATTTTATCTTCCAGTGGATTAAGTATTTTTGTTTTAACATTTAGATCTTTGTTCCATTTTGATTTTAGTTTAGTACATGGTGAGAGACATAGGTCTAGGTTTAATCTTCTGCCTGTGGATAGCCAGTTTTCCCAGCAAAAGAGGCTATATTTCCTCCAATATAAGTTTTTGGCCTCCTTGTCAAAGATCAGGTAGCTGAATGCACCTGGAGTTATTTCTGCACCCTCTGCTCTGTTCCACTGATCCACATGTCTGTTTTGTGTGTGTGTGTGTACTGTTTTTGTCACTGTAGCTTTACACTATAACTTGAAGTCTTAAAGATAGTTATGCTTCCTGTTTTGGTCTTGTCACTCAGGATTGCTTTTGCTATTCTGGGTCTCTTCTGGTTCCATATGAACTTCAGGTTTGTTTTCTCCAGTTCAGTGAGGAATGCTGTTGGTATTTTGATTGGGATTGAATTAAACATGCATATCAGTTTTGGCAATATGGCCATTTTGACTATATTGGTTCTGCCTATCCAAGAACAAGGAAGAACCAATGCAGTACAGTCAAATGGCTATACTTTCAAAAGCAACAAAACATTTATAAAGGTAAACACATCCGAATTACAGCAGACTTCTCAACACAAACCTTAAATGCAGGAGAGCTTGAAGTGAAGTGTTTCAAGCCCTAAAAGATAATAGTTTCCAACCCAGACTTACGTATCCTGCAAAACTTTCCTTCATTGATGGAGAAATAAGGTATTTCCATGATAAAGAGCACCTCCAGAAATTCATGATCACCAAACCAGCACTCCAGAAAATTCTCAAGGATATCCTGTAAGGAAACAATGAAACCAACAATACCAAAAAAAAAAAAAAAAAGGCAAGAGAATTAGTAATACAAAATCAGACTACTGTACTGATTACCTCTGTGGTGAAGTAAATGCACTATAATCCAAGAGGACATGTAGGGTCTTCTAAAGAAGACCCTTCTAATTACTTTGTGAATGCTTTGTTTGAAATACTGATCTACTTCACAATTAATGTAATTTAAAAAGAAAATAGTCATGAGTGAGAACCTGCACAAAAAAGCAAATCACATAGCCAAATTTAAGCATTACAGAATGTGCACACTTTTCTCATATTTAACATGAGGTCCTGGCCACTCCAAAAATATTTCTAGAATTTAGGAGACACTAAAATGAAAAGTTAAAGCACAGCAGTAAGAAAACAAAAGACCCAATTAAAAAGGTGGGCACTAGTTCATTCCTGAGTTTTGACACACACACGCACACATACACCAAAGACACAAGACCTTAACAGAGACTTCACCAAATAAGATACACAGATGGCAGACAAGCGTATGGGAAGACCCTCTTCATCATTTATTGGGGAAATGCAAATTAAAATAAAGAGATATCAGTACATACATATGAGAATGTCTCAAATCCAGAACATTAACAGTACTAAATGTTTGCAAGGTTGTGGAACACAGAGAGCTCTCATTGGTTGCTGGTGTGAAGACAAAATAACACAGTCATTCTGGAAGATATTTAACAGTTTCTTATGAAAGATACACTTCAGGAATCCAGAACTGAAAAATAACAGCTTGAGAGAGGAAAAAAAGAGAAGGTTGCTGGGAATAGGAAGGAACTGACAGGAAAATTAAAAGCTACAGAGAATTTTAAGAGGTGGACTGTAGCATAGAGAAGGAAGCCAAAGTCTGGACCCTCTTCCTGGCTCCCAGCTTGTGGGGAGAGAAGCGTGGCTCTGCAGAAGCAAAAGTGGCTGCTGGGGGCTCCAGGGAGAAATAGCAGCAGAGGACTGGGTCTGCAGTGCAGGCCCCATGGTTGTTGTGGACCTGCAGGGACAGGCAACGGCTGGAGAGGGATCCCAGCATCGCTGCCTGCCCTATTGCTAGAGAGTGATTGGTTTGGTGCCATACTGGGAAAGGGTTGATTGTCTGACTCTGGGATTCCACACCTGGGAGACAGCTTCACTTCAGGGTCCCCATTGTTACCCTCCCACAGTGACTGGGTGAGAGACAGCCACAGGAGACAGATGCCGACAGGGAGCACTGGAAAGAGACCCCTGAAGGGCTTGAGCTTGGGCAGAAAGGACATGAGCCCTGTTCCCCACAGTAGGCGGCCAGGCCCTGCTTGAGTTGTGCTGGGTTGGATTGTCTGTTTACAGACATTGGGATAATGACATTTTTACTCTTTTAAAAAGTTACTGCTACCATGAACTTCCTCTTACATGTCTCTTTTTGCAAAATGTCTAAGTGTGTACTATAAATATAGGAGTGGAATTACAGGATTGTAAGGTTAAGTAACATGTTCAACCCTAGCAAGTACTGTAGTGCCAAATTGTTTTCCAGAGAGATTATACAATTTATACTCCTAGGAGCAGTGCCTGCTATTCTGTATCCTTACTAATACTTAATATTTTCAGACTTTTTTTTTTTTTTTTGTGGGTACCGGGGGGTCGACCTCAGGACCTCGCGCGCCAGCAGGCGCCCGTGCCGCTGAGCGATATCACCGGCCCCTTTTTCGTATGTGGGATCCGGGAGTCGAACTCGGGCCCTCGCGCTTGCCGGGCAGGCGCTTAAGCCGCTGAGCCATCTCACCGGCCCTCAGACTTTAAAATATTTGCCAATTTATGGTTATGCTGCCTTCTTCTTTTTTTTTTGGTGTGTGGGGGGGTCCAACCCAGGATCTTGCATGTGCCAGGTTGTGCCACTGAGCTACATTCCCAGCCTGTGCCTCTTATTGGCTGCATCATGAGGATTTAAATTTTGATTATGATGATAAAATTTTGTTAATTATTTTGTAAGAACATTTCAGTATGTAGTATGAAATCACAATAGAGAATATGAAATCCTTTCATGTTAATTTAAAAGTGACTATAGAGTTGGAGATACAGTTTGGTGATAGAGCATGTGTTTACCATGCATGAGGCCCTTGGTTTGATCCCAGCACCACACACACACACACACACACACACACACACACACAAACACACCACACAAAAGTGATTATAAGCCAGTATAGTATCTGAATCAAAGCATTCCATTGTATCACATAAATATGAAAAATGTGTTAATAAAAAATAACCAATTTTAATACATACTTTAAATGTTTATAAATTTCTCTTATCAATAAAAACCTACTATGTATATTTAATTCAAGATACTTGATGCTAGGGATGCCATCATACGGTAAAAGTTGTACTTACATACAATTACCTGAGGTTTTTGGAAAATGTTTGTAAATATGTGGTTACAAGAGACCATCTTTTAGTAACCAAAAATTATAGGGTTTCCTAAAATAGCTGCCTAATTTAGTGATTCATGAAGAGGTATAAACCATTTGAACAGTTATTTCAGAATCACTAAGAGTTTAAACATGGATTTATTCAGTACAGTCTTCCTCCTTGCCCTTGCCCCCCAACCCCTTCCTTTTCTGGTCATCTAAATCCTTCCCCTCTTTCTGTCCTTTATTTCCCTCAGTCTTTCTCCAGTTGGGAATTATTGCAGTAGCCTCATTGCTAGGAATGTGATCTGGGCAGAAAGGTAAAGTAGATTTGTTGTTTGTATTGTGTACAGTGGGGCTCTTTTCAGTTAATTTTCCAAATTACTTCCAAAATATAGGTAAAGATAAGGAGCCAGAAGCTCAGAGAGAAGTAGTTTGGCCAAGGTCACAAGCTTCTTAGCATGACTGGGATTTGAGTCAGTCCACCTGGCATTGAAATTAATGCTTTTTCTGTTCAATTTTTCTGTTTCATTGGGGTAGGGGAGAGTTAGTTTAAAATAGTCTTGTAAATAGTTTGGAAGTTTTTAGTGTAATTGTGCTTAGTTATAGTTTTGAGAAGGAGAAAGAGGCATAGAAGATGTGTTGTTTTGTCTGTTTTTCACTATAAAAATAACAGAGTATTCAGAGATGGTAAAAAGTTGGCCTCATCACCTTATTTTTAACTGTAAATTTTAGTGGGGAGAGTAATTTGGGCAGTTACCAAACCCAAAAGGGTATTGGAAACCAGCCCTGCCTTCTGGTTTAAACCTCACTAGTCAGGAGTCTTCAAATTCTGCTGTAAGCTCTTTTTCTTAGTCTCGTTTTTTTCTTCTGTGAGTCTTCAGTCCTTTTCTTTTCCATTGTTTAATTAGAATCCATGTCTTTCCTTTTTTATGCTTTCCCTGTGAGGATTACTGTGTTGTTTTTAAACTACAGTCAATTTTGTTTAAAATAATTTGGAAAAGGGAAGAAATGAGAGTGGAATCCAGTTTCTAAGATAGTAATAACTAGTCCTGGCATAAGGAAGAGGAGAGAGCAAGGCGATGCAGGAAAGCTCGTTTCAGTGGAAAGATTCCACTGAGCCTGCAATTAAGGTGCAGAGGTGGGAGCTTAGTATTTACCAGGCAAGAACCAGTAACTGAGGAATTTGTAAGTGATCTTTTAAAGGAGCAGGCCTTGGCTGGGGTGCTGATGACCAAAGAGTGCTTGAGCAACTGGTACTTAAAAATTCCAGTGCACAATGAGCACCTTCTCTCATTAGTAGCAGAGAACTGAGTGGAATAGACCAGAACTGTCAGGTTAGGTGTATTCTGTGGGTGAGGATAATGGAAGAAAAAATATATAGAGATAGTGCTGCAGTTTGGGTTGTGTTGTTTTGTTTCATTTGATACTGGGAATCAAACCCAAGACTTTGTGCTTGCCAGGCAGGCGCTTGTGTTGCTGAGCTGTATCCCCAGCCCTACAGTTTGGGTTTTGAGTCTTCCTCAAAAGCTGTGTCTTAGAGACTTCGTCCCCAGCCATTGGCACTGTTGGAAGGTGGAACCTAGTAGAAGGAAGTTAGGTCATTGAGGAAGACCCCTGGTTGGGGCTGCTCTCTTTTTGCAATGTCACATCTGCCCAGCCGAGATGTGCTGCCTTGCCACAGGCCCAGAAGCAACAGGGCCAACTGACCATGGCCTAAAACCTCTAAAACTATGACTGAAATAAACCTTTTCTTAAAAGTTGGTTATCTCAAGTATTTTGTTACAGTAACAGAAAGCAAACATAATTACAGAATATATCAGTTGAGTACCATATGACTGTATCATACTCAAGAATTTTTTTGTCCTTTTGTACCTGAATAGCTGTCAGCTGAATAGCTGTTTTTGAAGGTGACTGGGTATAGAATACGTTTTTATGTCACAACTAACATAACTACACACAGATATGAGTGTTATTTCAAGAAGTGGTATTTAACCATTACCTCACGGAATGTCTTCTGGTATTTTCTCTTATGTTTCTTTTTCATTAAAAAGAAATGCTGGTCACACCCACCTAATTAATTTCATGAATATGAACATGTTGTTCCTCAGTTTGGAAAACAGTTTTCTGAATAGCTGTGCTGTTCCTTTAAAAGTATTCTTGTAGGGAAAAAATCATAAGAGAACAAGTCATGTATGATAACTCTGTTTTTCTTAGTTGTTGCTATGGACTAATGTCTCTTTTATCCCACAAGTCAAAGGTTGAAACCGGATCTCAGGGTGATGATGTTTTGTGGTCAGGCCTTTGGGAGGTGGTTAAGTCATGAAGGTAGAACTCCCCTGTGTGCACCGTGCCTTTATAAAAGAGACCCTGCAGAGCCCCTTTCTTCCTTCTGCCCTAAGAAGATAGTGAAACAGGGACGTCAGTGACAGGAAGCAGGTCCTCACTCAATACCCAGTCTGCCAGACTCCAGGACTGTGACCAGCATCCTTCTGCTGTTTATAAGCTAGCCAGTCTGTGGTACTTGGTAATAGCAGTCTCAACAGAGACATTCATCTATAGCTTCATTATTAGACCTAATAAACATATCATTTTTTTTTTTTTTAACCTAGAACCAGGGCTATAGTTTGGATAAGTATTCTCAAAAGCCCACACTCTGGTTTCTCTTCAGATAGTATACATCTTTCGCCTTTTACTAAAGTATTCTCAAAAGCCCATGGGTTAAAGGCTTGATCCAAGAATGGCACTATAGGGCCGGTGAGATGGCTCAGTGGCGTAAGCGCCTGCCTTGCAAGCGCGAGGGCCTGAGTTCAACTCCCGGATCCCACATACGGAAAAGGGGCCAGTGATATCGCTCAGCGGCACGGGCGCCTGTTGGCGCGCGAGGTCCTGAGGTCGACCCCCTGGTACCCACAAAAAAAAAAAAAAAAAAAAAGAATGGCACTATTGAGAGGTAGTAGAAACTTTAACAGATTGGCCCTGGGAAGAGTTTAGGAGATTGAGGGTGTGTCCTTGAAGGGGACTGTGGGCCTCAGACTCCTCCTCATTCACTTCTTGCTGTGAGAGGTAAGTGGATTCGCTCTGTCTTCCACACACTCCCACTGTGATACATTGCCTTGCCACAGGCCCCAAAGCAATGGGGTCAATCAGTCATGGACCAGAACCCCCAAACTGTAAGCCAAAATAAACCTTTTCTCTATATAAGTTGATTATTTCAGGAGTTTGTGTATAATGATGGAAAGCTAACAGAACTAGCTATCTATTAGACATAGACCCAAAAGAAAGTAAATCCAATGGATTGCTCTGGGTTGGTTCTCTCTCTTTTTTTTTTTTTTGGTGGATTGTTTTGTTTTGTTTTGTTTTGTTTTGTGTGGGGATTGAACCCAGGGCCTCGTGCATGCCAGGCAAGTGCCATACCACTGATCTACACTCCAACCTCAATAGATTGTTCTTCAATCTTAGTTCTTGTAACCTGTTTCAGTAACACAGAAGTATCACTCCTAGAAAAGAGATAATGTGGAGCACACCAATTTATGTAGGTGATTCATATTTACTTTTTTTCTATACTTTCAATTCTTATATATTAACTGTGTATGAATTTCATCATCAGAAAAACCTAAACCTACAAATATTGGGTAATAGTTAATATGGAGTTCTTGCTACATGCCAGGTACCTTAAAGATACCAATCCATTCATGAAGGCTTTATCTTAATCTTCTAATCACTTCCCAAGCACCTCACTTTTTAATACCTTGAAGATTAGAGTTTCAACATAGGACTTTTGGGGGACAGAGCATTCAGCCCATTGCCATACCGCTGTTCCTGTTTTACGGATCAGGAAATTGAGACACAGAGAGTTTAAGAACTTGCATACAGTTATACAGCCAATCTGTGGCAGAGAAGTGAATAAAATTCTGGCGAATGGGTACTAATCTGAGGGAGAATTGATCTGAGGCACTCTTAATTACTAACGTTAGGGCTGGGCATGGTGGCACACACCTATAATCCCAACACTTGGGAGGCTGAGGCAGCCTGGGCTACAAAGTGAGTTCAAGGCCAGTCTGATCTGCATAGTGAGACCCTGCCTCAAAAAGACAAAAAAAAAAGTTACTAACTTTCCCTGATTTCCAGTTAGCTGGTGGGCCTGATGTTATGTTGGTTCCTTTTAATTTTAGATTGCCTTATTGTGTTTGTGTTTGTCCATCTTAATAATTTCATGCCTTGTGTATTGATCAGCTTTACATCTCTGGGACACAATGCGCAACATCCACACTTAAAGGAGTTTAACTTGGCTCATGGTTTCAGGGGTTTCCATCCGTGGTCAGCTGGCTCCAACGCAGGAACATTGCAGCAGAAGAGCTTGGTGGAGCAAAACTGTTTACTTTGTGGCAGCTGGAAAATAGTAGGGGAGCAGCACCAGAGAAAGGATTCAGGGACCAGATCCGTGACCCACCTAGACACCCCCAGAGGGGTGCTTTACTAATAATCCCTCAGGGAGCTTCCAAGCTAGTCAGGTTGAAAAGTTTAACTGTCTCATCTTGTGTTATATTTTAAGTCCTCCTCTTGTTCACCATAAAAAGTTTAAGACCATTGCATTCATTATCTTAACTGACTCTATTATTAGTTGATGTTATTCTGTTATATTTTATACTTACCTTGGTTTCTGTTTTGGGATTTTCCTTAATAGACCATAATTTCTTTGGTTTTATCCTCTGCAATGATTTGGAAAATGTGTATTGTTTTTCTTGCCCAAAACAAACTAAGACAGAAAAATTACTTATGTAACATGAGCATTTGAAAAATTTTTACAAAGAATCTCAAATTTATAAATAAGAATAGTGAGCAGCCTTTTTCCCTGAACTATTTGAGATGGAATTGCCGACACGGTGTTGCCTTGTTTCATCCCAAACTCTTAGTGTATACTGATGGATTCATGCCCATATGAAAGCTGCTTGGCCATCTTGGCGGCGCCCCAACATGGCAACAAGCCCAAAACAACAGCATATCACCTACTTCCTCCTCCTCCTTCCCCAGCCCAAAATAAACTTCCTCTCCCCGTTTCACACACACACCAAAAATCTCCCAATCCCCTTCTGTTAGGTTACCTTGCCCACCCCTCCAAACTCCACCCCCAGCTAAACCTAATAAATGCTTTGTCCCCCAGCCTTCTTCTCTGAGGGTCCTCTGTAACCTACTGCAGCCCTCCCGCACCCCCACATTAAAGGCTTTTCTCAATCTCTTTTCTTTATCTTTATTCCGCCAGACCTAACATATATTTCAACAGTGCCATCAAAATCGGGAAAATAAATTGATAAATGAGTACTATCTAATCCTCATACTGTGTTTGTTTTACTAGTGTTACCAAGAATGAACTTTAGAGGAAAACCCTCCAATGCAGGGTCTCTTTTTGCATATAGTTGTATTGTCTTTGGTCTCCTCCAACCTGGATGATTCTCAATTTTTACTCTTGTAACCTTAACCCTTTTGAAAATTAGAGGCCAGCTTTGTAGAATTTCCTTCAGTTTTGGTTTGCCACGTGTGTTTCCTTGCCATTAGATCCAGGTTACGTACCTTTGGCAGAAATTGTCACTAAAGTGATAGTGTTCTTTTTTAAATTATAATTATTAGTGCACTTTAATTGTAAAAAATAATGGGTTTCATTGTGATATTGCCATACATTGATATAGCATGCTTTGATCACATTCACCCTCCCTATTACTCTCTCACCCTCCCTCTCCCCTTCCCTAGTAGTCCCCTTCTACTTGCTTGTCATCTTTCCCTATGTTCCACATATAAGGAAAAATATAACCCTCATGACAATCGCCATTTCCATGTGTTTTCCTGCAAATTACATGATTGTTTTCTCCTTCTGGCTGAATAATACTCCATTGTGTGTGTACCATATTTCCTTTCTCGGTTCATCTGTTGGCAGACAGCGAGGCGGCTTCAATAATTTGGCTGTTGGGACCAGTGCCACAGTAAACATGGGGCTGCTGTCCTCTTCTAATTGCATTTTTCACTTTGCACATAATTTTGATTTGCTGTAGTACTTTGAACACTTTACTTTAATCATTGCTGTCTGCTGAGCTTCTCCAATATACTTTTTTGTTTGTAATTAATTTTGTGGGGACATACTTTGAAATTATGAAAATATCATGTTCCTCATCAAACTTTCTATGGTATTTATTTATTTAGCTTTTTTTTTTTTGTATTTATGGCAATATAGACTCAGGGATTTTATTTTGATTTTTAAAAGCATTATTAGGAAATATTCACCCACTGTAAATGTATACTTCAGTGATTTTTAGTAAATTTACAGAGTTTGCAGCCATCATTGCAATCTAATTTTGGACATTTCTGTCTTCCCCAGAAGTTCCCTCCTTCTTGGTATTTAATCCGCCTACTTCCCACCCTCAGTCACAGAGATGGAATCATGCGATCCGTTGTCTGAATCTGGCTTCTTATCCTTAGCATAATGTCTTGCGGTTCACCCATGTTGTAGCATGCATTAGTAGTTCCTTTCTATTGCAGGATAGTATCTGATCATGTGAATGTTTCACATTCTGTTTTTTCACCATTTGATGGACATCGGCATTGTTTTTAGTTTTTAGCTATTAAGAATTCTGTGAGGATTTGTGTTTTCATTTCTCCTGGGTGGGTTCGTGGGCGTGTACTTGTGTTCACGTGGTAAGTTTATATGTAAGAAACTCACTGTTTTCAAAGTGGCTGTACCCTTTAACATTCTCATCAGCGGCTGTGTGAGTCACCTCAGTCCTGCTCATCTTTGCCAGCGCTTAGCATCATCGGTCTGTGAGTGTAGCTGTCCTGTTGGTTGTGAAGTGGTTTTATATGCATTTCTGTAATGACCCGTGGTGGTGACGAGCATCTTTTCTTGTGCTTACTGCCATTTGTTTGTCTTCTTTGGTGAGATATCTATGCAGATATTTTGCTTGTGTTTGTTTAAGACAGGGTTTCACTGAGGAGCTGTCTTAGTCACTTTTCTTGTTGCTGAGACAAAATACCTGACACCCAAAGTTAAAGGGGGAAGGGTTTATTTAGCTCACAGTTTGTAGAGGTTTCAGTCCATAATTGGCTGGCTCCAAGGCAGGGCGGCATTGCAGAGGAGAAACAGTTCACTGCAAGCAGAAGGTAGCAAAGCAACAAGGGTCGACCACGGCTCTTTCTATCCCTTATATCTTTATCCAGGGGCTACTGAGGGCGGGTAGCACTCACACCCTTAATCCTAGTGCCCTTGAGCCTAGCATTGCACCATGAATCATTCCCAGCACCACACACTCTAGATCCAGCCACCTATGAGAAAGCCCCACCTCTGACTGCACAAGGCTTTGGGGGGCATCTAGACACAAGCCATAACAGCAGCCCAGGCTGGAATTGAACTTATGATACTGCTGCCTTAGCCTCCCAAGTAGCTAGGATTACAAGTGTGCACCACTGTGCTTGGCTGCTTGTGTTTTTAATTGGATGGTTTGTTTTGTTATTGAGTTGTGTTTGTATACTCCGGTTACAAATATTTTTATTAGATATAAGATCTGCAGGTACTATTTTTGCCATTCCCAACAGATTCTATTTTTCTTTTTTTTAATGATGTCTTTTCTTTTTTTTTTTTTTCCATATGCGGGTACCGGGAGTCGAACTCAGGACCTCGCGCTTGCCAGGCAGACGCTTATGCCGCTGAGCTATCTCACCAGCCCAATGATGTCTTTTTTTTTTTTTGTGGGTAGTGGCGGTCGACCTCAGGACCTCGCACTCCAGCAGGCACTTGTGCCACTGAGCGACATCACCAGCCCTTTTTTTGTATGTGGGTTCCGGGAGTCGAACTCGGGGCCCTCGCGCTTGCCAGGCAGGCGCGTACGCCGCTGAGCCATCTCACCAGCCCAATGATGTCTTTTGAAGTGCAGAAGTTTTTGATTTTCATGACGTTTCTATGATTTTTTTTCTTTCATGAAGCATGATTTTGGTCTTAGAACTCTGCTTATTTCAAGGTCACAAGGTTCTCTCCTTTGTTTTTTAGAAATTGGAGCTTTAGCTCTTGCATGTATGTATGTGTATGAACCCTTTGAGTTATTTTTCTGTGTATCGTAGACGGTGTCTAAATTGGGGCAGGGCAGGTGGATATTGGGTCCTTTCCCTTCTGACCTGCCTTGGTGTATTTGTTAAAATGAATTAACCTTGCCAGGTGTGGTGGCGCGCCCCTATAATCCCAGCACTCAGGAGGCTGAGGCAGGAGGATAACCACAGGTTCAAGGCCAACCTGGGCTACAAAGGGAGTTCATGGCCAACCTGAACTACATAGTGAGACCTTGTCTCAAAAAAAACCAAAAAAACAAACAAACAAAGAACAATGGCACATGCCTATAATCCCAGCACTTGGGAGGCCGAGGCAGGAGGATCACCGCGAGTTCGAGGCCAGCCTGAACTGCATAGCAAAACCCTTTCTCAAAAAGAAAAGGGTTTAGAAATTAGGCAAAATAGGTCCTCTGATTTTTTTTTTTTCTCTGAATTGTTTTGACTATTCTACTTCTTTACATTTCCAAATAAATTTTAGGAACAACTTAATCAATTTTTATAAACTATCCTGCTGAGGCTGGGCCTAGTGGCTTATGCCTTTAGTTGTAGCGTTTGGGAGGCTGAGGCAAGGAAGATCACAAGTTTGAGGCCAGACTGGACTGTAAGCTACACAACAAGATCCAGTCTCGGAAAAAAAAAGAAAAGGGTTCTGCTGAAAGTAAGGTTTTAGGAGGAGCAGTGTGTTGCTACGTTTTGTATTTCAAGCCTGCCCTATGAATGATGTTCCTTTGTCGTTTGGGATTTATTATTGTGACATCTAAAGCAAATCTGATTTTCATTCTCTTGTAGGAGATTTACTTCTTTTCTGCTTCCATCTTGTTAGGATTTTTTCTCATGCTAAAAATGTTTGTTTCCTAATTCATTATGCATGTACTGTGTGCTTTTCAATTTGAAGCTTTAGAGTTTTTTTTAATCAAGGAAAGGTTTTTCTCTTTTTAATTATATTTATGATTATTGCTTCCATTGGGTCTTGTTTTCTTCAAGAATTGGTTCTTAGGGCTGGTGAGATGGCTCAGCGGCATAAGCGCCTGCCTTGCAAGCGCGAGGGCCCGAGTTCGACTCCCGGATCCCACATACGAAAAAGGGGCCGGTGATATCGCTCAGCGGCACGGGTGCCTGTTGGCGCGCAAGGTCCTGAGGTCGACCCCCCGGTACCCACAAAAAAAAAAAAAAAGAGAAGAAAGGAAGAAAAGAGTAAAGGAAAAGAGAAAAGCAAGAAGAGAAATGTCCTGCAAGCAGGATGGGCTGCTGCAGAAATAGGACAGCAGAACAGCGAGGTCACAGAAGTGGTGGTGAGTTAGGGGCCGCTGCCTTGTATGTCCTTCAGATCCAGTTTAGCGGAGGTGGCTCTTCCCGCGAATCCTGGCTGTCACTGACAGGCCCCATCTGTTCTGGATCAATTACATAGGCACATCCTGTTCTCAGCCTCTAGTCCAGATCTTCGTAATTGGTGGGTTATATCCTGTCTTCCAGCCAGCCTGCCAGGCCCTAATCTCTTACCTCACTATCACATTTTTAAAATCCACTCATCTGTTAATGGGCATCTGGGTTGCTTCCACATTTTGCCCACTGTGAATAATGCTGCCTTGAACATGGGTAAACAAATACCTCTTGAAACTGCTTTTGCCAGGTGCAGTGGCATATGCCTATAATCCCTGCTGCTGTGTTGGTTTATTTTTTATGGGCCATACTTTCCTATTCATATGTCTTTTGAGTTTTTTGTTGAAAACTGGACATTTGAATCTAATAGTGTGGTAACTCTAGAAATCAGATTCTCCTGCCCAGGATTTGTTAGTATTTGGGTTTTGTTTTTGTTTTAAATTGCCGGATGCTCTCTGAGCCAAAGATCAGGCTGAGGTCTTTCCTAAGTCTGAGCCTTTCCCTGGATGTGTGCGGTCATTTTCTAATCTTCCTCATATATTCAGTTATTTTCGAAATTCCAGGTTTTTGTATCTGCCTTCCAAGATCAAGCAAGTAGAAGAATGTAAGGGTGTGTGTGTGTGTGTGTGTGTGTGTGTGTGTGTGTGTGTGTGTGTGTGTGAGAGAGAGAGAGAGAGAGAGAGAGAGAGGAGGTACTGACCCTTCAAATCCCACAGACGTTCAGGAAGAGAGGAAGTTTGTAACAAATGGGGGCAGCAGCCATTGTCACCACCTCTTTGTGCCTCCCAGAATCCTTTGCATATAATGTGTCCTCTAAGGGTTTCATTTTTCCCCTGTATTACTTATTCTTGGTGACTTATATGAAATATTAGAAAAATAAATGTGTGATACCTGTTAATATATCTCTGGAAAAGTTCCTGTGCTATAGTATGTTGGTAAAGAGAGGTTGTCATTTGTTGCTGTCACTTAGGAACACCTAACAATTCAAGAAGTACAAGAAACTGTCTTGAAATATGTACCAGTAATGGGTTTTATGAAAATAACTGGGTTTTTTCAATGTCATCTTAAAGAGTTTTTTTTGTTGTCTCATTTATTTTTGTCCAGATGACAGAAAATAATTTTTTCTTGAAGAAGATAGAAATCAGTGTTTCTGAAGCAGAAAAGAGAACTGGAAGAAACGCAGTGAACATGCAAGAAACATATACTGCTTACCTCATTGAAACCAGGTGGGCAATGAGAATGAGAGGTAGGGTCAGGTAGAAAGCTTTTTCTGCTTAGCCTGTAACATCATAGTTTAGCAGACTAAGACTAAACAAGGCTTAAGTTACTGGTTTTTAGTTCCTCAAGAGGTTTTCTATGTGTGCCTCTTCAAGGAAATTAACTCTTAAAATAGGTCTAAGGAACGGGCATGGTGGCATATGCTGTAATCTCAGCCTATCTAGGGGCTAAGGCAAGAGATTTACTTGAGTCTAGGAGTTTGAGGCCAGTCTGGGCAACATAGAGAGCTGGTCTCAAAAAACAAAACAAAACAGAACAAAATGAAGCCACTATTGTGTTTAGCATGGCATAATATAAATACTTCCTCACACTTGACTTTATTCCAAATCTGATTTAGCTTCTCTGTCTTTATGTACTAATGTACAAGTGCACATTGTAGTTGTATGTACACTTTTTGGAGGGCAGCTAAGTTCTTGTCAAGCAAATAATTGGAAAATAAGAAGGTCCTGCTAATGTTTAAACAATTGGTGCTTTCTAATGGTGCATATACTAGCAGAGATCTTCAGTAGTCAAAATGCTTTCAAACCTCCTTTGTCTGATTTTACCCTTTCTCCCAACTATAAATAGAACTTTTAGATAGTTGAGACCTGGCATTGCCTAGCAGGTCTTTATACACAATGTAATCAAAATACATGGTGAATGTAGAAAATTTTTTAAATTTATTACAGTAAAAGACACATTACCATTAATCCTCCTCAAAATAGTTCCCCTCGCTTCAAACACACTTATCCCACCATTCTTGCCACTTTCTGCAGCAGTTCTAGAAGCCTTCTTTCATGAGTGTTTTTGTGTGGCACAATCAAAAGTACAGTGAATGCTGCTGCCCAGTGCCATCCAGTGGAAAGGCAGGCTTGTAAAAACATTACAAGTGTAGGCTCCCATGTGACTTCCCCAAAGTCAAATTACAATGAAAGGTAAACATTTTGAATTGATTTGGGACATCGAAGCAGCCACAAGAGCACAACAAAAAACCCAGAAGAGGACTTCCAGAACTGGTTCAGAAAGTGGCAAGAGCAATGGAATAAGTGTATATGAAGCAAGGGGGAGTATTTTATTGCAAGAAATTATAGTAAGAAATTTAAAAACAAATTTTTTTAACATTCACCTTATTTTTTGATCATACCTTATCATGAGTTTTTTGGGCATGTGTTTGTTTTGTGGTACTGAACTGTATCCCCAACCAATTTTTTATTTTTTTATTTTGATGAGCATCTCATTGAGATGTAGCATCTCATTAAGTTGCTAAGTTTCCTGAGCTGGTTGAGTTGCGCATCCTCCTGCCTTAGACTCCCAGAGTGCTGGGATTACGGGGCACGTGCCACCACACCCAGCTTAGATTCTTATGACCTCTCTTCCTTGCCTTTTCAAATGGTTCTCGGATTCATTTCATTTCCTTACAACCTGAAGTGAGGTTTTGTGGTGTCCGGGTCTTCCTGTGAATGTCATTCTTTCATCGTGGCAGAAGTGAAATGAAAAGAAAAGTCGATTTCACTGAGCTAGGTGCAGGGAGTACACCTGTAGCACCAGCACTCCAGAGGGGGAGGTGGGCAGATCCCTTGAGTCCAGGAGTTCAGGCCCAGCCTGGGCAATGTAGCGAGACCTTGTCTCAGACAACAAAAACAAAACCAAGCACAAAGCGCACCTTTTTATTTAATAAAACCCTGGCTATGCCAGATTTTACCATCTTGTAAAATCATACCATCTGTTCGTTTGTCATACAATTTCTCCTGAGTTCAGGTAGGTTTATTTTCACCAGAAGAGACCGGTTATGAGTAAGGGTTTGGAATCAGTTGGATCCGAGTGCTCTTCCTGCAGATCTGTGTGATCGTGGCTGGAGCACATACTGTCAGCTTCCTCGTCTACAAAACGGGAATAGCAACTCCCTGCTTCGCAGGGTTGTAAGAAGCAAGTAGGAAAATGCTGGTGAGGTCTTCACTCAGTGTCTGGCTCATACACATTCAGTAAATGGAGGCGTACATTTAAAACAATACTGTGAATGTTCTTTGATTCCTTTTCAGGTCGGTGGAGCCTGCTGACGGTCAGAGCGTCCTCACAGACTCGCTGTGGAGGCGATACAGTGAGTTCGAGTTGTTGAGAAACTACCTTTTGGTTTGCTATCCACATATTGTCGTGCCGCCTTTGCCAGAGAAACGGGTAAGAAGCAAAGTGGCAGGGGTCAGAAGTGTTCAGCGTCAAGACCGTTCATAACGTTTGTTCTGTTTACCTAGGCAGAATTCGTTTGGCATAAACTCTCTGCTGACAACATGGACCCTGATTTTGTAGAAAGACGACGGATTGGTTTAGAAAACTTTCTCCTGAGAGTTGCTTCACATCCCGTCCTTTGTAGAGACAAAATCTTCTATTTGTTTTTAACACAGGTATTTTTCTTTTAGTCTTTTTAAAATACTCATTTGACGTAGATTTTTTTTTTTCTCTCTCTTAACTGTAGAGTGCTTATTCTTGAGGGTCTTTTTGGAGCTGCTTTTTATATGCAATTTCTTGTGTTTGGTTTGGTTTGAATTTGAATTTCAAATTACTGGTTTACATTAGTCTTCCGGCTAACTTTGTGTGTGTGTGTGCATGTGCGTTAGTTACTGGGGACTTAGTCCAGGGCCTTTGCTCTAATCTATATCCCCAGTCCATTTTTTGTTTTTTATTTTGAGACAGGGTTTTACTAAGTTGCCCAGGCTGGGTTTGAATTTGGAATTCTCAAGCCTCAGCCTCCCAGAGTGCTAGCTTTACAGGTGCGTGCCTCCACACCTGGCTTTTGGCTAACATTTTTATACTTAAAGATAATAAAGACCGTACTTTTAGTAGCACTTCAATGATAACAAAATTAGTCTTCAATTTTTTGGAGCCCAAATTTCTAAAATTATAGGCCTATGTTTTGTTAATTATTTGGAATCTAGATTGTACATTTAAATTTTGAAGTGAAAATAATTTTTTTAACGTCTCTCCCTCATCTCCCTTGCAATCAGAACACAGTGATAGGTACTCAGTTTATATAATTTGGAATATTTCTGGTGGGTTGTTTTCCTTTGCAGTAATGATTTTTAAAATTAAATTTTAGGAAGGTAGCTGGAAGGAGACTGTGAATGAAACTGGGTTTCAGCTGAAGGTAAGAATATTTGTATGAAGTAGTTTGGCATGCACAGTGCTGTGCACATTTGGCTGCTTGGTATTTTTTTGAATGAGTGAATGTTGGAAATCATCTTTGCATATAATATCATTGGTAAGGTTTTTAAGGAAACACTGCATTTCACTTTTGTATGATTATAGTTGGACTACAGTAAGCAAATTTATTCATTTAATTCTACTAGGAAGAAGTATTTTGAAGCATTAATTTAAATGCAGGCTGTAGATTTTTCCCACAGTGAAGGCATACCTTGACATCTGTTCTTTTCTGCCTTCGGTCCTTACCATTTCTACTTGTGCCTGTGTGCTTACACTGACAATTGCTTACTCTGGCAGAAATGAAAGACACTGAAGACAGGCTGAGGTTTGCCCACGTTAGTAGACAAGTCTTTCATCACACATTGTCTGTCTGTTGGGAGATGGCAGCCAGTTTGAAATGGATACAGGACTCATTTGGAAACAGCATCAGTTAGTGATAGAGGCTTAGTTAGTTCTTGTTTCAAATTCAGTCATAGTGTTTAGAAATGAGATCGCTGTCTGAAAACTGAGGAGCATAGTGGTGGTTAGATGGCTGCCTTATCCACTGAGCTCTCCAAATCTTTCCCAAAAGAAATTTAACGTGGGTCATTGCAAACTTTTAAAAATTTTTATCTCTGGTATAAACTAAGTAGACAGACAAATATAATATAAATTTATATAATACAAGTTGAGCATTCAAAATCTGAAATTTAAAATGCTCTGAAATTCTAAATGCTTCAAACCTTTTAAAAACTTTCTGAGCAGCATTGCTCAAAAAAATTTCCATTTAGATGTATTTTGGATTTTGATTTTCAGGTGAGAGATGCTCAACAGGCAGAGACTATAAAAATATTCCAAAATCCAAAAAAACTCTGAAAACTGAAACACTTTGAGTCCCAAGCATTGCAGATAAGAGATAGTCAACCTGTGTATTATATAAATCAATAAATCATTCAAATGATAATATACTACGAGTATAATATATCTAGGAACAAAGAGCAGAATGTGTACAGTAATTTTTTAAAAACCTTCTAGAGCTTTATGCATTGATAATATAGTTAAAGGTATTTTGTTGGGAAATATACATGAAAAAAAGTAAAAATTTTCTTGATTGTAATTTATCATTTTATGGTGCTCAGAGAGAAAGGTGAAATTTTAGTTCAGGAATAGATTTGAAGTAACTTGAAACTTTAAAAAATGATTCACATTTTGATAGGATTTTCTGAGAAATAGTTCAAGGTATGTTAGAAGGTAATTAGAGAAAGATAAGACTAAAATATAACTCTTGGTGAACTGTCTTTGTATAATACAAAATTTTTAAAAATTAATCATTGATATGGTCATTAGTCAGTTACCTGTGCTTTGTCCTTGAACCCTGTTTTTGGCAGGAACTTTGGTGACTTAACATACGAGTTTGTTCATTGTTAAAGAATGTGGTATCCTGCTTACAGGGTGCTTTGAATTTTATTCACAGGTGCTATTTAAGTGTACAGATACAATGTTTCTTATTTGGGTAGCCTTATAGTTGAAAAATTGGGTGTCATTTTTATGAAGTATTTGAAAGGTAATACTTAATATAGAGTATTAATAATTCAAAAAGTCAAACTTAATAAGTAGACTAGATAGAGAATGTACGGAAAGAATTCAGAAACTGATATATCTTGCTCTGTTCCTTAGTTTGCTATGGGTGTTTCTTGTTTTAAGTCCTTTCTTCCATCAGGGAAATAGGACCTTCTGGACCACCTTACATACATATAAGATGTCACCTCATGTATATACATGTATACGTCATTTGTCTCAAGGTCATGTATTTGGTGATTTCAACTAATCTGTTCATAGTTGAAAGCTGAAAGTTAACCAGATTGACTTCTGAGATACTCAGATGAGGTAACGTGGCTTCTGTACCTTGAGAAATACTTTGGTCCTCTCAGATAGGACTCATAATTCTATGAATTATTCAGATAAACTTGGCTGTCAGTTTTCCGGTTATAATATATTTTAGCAGACAATTAAAAAGACATAAAGGTGAGTAGCACTGGAGTCAGGTGCACGTGACAACAGTGACAAAGACAGCTGAGCCTCCTAGCAGCTCAGGAGGCAGCAGGCTGTGAGGGTCAGACACCCCAGTGCAGGGTGCTTTGGGCCTGGGGCCAAATCTACATGCCTTCATGTAGCCCCCCCCACCGCGTGCCACACAGTGGGGTTCAGGATTAGTTGTTTATAGGGTTACCTGGAGGCCTCAGGAAAAAGTGAAATTATGCTTGGCCTGTACTCTTTATTCATTGTGTGGTCAGTGAACTGCTGCATCTTGGTTGTCCCGATTGTTCGTTCAAAATACTGAATCCTAGGCTTCATCCCAGACACGCTAATTCCTGTTTTCCTCAAACTCGACAGCTGTTGCTGTAATGTGATCTAGAGGTCTGTTTTGGATCCAGGGCCTTGCACGTGCAAAACATAGCGCCTACCACTCAGCTGTACCCCCAGCCAATAAGTTAGAAAGATTGCCCAAAAGGTAAAAAAGAAAAAAGCT
Organism: Erethizon dorsatum; assembly: GCA_028451465.1. Lineage (NCBI taxonomy): Eukaryota > Metazoa > Chordata > Mammalia > Rodentia > Erethizontidae > Erethizon > Erethizon dorsatum. The sequence goes on from CM051831.1 coordinate 57,398,574, forward strand.
TGTTTAGAAGCTAAAGTATAATCACCATCATACGTGCTTACTGTGTGCCAGACCCTGTACTGTATTCTGCTGAATTTTATTTTGCTGAATATTGTCTTACTCCTTTGAGGTTAGTTTGTGCTCCCATTTTTCTAGTTGAGAAACTGTAGAAAATGACTTACCCAGCATCACATGAGATTACAGAATCTAAATCCAAGTCATGTCCTGTTTGACTTAAAATGCTTCTTAATTATATCCCATGTTACTGTCTTTTTTTTGCTCATTCTTTATGAAAAGATGGTTAGTAAAGGAAGTGTTGAAAGCTATATTTCTGTGAAAATGAGATCATTCTGAATCACACCATACATTTATATAAGAATATTTGAGGGCCGGTGAGATGGCTCAGCGGCATAAGCGCCTGCCTTGCAAGCACGAGGGCCCAAGTTCGACTCCCGGATCCCACATACAAAAAAGGGGCCGGTGATATCGCTCAGCGGCACGGGTGCCTGTTGGCGCGCGAGGTCCTGAGGTCGACCCCCTGGTACCCACAAAAAAAAAAAAAAAGAATATTTGACCTTGGCTCTTTGATTCTCATCCATGACTTGAAATGTCAGTTTACTTCAGTTTTCCATTTTTTCAGGCATTTTTAATTTAATCTATAGTTTTTTTACCTACTAGATTTATGTATTTGTCTGTTTGTCTATTTTTTGCAGTGCTAGGGATCGAACCCAGGTACTAGGGATTAAACTATGGTGGGTAAGTGCTCTATGCCTCAAGCCCCTAGATTAATTTTTTTTTAAATCCTTTTAGAGTTCTTGTTATACTCAGCAAGATAATTATAAAATTTAGGTTTTTTACAATCACTGCTCTTTTTAACCTAAGCTTGAGCAACCCATCTTTGTATCATTGTTGGTTATTGGCACTCATATATACATATATATGTACACACACTCATGTTACTTAGTTCAGTGAAAGGAGAGCAAAGAGTTTATCCCTAGAGCAGTGGACACATTAACTAGTCGTTTTAGTATGAAGTCCAGTGACATTGTTTTAACTCGGTGACTTCAGTCAGGAAAGTAAGGGCAATTCCATGTGCTCAGACCTTAAACAAGTAGAGGCTGTTCGGAAGCCTCCGGAGCCCTGTCTGTTGTCGGGGGCAGGGGCAGCCGAGCCAAGGTCTGGGCCCTTAGCAGCCCTGCTAGACTCTGGATCGCCCAGGAATTCCCAAATGCCGGGAGGCACAGTGTGAGGCACCCCGAGTGCTGTGTATACAGCAGTGAATGAGCTGGAAATGTTCAAGTCCGTGTTCTTCTGCATCTTGTAAGTTAGTGGTTAGATACATTAACATTTAAATAAAATACTTTAAAATAGTGATAAGTGAAAAAAAATAGTGGTAAGTAGCACAAAGGAACTAAAGCAGCTAATATGACAGCAGGGATTATTTTGGGGGTTTACTTTGAGTGTCCAAGTATTCCCAGAGTACAAGGGGGCAGTGTTAACAGCACTAGGACAGAAGCACAGGCCAGGACCATCCTGGCCAGCTGGGCCACATCTTCATTCCCCAGGAGAGTTAACGTTTGAGCTGAGACCCGAGCAGTAAGACACCTACTGTGGGGCCAGCCTGAGGGCCAAGGGGAGGCCAGGGCTGGGTAGCAGTTTCTAGGCAAGGTCAGGGGAGATAAAGCAGGTAAGGTGTTGCCACAGCAGCCTGTGCAATGCCAGGAACTGCCACACATGTGCTTTTTTACAGCCCTCAATGCTCTAGTGGAGAATCAAGAAACCAGTAGACAAGGTGGTTTCAGGTAATCCTGCTTTAGGGAATAAAATAGGGAGATATGAAACAGTGGTGGGTTAGGGGCATCATTAGGTGTTTAATGGAGAAGGTGATCAGGTGGTTAGTAACCTGTCAGGTTTGGAATAGCCCAGCTAGTTTCTCAGAGAGTCAACTTGGAGGGGGAGTTTCTGGTTGGTGACAGTTTAGGCAGCTTCCCTTTTTATGGAATCTTGTGAAATAATGAGAAGATGGAGTTGGGTGTGTGAGGGATCTCACCTGAGAGGATTTGTTTAGTAAGCAAAGATTCAGATGCTTACCTTTCACATTTATCTGGTTTTTAAACTGATGAACTGGTGATGTGAGGAGAAATAAGTTGGTAGTATTAAAAAGTGTGAGTTTTGAGAAAAGATACAAATGAAAATCTGCTTGTCTTTTATGTAATTTCATTTGTATTTAAAGAATCACATTTGAACCTTTGTGAGATTTCTTGGTATTCAGTGATGTTTAATACCATATATACCTTGAGTTCATAGACTTTTTTATTTGAAAAACTTTCATATGTATTAGTTCATATGTCCTTGAGATAAGAAAGGTCAATAATTGATGAGATACCAACTTTAGAATATGAGCACCCCCTGGAATCAGAACGTAAGCTTCTTTCTTGTGTTCAGGTAGCTCTTTGAGTCCCTCTGGGTCTGGAGTCCCAGGAGGCTGAGTCTGGAGAGGAGTGTTTCTTACGTTTGTTGTTGTTTTCTACCCAAGTGATCTGGGAAGCCCTGATAATATTTTTGCTTTGCTTTATTTTGCTTTTTGCTAATTTAGAGTATTTATAATTATGGGTTGTAAGTATGTAAAATTTGTGGGCTGAGAGGGATATTTGAAACCAAACTACATTTTGAAATTGATGTCTGATTGAGCTACCATTTTTGAGGAGTGCTGTAGTTCCTGTACCTTGGACGGAAAAGTTATTTGGTGGTCTTTTGTTTTGGGGGAACTAAGGATAGGATTTAAATGTTAAGTATGCACCTCGTGCAGTGAAATTATTGTTTACTGTCTATCCTCCTGTTGCTTCTCTTGACTTTTTGTGGGGGTGGGATTCACTATGTAGTTCATTCAGGCTGGCCTTAAACTTGCAGTGATCCTCCTGCCTCAGCCTCACGAGTGCTGGGATTACATGCCTGCACTACTATGCCCAGTTCAGTTTCTCCTTTGAGAGCAGTTACATGAAATAAAATGTTTAAAAGATGTATTGTCTTCTAACATTTTCTGCTAGCTGGAAACTAACTTGATGTCATCTACCTTGTTTTATTTAGTATAGTATTTTAATACAGGTATTTCTGTATTTTTTTTCTAGAACACTGATTATGATAATGAAAAAAAAAACAGGGTACATTTAGTTTGGACTCTGAGAACTACCCTCAGTAATGCGTAGGATCTAAAGCAGTAGTTCTGTTTATATATGCAGATCGTTGCTTTTCTTGGCTTAGAGGAAAGGTGAACAACTTTTCCATATGACTTGCTCTGAATTACAGAAACTCAGAGCCAAGTGCCTACTAGTGTGCTGGTGTTGCAGCTGTTTTATTGAAATCACTGAATGCCATGTGTGCAGTCTAATTTGTAACATGCTTGTGTAGTGTTCTCAAAAATACTAAGCTGATTCTTAAAGGTATGTTTAATGTGTTTGCAACAGTTGATACGAAAAAAGCTGTACTTGAGCATCTTAATTCTAAAGGGAAAGTAAAACTGTTTGACTTTTATACCCTGAAATATAATTGTATTAAGTGAACGAATTATTTTTTCCAGGCAGACTCCAGGTTAAAAGCGCTTAATGCAACATTCAGAGTGAAAAACCCAGACAAGTAAGGTTTTGTTTTAATAACAGTTACAATGTTGTTTTGAATGGTGCCTAGCAATCTATTTAATTTTTCATTTCTGAATGTGTGCACTTTATTTGCTATTTTAAGTAGTAGTTCACAGTTAGTGAAATCTTTTTAAAGTCTAAAACTGATTTTGAAATTTGGTAATTTATTTGGGTTTAAGATTATAAATAACTGAAGTTTTAGAAAATTAAACCATTACTTTTTTTCTAGAAGTATTTATTATGAAGGTATCAGAAAAATGAAAAATTTTAAATTTCATATAGTTTTCTTTGTATGACTTATCAAATATGCAGAGCTTAAGAAAATTATATAATTTAATAATCTATTTTGTGTATCAAGAAAACTTGTTAGAAAAATGCATATTAGCATGGAGATAATTCCATGGAGATATATGACAAATACTTGACTTCAGTAATGCCAATTTGGTGTTTAAAGGGAGCCAGTGGATGCAGAAATGACTCCTTAGGATGAGTCCTTGTTATTACAGGTTTGGTTTTATTCATTCTCTAAATTTGATGGATGGTTCAGGCTCTTCATTATGCGGTCCATTACCTGGCAGTTGGGTTCACCTCTGGAAGTTTTTCATTTAGAAATGTGCTTAGACAGACAAGGCTTTTCCATTTTCAGGGACCAAGTTTATGATGTGTGTTAGATTTTTTTTTTTTTTTTTTTGAGACAGGGTCTCACTGTATAATTCAGGCTGGCCTTGAAATTGCTTAGGTAGCCCAGGCTGGCCTCGAACTCACAGAGATCCTCCTACCTCAGCCTCTCTTGAGTGCTGGGATTACAGGCATGTGCCATCATGCCTGGCCCAGAATTTTTCTAGTGGGTCTTTCAGCATTAATTTCTCCAGAGTGTAAATTCTTATCAAACAAATGCTGTTTGCACATTTTGATGATCTGTTATACTTGACTTTATAAGCATATTAACCATATAATGCCTCTGATTTTGAATATAAAATATAAAAGAGTATTTTTTAAGTGTGGCTAATTAGGAAGTTGTGATGGTAACATTGAAGTTTTGGGGTTTTTTTCTGGTTGTTGGTGGTGGGTTTTTTGTTTTGTTTTGTTTTGCTTCCTTTTTGAATAGACTTATTTTAGAGCAATTTTAGGTTCACAGCGAAATTGAGCAGGGAGCCCGGAACTCCTGTATACTCTCCAGGGACCCCCCCCACACACACCGCTTTCCTTGCCGTCCACATCCCACCCCAGGGAGTGTGTTTGCTCCCATCAGTGAACCTGCCTGGACACAGCATTATTATTATTTTTTTAATTTTAAGCAGAAAAAAGTAAGAAATAGCAATAAAACGGAGTTTCAAGACAGGCTAGTAGGAGAGTAACAATAATCAACACATTGCGTGTTGTTATATTCACAGTAGTTGTTCAGAGTACAAGATATAGGCATGAAATACTGTCCAGAAAATTGCTAGCACAAAACTTTTCCCTCGGTGAACCAAGAGAAACCAGCTGTGTAACTATCTTAACTGTCTTGTGTTTATATATTTTTTTTCCTTTTCCCTTCCTTCCATTCCCCTTTCTCCCATCACAGTTTTTCTTTTCTTTTGAACAGTTTCTTGCCTATTCACAATATCTGTTAAACATTTTGGGTCTTGTTTACTCTTTCAGATTCTCACACTAGTGAGACAATACAACGTTTACACATGTGGGTCTGGTTTATTTCACTTACGAGTATGATCTCAAGTTGCATCCATTTACCTATATAAGTCTCGTTTATCTTTTTTATGGCTGAGTAGTATTCCATTATAGAAAAAATCCACATATTTTTTATCCATTCCTCAGTTGATGGGCATTTGGGTTGTTTCCAAGATCTAGCTATTACAAATTGTGCTGCTCTAAACCTGGGTGCACATATATCACTGTGGTATGATGTTTTTAATTCTTCTGGGAGGATACCCAGAAGGAGAATAGCTGGGTCAAATGGGACCTCTAATCCTATTTTTTTTTTTTTTTTTTTTTTGTGGGTACCGGGGGGTCGACCTCAGGACCTCACGTGCCAGCAGGCGCCCGTGCCGCTGAGCGATATCACCGGCCCCTTTTTCGTATGTGGGTTCCGGGAGTCGAACTCGGGCCCTCGCGCTTGCCGGGCAGGCGCTTACGCCGCTGAGCCATCTCACCGGCCCTAATCCTATTTTTTAAAGAAATCTCCACACTGACTTCCACAGTGGTTGCACCAGTCTGCACTTCCACCAACAGTGGAGAAGGGTTCCTTTTCCCCCATAGCCCCACCAGCACTTGTTATTGGTTGTTTTCTTGATGATAGCCATTCCTTCTGGAGTGAGATGGAATCTCAGTGTTGTTTTAATTTGTCTCTCTCGAATGACCAATGATTTTGAACATTTTTTCATATATTTATTTGCCACTTCTATTTCTTCATCTGAGAAGTGTGTATTCATCTCAGATGCCCATTTTTGGATTGAGTCTTTGAATTTCAGGGACCTGATTTTTTTCAGTTTTTTATATGTTTTAGATATAAGTCTTTTGTCTGAGGGACAACTGGCCATAAATTTTTCCCATTCTGTGGGTTGTCATTTCACTTTGTTGGTGATTTCTTCTGTTGTGTAAAGGCTTTTTAATAAGGTGGAATCCCAATTGTTGATTCTTTGTTGTATTTCCCCTGAAGCCTGGGTTTTGTTTATGAAGTCTCTGCCTACACCCATGTCTTCAAGATTTCTATTTTCTCTTCCGGTATATTTAGTGTTTCTGTTTTAATATTTAGATATTTGATCCATTTTGATTTTAGTTTAGTGCATGGTGATAGACATGGGTCTAGTTTTAGTCTTCGGCATGTGGAAAGCCAGTTTTTTCTGCCCCATTTATTAAGAGGCTATCTTTCTTCCATTGAACATGTTTGGCTCCTTTGTCGAAGACAAGGTGGTTTTGTGTGTTTGTATTTGCATCTGCGTCTTCTATTCTGTTCCACTGATCCTCAGGTCTTGTTTTTTTGCCAATACCATGCTGATTATATCATAGTAGCTTTGTAGTATAATTTCAGGTCAGGGATTGTGATGCCTCCTGCCTTGCCTTTGTTGCCCAGATTTGCTTTTGCTATTCTAGGTCTCTTCTGGTTCCAAATGAACCAGAAGAATGTTTAGGAATGTTCTCTCTAGATCTGTTAGGTATGCTAATGGTATTTTGATTGCGATTGTATTAAATCTGTATAACAGTTTTGGGAGTAGGGCCATTTTCACTGTGTTGGTTCTTCCTATCCATGAGCAAGGGATATCTTTCCATTTTCTTTTTTTTTTTTTTTTTGTGGGTATCGGGGGGTCGACCTCAGGACCTTGCGCGCCAACAGGCACCCGTGCCGCTGAGCGATATCACCGGCCCCTTTTTCGTATGTGGGATCCGGGAGTCGAACTCGGGCCCTCGCGCTTGCAAGGCAGGCGCTTACGCCGCTGAGCCATCTCACCGGCCCTCCATTTTCTGATATCCTCTTCGATCTCCTTTTTCAGAGCTGGACACAGCACTATAGTTTTACTCTTGGACGTTTGGGATGGCGCACGTCCGCTGTTACGGTATCACCTAGTAGTTTCTCTGAACTAAAAACCCCCGTTCCATCTGTGCGTCCCTCTCTCGCCCCCGCCCTAGCAGCCACACGAGGTCTTCCCGACTGCGCGGATTTACCTTCTCTGCGCTGTCGTATCCCATAGCAGGCAGCCTTCACACTGGCTTCTTTCACTCAGCGGTGTGCGTTTAGATTCCACGGAGACTCTCGTAAGTGTTACAGTGACACGTGTGGTACATACGAGGTTGTCTCTAGATTAGGAACTAAAATTATAAGTCACTTTCAAAAAGAGCTTCGCAAAATTTAAGTTTATAACTTTGGCGGATGTCCATTCATTAGAGAATCATGTGAGTACTAATGTTTTTATTGAGACTTTAATATTGATCTTTTGTTAGCATTTTTCACTGAATATTTTTAAATGTAATAAAAGTTTTTGTCAATTGAATGTTTTTTCCTTTTCTGATCTTAGAAGATTATATGAATTAGTAAATTCTATTTACTATCCGTATTATATGTAAAATTTTAAGCATTATGTGACCAGTGTTATCCAGGCAGTTTTGCCCTTACAGTCTTGCGAAAGTGCCAAATAAGTATATAGTAATAAAATTTTTCCGCCTTATGTTGTAGATAAGAGAATTGTCTACAGTGGTCACCCCACTCCCACCCCCCATACTGGGGATTGAGCCAGGGCCTTCACACTGAACTGCATTCACAGCACTCTATATATTTTCAGTTTTCAAACAGGTTCTCACTAAGTCGCTAAGTTGCCCTCGCTGGGCTCAAACTTGTAATGCTCCTGTCTCAGCCTTCCAGAGTTGTGGGATTACAGGCATGCGCCACCATGCCCGGCTATCATTGTTACTGTTATAACAGATTCTTAAGATGTAGAATCTCTGTTCTAGATATAGCTGGCCCAATAGATTATAACTCATATTGTTATTAAAATAGTTTATATCCTAAGACTTATTTATTCTTTCCTAAAACCCAGAAAACCAGAAGGATTGTTTCAGAGAGACTACCAGAACGATTCTTTTGAGGCTTGCTTGGTACATTTTTTGTCTTTCCTCGCACTGACTGCTGACTGCAGTGAGGACTGGAACCTTCTACTTGTATGTAGTCTTAGGTGGAGCTCTGTAAATGCTTCTTGCATTGAGTGTTTATTTTTCTTAAAAGAATGTGTCCAGGGTTTACTTATGTCTGTTTTTTTTTTTTTTTTTTTTTTTTTGTGGGTACCGGGGGGTCGACCTCAGGACCTCGCGCGCCAGCAGGCGCCCGTGCCGCTGAGCGATATCACTGGCCCCTTTTTTGTATGTGGGTTCCGGGAGTTGAACTTGGGCCCTCGTGCTTGCCGGGCAGGCGCTTAAGCTGCTGAGCCATCTCACTGGCTCATGTCTGTTTATTGAACTCCTTATATGTGTTACGAATGAACTAAACCCACCAACACAAAATACAGACTGCAAACTAACCAGATTACATAAGTAACATGTTGTTACATAGTTATTTTAAAATCTACTGTTGTAGAAATAAATAATACTAACCTCTCATGTCCTGTGCTACTTTGCCCAATAGACGTTTCATTTACTGTGGCTTTAGTTGCCAGTTTTTCCTGACTTTAAAAAAAAATAATAAATAAATGATCAGTCAAATCATGTGTATAGGCATAGTTTTCTTGCATAGGCCATGTAGTCAGATAATTTAAGATTATAACTTGCCTAGGTTATTTTTTGAGTTTCCTATCAGGTTAGATCAATTTCTCTGTTGAGTTTGGAAGCAAGAAGTATGGGCAGAGAGAAAAGATGTACACAGTGAATTTTCTTCAAGGGCAAGACACCATCTGAAGAGCCCTGCAGACAGGCGGGGAGGTGTGGACAGGAAGCACAGAAAGAAAGTGGAAGCAGAGGGAGGGTGGGAGTGGATTGACAGTTACTATTTCTCACAATCACTGAGCTCGTCACTTCAGTGAGTTCCTTTTAGAGCTTTATTTTAGGTAGCAGTTGAAATATAAGAGAGTCTGTATGGCTTGAAATACTTTATGGTAGGATGGAGAAAAGGTGATATGAAAGCACTGCGAAATAAACAGCAGACTCCGACCTGTGCTTGTGCCATTGAGCTTGGAGAGTGAAGAGACACATTCAGAAAACCTGGGTGGAGGTTGTTTCCAAGGTGGGTCTTGAGTAATGGATGAGATTTGATTAGGAGCGGCACTTATCCCGGCACTTATCCAGGCTTAGAAGGGGAGGTGACTATAAGCAAATAAAAGTAGAATATGGAGAATAGAAGGAAGCTTAGAGCCTGTGGTAGTGGGACTGTTTTGAGAGAAAAACATAAGGTTGGTTGAGGCTATGGGATATATTAGGAATAGACACCCTCAAACTTAGTCTTACTAGAATCTGCATTTGCATGTTGGTTTTTACATGCTTCACAGCAGGGATTTTAGACAGTATTTTGGGAAGGAAGATTCGTAGCACTGTCTCCTAATCTGGACTCTTTGTTAACTGCCTGTTTTCCAGTACGACTACTGCATTCTGACATTATTGTATGTACTTTATAGTCTTTAATCTCTGTAAGAATACCTAATCATTTAGAGTGGGAAACACTGCTAGATTTTGACTTGGGCAAAGAACTTAAGACTCTCGTTTCTGGAGAATTGTTTCCTTCATTTATTAAATACTCATTATTATCTAAGGCTTGACGGACTTTTCAATTTTCAATTTAGGTCTTCTGACTTCCCAATAAGTGATTTTTCCAAAGATGCATGTTTTTCATCCCTGTCACTGGCACTCTGGGTGTTCAGGGTTTTTAGCCCTGACTTCCTGTGGTGTGGTTCACTGGGGTCACGTTCCCCCTCCTCTGCCGACTGCCGAGGAGAGCGCGTTGTTAGCAGATAGGGAAGCAGGTGTGTCAATCCTTGACCGAAGATGTCAGGACCTTTCCTTTCAACTCCAGTAAGCTCTGGTTTGTCTAATCTAAGTGTTCTGGATCTTTTTTTTTATGCGGGTACCTGGAGTCGACCTCAGGACCTCGCACTTGGCCAGCAAGCACTTGTGCCACTGAGTGATATCACTGGCCCTTTTTTTCCTTTATGTGGGTACCGGGAGTTGAACTCAGCACCTCGTGCTTGTCAGGCAGGTGCTTATACCTGCTGAGCTATCTCACCGGCCCAGTGTTCTGAATCTTAACTGTTGATATTGTTATAAGTTTTTTTATAGCCCAGTGTGACAACTTAGAATTTTACAGTCCTATCATTTGGGGAGCTGGAAAGAAAAAAAATCTGATGAAGTCTAGAGAAGGTCAAGGAGACCTAATCTTGCACAATTTCTGGCTTCACATAAAGAAAGCAGCTCAGTTATGTGAGATATACTTCTTTTTAAAATTGAATTCTGTCTAAATGTCTTTAAAAACTGTTTGGGTAATGTGTTCTCATGGTTAACTGGATATGTATGTAGACTGACAGTTATAGAACCTTTAGAGAATGAAAAATTTTACTCCAGTCTCCAGTCTCCAGTCTCTGTCCACCCCCTCCCCAGAGTTTAACAGCTCACTGGTTTTTGTTTTGTTTTGTTTTGTTTTGTTTTTGGTGGGTACCGGGGGTCGACCTCAGGACCTCGTGCGCCAGCAGGTGCCCGTGCCGCTGAGCGATGTCACCAGCCCTTTTTTCGTACGTGGGTTCCGGGAGTCGAACTCAGGACCTCGCACTTGCCAGGCAGGCGCTTATGCCGCTGAGCCATCTCACCAGCCCCAGCTCACTGGTTTTTAGTTTTATATCCCTTCAGTGTTTTATTCTATAAATATAAGCAAAATTGAAGAGGACACTTTCTGCCTTTCATCTTGGAGTGTGAAAAAGGATGTCAGACATGGATTTGCACTCCACTCAGTGACAGCCACGTTTGCCAGCCCTCTTATTCTTGGATTATTTTCTTAGCTGCAGAAACTTGCCTTGAGTAAGAGTGGTAGAGGTTAAGCGTTTCAGCTAACAGTATGATTGATGCCCTCAACTTTGCTGTCTGCCCCTGAGGTGAACCACAGTTATTGCATGGTCGAGGTCCGTGGAAAGTTGTGTACGCCACGTGAAGGAGTTTGAACTTTGTCTCAGGATCAGTGGCAAAAGAAACTTTAAACACTCTCTTAGGTAGGTCTGGACTTGAGGAAGATTAAGCCAAGTGAGAGTAGAGCGGGGTGGAGTGACCTGAGAGACAGTAGAGGAATTCCCGGTGAGACGCAGTGGCGCTCATCCAAATCGAGGGCATTGGCAGAGACCAGAGCGGTGCTAGTGGGTTTAGGCAGTGCCTAGAAGGTAAAGTGACAGGCTGGCAGTTCACTAGAATAGATGCAGTAAAGCATAGGAAGGGAGTACAGGTGACAGTCTGGTTTTGCTCTTTCGCGGTCTACAGAGCATTGTAGACAGATTTGGGGACTAAGGGAGAGATAGGTTGATCTTTGGGTGTGTAAGCAGTATAAATGTCCCCAAATCAGTTGGTTTTATAGATCTGAGTTTAGGACAGAGATCTGAGCTTTAGGTAGAAATCTGTAATTCTGTAGCATGTTAATCATAACTGTGAAGTTCTGTAAATGACAAATCATATAAAGAATATGTTGCCAGGCATGGTGGCGCCTGCCTGTAATGCCAGCACTCAGGAGGCTGAGGCAGGATTGCTGTGAGTTCAAGGCCAGCTGGGGCTACACAGGGACACCCTGTCTCCAAAAAAAAAAAAAAAAAAAGAATATGTTGACTAAAAATTGATTGGAAGGTAGCTGAGAACCTAGGACTCCACTCTGAAGAATGTCAGCATCCAGAGTGTAACCTGAATTACCATCTGCGTTATGTGGTGAGCTTGTTATAAATTCAGACCCTGAGTGTCAGCAGGGCCTTTGTCCAGTTGTGACCGATGTCTGAGTCATGTTTTTGACAGACGTTTCAGGACTTTGTCCCACACTAGAGTTGGAGGTGGTAGGGATAGGTAAAAGAAGTGAATACTAGAAGAGAAACTTCAGGAGTGACCAGAATACAAGAAGAAAACCACAGGAAAGTAATGTTGATATTAAGGGAACAAATTTTTTAGGAAGATGGTGTCAGCTGTTACATTGCCGATAGGATTGAATATGAAAGCACTGAGCTCTGTCATTGCATTTTAGCAACATGAAAAGAGTTGGTGACTTTGTCAGGAGTGTCATAGGTTAGGGAAACATTGCCGACAAGCATTAAGATTGATGTTGGAGACTGATTTATGGTTGCACTGTAAGATTTTTTTTACCATCATAAATTTTCTCCTGATTTTTGTTTTCAAAGTCATTTTTCATACCAATGAATTTTATTTCTATCTCAAGCCCACAATGTAAAATTATTACATATGACATCTTTTCTTGGCTTTCAAAATATTAAAACAAGGTTTTTTTAAATTTTAGAATGTTTTGTATTTATATTGGTGTGTAAATGTTAAGGCCGGCAAATGGTTAAATAGAATCAGTTTCGTTCTCAGGAACTGCTATTTTGTATTTTATCTTTGATTGTTTTCATGAGAAAAATGTTTTGTTTCCTGTTTCAGGAGATTTACTGAACTGAAGCACTACAGTGATGAACTGCAATCAGTCATCTCCCATCTTCTTCGAGTCAGAGCTGTAAGTGGTCCCGAAGCTTTTTGTACATTTGTAGGGAAGATGCTTTAATAACCACATCGTTCAAGTAATGGTGGTATTTTTAACGAATAACTGATTTTTACATTCAGATTTGGTAAGTCCATCATCCAAACTGCACTAAAAAGAAACGTGAGAAGTTCTCTGTCACAAACAACTTGAAGGGTTTTAGGCCATTGTTTTCTCTGTGACTCGTAATAGTATAGTTGTTTTGACATCTTGTCACAGGTCTGCCATTTCAGTTTGGGGATGTGAATAAATCTGGGATTCTAGATCTACATGTAGTTATATCCTGCTCTTTCCGATTTTCTTGAAAGTCTGGGAATAGTTTATGGATGTTAGGCCATGCTGTGTCCGGGTTCTTAAATACACTTACTTGAGATAAGAGCCTGCCAAAAGCAACTAGAAGTTAAGAAATAATCATTGTACTTAGCTATGTAGATTAGCTGTAATAGACACAGGGAAAAATACTTTTCATTAAATTAATGTATCTGGAAATGTGTCATCTACTCCGGTCCTTTCAGGCAACCTAGAGGGAACTTGCCTATGCTAGAGGCATTGAAAGAGGCTGGGTTACCAAGTGTAGGATCACGATATGTGCTGACTGGAGTACCCTTGAAATGGCATCCGTTGTATACAAGAGTCCCCTGATGGCCAGTGGTGTCGGGGCAGCTTTAGATGCAGCCAGCTGACCGTGTAATGATTCCTGAAGCCGGGTATTGGGTAGTGGAGCTGTATCCCATGTTCTCTGTTGAAATGGAGATTTATCCTTTTCTTCCCTATACCTTTTGTGTGTTTGAAGATTTTCCTAAAGGTATAGAGAAAAACAGACTAAAGAAAATCCTCCCGAAGGTCTTCATGTTGGCCCATCTCCTGTTAACCTGTTTAGAGTACTTTTAGGCCCTGTACTGGTCCATTTTCTGTTGTGATAACAAAGTATCTTTGTGTCTGTAAACTAATGAGGTTTATTTAGCTCTGTTTTGGAGGTTCAGCTTCTGGTGAGGGCCCCCTGTGCTGTGTAGCAATGACAGATGGCTTCCTAGTGGGAGCACGTGTGAGAAGTAGAGACCACACCGGGAAGCTAGAGGTGGGGGGGGGGATCTTGCCCTGTTCATGACAACCCACGCTCACAGAAACTTACTGGGCTCCTTTGAGAGTCTAATTAACCCTTCCCGAAGCCATGCCCCAGTGACCTAACTGCTTCCTGTGAGCCCGCCTCCTAAAGGTACCAGCACTCTGCACACCAAGCTTGTAACACACGAACTCTTCGGGGACAGACTACATCGAGCCCTGGTAGTCTCCTTCAGTAAATGAGAATATTCTTCCTAGAAAAATAATCCCTGTGAGAATTATTAGGCTAGAGTCAGGAACTGGGTATAGGAAAGGATAGATGAGTGAGATAAAATTTCTATACCTTTGGTTGCCTTAAAATTACCCAGACAAATTAGACAGCAGTTCTTGGGGGAGGTGGGGCTGAGGACGGAGACACCACTTCTCCCCCAAGAGCACTGCAAGAACAGTTCACACTGCTTTGTCTTCCGTGCCACAGAACCTGGAGAATCCGTTCAGGCTGAGTATGAAAGCCATATCCCCCCGAAAGGCTTTCAGCCACAGCAAAGGTAGGAAGGTCACAGGTTTGGAGCCAAGGAGGCAGACCATTAAGCAGTCACAGTACTAGCCCAAGGTGTTAAGAGCCGCTTAGTCTTTCATGCTAGGAAGGAAGGACAGATTTGTCAAGATCTCAGAGAGAGAGGGTTGAGCTGGAGGAACCGTACGAACACCAAGAATCCATGACGCAGAGGTAACTGACTTAAGTGGTACTTGAAGAATGGAGAAGCTGAGTGTGGTGGTGCAGGCATGTAATCCCAGCACTCTGGGAGGCTGAGGCACGAGGATTGCACACGCCAGCCTGGTAACTTAGTGACTTAGTGAGACCCTGTCTCAAGACTTAAAAAAAAAGAAAGGGGAGGTGGGACCTGAGGTGTAGATCAGTGCAAAGGTTTCAGCCTCCTTCCAGTATGCCAAAAAAAAAAAAGTGCATACAGCTCTTTTGGAAACCATTTTGGCAGAAAAGTATCAGGAGTCTTAAATTGCATAATCTTTGACTCCTTAGGAGAATCAAGGGTACAAAGGCTATATGTGTCCAGATTTTTAAAATAACATCATGTAATGGCGTGTCACAGAAGTTTGTCTTTTTCCACATGTAATCACCTACTACTGCAATAAGGATAGAGAAGACAGTCTTAGTTCCAGAAGGATAATAGGGTGAGGCTGTCAGATTTCTTCTGTTGTTAAAGAATTTCCTAGGCATCAGTTGTCAGGTGATCACTTTTCCAAAAGAAAGCCTTCTCATCAGAAGCAGCCTGAGCGGCAGTCTGCACTGCATCACTGGTGTGACCCCTTTCCCCTGGTCACATCTGGGTCTTTTTGTTTGTTTGTTTTTGTTTTTGAGACGGGGTTTCACTAGGTAGTCCAGGCTGGCCTCGAACTCACTATGTAGCCTAGGCTGGCCTCAAACTCACAGCGATGCTCCTGCCTCAGCCTCCTGAGTGCTGGGATTACAGGCTGAATTAATCTGGTTTTAATCATTCTTTTTTTACGTTTTGGTGTACACCAATTAGTCCTCTAAAATTAAGTTTTCCATCATATGTTCTTTAGAATGCTGGTTCTGTAAGATGTTGCTACTGCAGATCATCTCTCTGTTGAATCGTGTTAAAGGTCTAAAAATCCTGCAAGAAAAAATTGTTAAACTTTATTAACTCATTGTTTCCTGAACTTGATTCGTGGTGAAACCACTTCAGTAAAGCATTTCTGTTAAGAATTCCAGGAGGAGGGCCGGTGAGATGGCTCAGCGGCTTAAGCGCCTGCCCGGCAAGCGCAAGGGCCTGAGTTCGACTCCCGGATCCCACATACGAAAAAGGGGCCGGTGATATCGCTCAGCGGCACGGGAGCCTGCTGGCGCGCGAGGTCCTGAGGTCGACCCCCTGGTACCCACAAAAAAAAAAAAAAAAAGAATTCCAGGAGGATTGCAAATTTGAGCCCAGCCTGGGCAATTTAGCAACTTAGTAAGACCCTGTCTCAAAAAAATAAAAAGGGTACAATATTATATTACTGGAAAGTAGGAATGTCTAAATATTCATGAAGGTTTTCCAAAAAGATAGCCTGTACATTTTATGTACAATTCCATGGAATTTTAGCAGCTGTTTCCAGTGGTACTTATTAAAGATAACATTAATTTGCTGGATAAAAATATTATTATTATTATTATTATTATTATTATTATTATTATTATTATTAGAGACAGGGTCTCACTATGTAGCTCAGGCTGGCCTTGAACTCACTATGTAGCCTAGAGTGGCCTCAAACTCATGCCAGTCCTCCTGCCTCAGCCTCTAAGTGCTGGGATTACAGGCATGCACCACCATCCCCAGCAAAAATATTATCATTCTTGCTGTAGGAAAATAAAAGCAGTGATTAAAAACTATGCATTAAAGATTTATAAAAGTGTAAGATAGGCCGGTGATATCGCTCAGCGGCACAAGTGCCTGCTGCCAAGTGCGAGGTCCTGAGTTCAACTCCCGGTACCCACATTAAAAAAAAAAGTGTAAGATAAAATAAATATAGTAGGACATGCCAGTTTTGTTTGTGTGTGTGGTGAGTTTTTAGAGAATATTTTTTATTTCTGTATTTTCCAAGTTTATTCTACTAAGCATTCGGGAGGTTCTTGTTCTTTTTGAATGAGGGTGAAATTACTTTTTAAAGTTATCTGTCTGTAACTTTGACCTGACAGCAGCTTCTGTTAAATATTTCAGAGAGTAGCAGATCGACTCTACGGAGTATATAAAGTACATGGGAATTACGGGCGAGTGTTCAGGTAAGTGTTATACAGATTTTTAAAATAAATAATTAGATTAATTAGCTTTTTTGCTTTAAAGCGATGTTTATGAGAGCTGGGCATGGTGGCACAGGCCTGTAATCCCAGCACTCGGGAGGCCAAGGCAGGAGGATTGTTATGAGTTCAAGGCCAGCCTGGGCTACAGTGAGTTCAAGGCCAGCCTGAACTACACAGCGAGGCCCTGTCTCAAAAGAAAACATAAACAAACAAAAAAACAATATTTATGAAACTCATGAAAATTCATGAGCCTGGAGGGTAGAATGTTATTTTTTAAATGATGTCCCATAAGAATGGTTTTCAAGCTTTCAAATATCTGCTTTTCATTTTAAAGCCTTTCTTTCATCAAAAAGTAGTGAGGAAATTCAACATATTGAGCAGGTAGGAGTGAGACTGCTCTGATTGAAGCAGGGGTGGGTACTTTTACGGAAATGGCAGAACACCTAAGCAAATTCATTGGAAATTACTGCTGTCTTAAAGAATTAGTGAGTTTTCCCTTTCATTTCTTTCACAAGATGAGTTTTTCAGTCTTGGAGTAGTTGTTGCTGTTGTTGTTTTCAGTAGTTGAACCCAGTGTGTGCTATGGTAGGTAAGCATTCTGCCACTAACTACGTCCCCAGCTGATTTTCATTTTTGTTTTGAGACAGAGTTTCACTAACTTGCCCAGGCTGGCCTCCCAACTTGTGATCCTGATCCTCCTGCCTCAGACTCCTAAGTAGCATAGATTACAGGGATGGAATAATTTTACTGGTAATTAGAATATTTGTGTAGCCAGTATAGCTCAGTGGTAGAGCAAATGCCCAACATTTGTAAGGACTTGGTTTTGAGTCCCACGATGGAGAAAACAAGTATTTCTGCATATAACTTACACTCCTTTTCTGGCCCCCTTCTCTCAATATTAGGGATTAAACTGAGAACTATGCAGTGAGCTATGTCCCCTGCCTCACTTATTTGGCAGGGTCTTGCTGTGTAACCCAGACTGGCCTCGAACTTTCAGCCTTCCTGCCTCAGCCTCCCTACCTCAGCCTCCCCACCACAGCCTCCCCAGTGCTGGGATTTCAGTTGTGAACCACCACATCCAGCCAATATTTTGGTTATTTTTGAACAATTTTCTTTTTTTTTTTTTTTTTTTTTTTTTGTGGGTACCGGGGAATCGACCTCAGGACCTCGCACGCCAGCAGGCACCCGTGCCGCTGAGCGATATCACCGGCCCTTTTCTCGTATGTGGGATCCGGGAGTCGAACTCGGGCCCTCGTGCTTGCCGGGCAGGCGCTTAAGCCGCTGAGCCATCTCACCGGCCCCTGAACAATTTTCTTTTTTGATTGGTCTTATATGTTATTGTTTGTGATATTTTAGAAGTTACCCAGGTTTTTATAAGAAAAATATCTCTGAATGTTCCAGTACATGTCCTAAGACTGAATTAACTTAAAAATATAGTTCATGCTACATTTTTGTATAGATTCAAATGGAATAAAATTTAGGAAGAATAGAAGTTTGCATGGTGATGTCTCCTCATCTCTGTCTGCCAACCTCTTAGGGCCCCTCTGAGGCAACCAATACCAGTTTCAAACTTGTACACCCTACTAGTAAAAGGTAGCACTAGACATGTATATTTTATTATACAAATGCTTTCTTTTTTTTTTTTTTTTTTTTTTTTTTTTTTTCTTTACTGGGGACTGAACCCAGGGCCTTGCACATGCTGGCCAAGTGTTCTGTCACTGAGCTACAGCACAGCCCCACTGGCTATAGTGGTCCTAGGAATGAGAGAAAGGGACAAAGGAAGGAGAGACAGCAAGTTGCTGGTTAGACATTGAAGAAAGTCCTGAGGAGGAGGGGGGGGGAGGAGATGAACACATGGCTGTTGCAGCGGAGCAGAGCCTGAAGAGGAGAGGGGCACAGGATTGAGAGTGGGTGGAGGAGAACGGAAGGGGAAGGCACGGCGCCGGGGAGGAAACCACAGGAGCAGTGGCAGCCTGTGTCCTGTGAAGGAGGTCGCCCTGGTGAGAGCCGCTTGGTAACTGGCACCTGGGTGGTGGTGGGCAGTGTGTAGCTCTTGCATATTCCTCCCCAGCTCTGCTGGGATTGGCCAGAAGCAGCTGAAGCTAAAGCACAATCTCTCCAAACCCCTGCATTCTGTCAAATCATGCAAAATTTACATTTAGTTCTATAGAGAATCCACTACTGTTTTAATATTTACAAGAGATAGTTTTCTCTGTAATACTAAATTCATTCTTCAAGTTGAGCATGATGGCACACACCTGTCATCTCAGTACTCAGGAGGCTGAGGCAGGAGGATCACAAGCTTGAGTCCAGCCTGGACTACATGGTTAGACCCTGTCTAAAATGAATGAATGAATGAATGAATGAATACTTCAAAGAGACCCTGTGGTTAGCCAGTATATCCAAATGCATGAAGTTATTTGCCATGACTTCAGCATGCCAGGTCACACAAGCGCATGTAACATCTGAGGGGTGTCCTTCCCCCCTCATAGGGCACTATGCCCTTCCCTTCACAGTGTTCTCTTGTCCCTGTATTGGGGATTATAGATGTATTTTTCTGCTTTACTGTAATAAACATGTGTGTGTGTGTGTGTGTGTGTGTGTGTGTGTATGTATGATATAACTTCCATAAAAAGGATTTTTCATGAGAAGCATGTCACAGCAATGACAGCAGAATGATCTGTACTTCTATTAGGCTTTCTCATACAGCATGCAAATTATTAAAGCTTTTACAGTGCATGTAATGTTTCTATATAATAACCATCTTTTTCTGTTAGCTATTAGAACAGTATTGTATAATCTGGTGCGTTTATCAGAATCATGGAAGTATTTAAAATACAAAGAATGACCAAAATATATGGTGAATATGTGAATGTTAAAATTATTAACAGTAAAAGACACACTGCTGTTAATTCCCCTCAGAATACTCATCCTGGCTTTGAACATACTTTTTTTCTTCTTCTTTTTTTCTTTTTTTTCTCCGAGACAGGATCTCCCCATGTAGTTCAGGCTGGCCTCAAACTCACGGTTATCCTCCTGCCTCAACCTCCCAAGTGCTAGGATTATAGGTGTGCACTGCCGCCATGCCTGGCTATCCCATCATGCCTGGTACTTTCAGAAGCAGTTCTGGAAGTCCTTTTTTGTGTCTTTACTATGCGTGATCAGAAATACAGTGAATGCTGCCATCCAGCAGAAAGGCAGCCTCATAAAAAGATGAGTGTGTCCTCATCCACCTTACTCACTGCTTCTGGCGCCGAGCAGCTTCTGGCTCCTCCCCGTGGTCGGAATGGCCACGAGAGGTGAGCACTTCAGATCAGTTCAGGACATCGAGGCAGCCTGGACAGGGAAGCCAAAGACTTAGGAGAGAGGACTCTGGAACCTCCTCAGAAGGGCTAGAACAGTGAGGTATGTGTGTTCAGATCGAGGAGAGGTATTTTGATAGGGATTAATGGCAATGTGTCTTTTACTATAATTTTTAAAAATTTAAACATTCACTATATTTTTATCATATCTCATACATGGCCTAAAGATTGTATTAAGTAGATCAAGAGCAAGGCCCACATCAATATTTTTAATCTGTAAGCAGAAGCCATTTTGTATACAGTGAGTCCCCAACTATGTTCTGGAAGAAGGTTCATCAGATTTGTTTGTAATGCAACAGAGTGAGTCTTACACAGCACACCTGTGAGTCTTAGACGGTACACTCATGAAAGTTCACAACTTGAACGTTCGTAAGTCAGGGACTTACTGTACTTCCTTGTATTTAGCAGCAGGTATCAATTTTTAAAGGTTTCATTTGCATTTAGTTCTTAAACTAACAAGGAAAACAGCACATTTGAGTCACAAGAAATCTAAGTATGAATGCTATACAGTATTTTTATTTTTTTTATTTATTTATTTATTTTTGTGGGTACCAGGGGTCGACCTCAGGACCTCACACGCCAGCAGGCGCCCGTGCCGCTGAGCGATATCACCGGCCCCTTTTTCATATGTGGGTTCCGGGAGTCGAACTCGGGACCTCGCGCTTGCCAGACAGGCGCTTATGCCAATGAGCCATCTCACCGGCCCTGCAGTATTTTTAAAAGCTAGTTGGAGGGCCGGTGAGATGGCTCAGCGGCGTAAGCGCCTGCCTGGCAAGCGCGAGGGCCCGAGTTCGACTCCCGGAACCCACATACGAAAAAGGGGCCGGTGATATCACTCAGCGGCACGGGCACCTTCTGGTGCACGAGGTCCTGAGGTCGACCCCCGGTACCCACAAAAAAAAAAAAAAAAAAAAAAAAAAAAAAGCTAGTTGGAGAAGAATCTTGTAAAAAGATTAGCC
Source organism: Erethizon dorsatum (assembly GCA_028451465.1). Classification (NCBI taxonomy): domain Eukaryota; kingdom Metazoa; phylum Chordata; class Mammalia; order Rodentia; family Erethizontidae; genus Erethizon; species Erethizon dorsatum. Next base: position 57,419,576 of record CM051831.1, read on the forward strand.
AGGTGTGGTGTTGCGCACCTGTGACCCCAGCCACTCAGGAGGCAAATGCAGGATGATTATGATTTCAAGCCCGCACAGCTCTGTGAGACGCGTCTCAAAATGAGACGACAAGGGCTGAGGCTGGGGCTCGGCTGGTAGAGTGTTTGCTGAGCACGTGCAAGGCGATTGGGTTCCAGCTCCCATACAAGAAAAATACAAACGGTTCCGTTTAGTGGTGTTCCGTGATGCTTCTGGTTTTATCTTCTCTCCCTAGTGAGTGGAGCGCCATAGAAAAGGAAATGGGGGACGGGCTGCAGAGTGCTGGGCATCACATGGACGTGTGAGTACCGGGAAGACGTGACGTGATGCTGAGGTGCAGGGCGCACTGGGGAGTGTCTGTGACTCTTCTGTTCTCATGGGTTTTTATCAAGTTTCCTGGCATTTATATTGTGCTCTGTGTATACAGATCTGACTTAAATTCACCTCAGGAATGCAAGTGTAACATTTGAAAATGAGTCTAACTCACATATTAATAGAATGAAGATATAAACTGGTGCATTCATTTCAATAGATGTAAAAATTATTTGACAAATTGCAGCACCCATTGACAGTAAAATTCTCATCAAACTAAAATAAAAGAGAATTTCTTCACCCTGAAATTTATAGCTAATATAATTAGCCAAGACACAGTAGTGTATGGCTGTAGTCCTAGCCCAGTGATGGCGAACCTTTTAGAGACGTGTGACCAAATTGCAACCCAAAACCTACTTATTTATTGCAAAGTGCCAACACTGCAATTAAACCTGAATACTGAGGTTTCAGTTTGGAAAAGAACAACTCATACATTAACATCTCTTGTCCTAAAAGAAAAATAACACCTGTACCGTAGGTTCGCCAGCTCTGTTATCCTCTCCAAAGGCTGAAGTGGGAAGGTATGAGCCTGTGAGTTCAAAACCAGACTGAACAGCGTAGGGAGAGCCTGTCTCGAAAGGAAGGAATGGAGAAAAGAAGTGGAGGGGGGAGAGGAAGGAGAGAGGAAAGATAGGTAGGTAGGTAGGTAGATAGATTTATTGTATTTAATAGTGAAATACTGATACTTTTTCATAAGGTCAAGAACAAGGCAAGCTTGTCTTGTCATACACCATTTCCAGTAAACATTCTACTGCAAGTCCTCAGTTAAATGAGGCACGAAAATTAAGTAAGATGCATACATACTAAAAAGAAGAAGTAAAGTAATTTTTATTTGCAGCCAACAAAACTTCACACTAAAAAATCATAATGAATTAACCAAAAATCTTACAGAACTAACAGTTGAATTTAACATGAATTCAGGATATCAGATCAATATATAATCATCAATTGTTTTTACATACTAAAATCAACAATTAGGAAATAAAAATTTGAAAACAAAACTGTTCACAAAATAATGAAAACATAATGGTGGTTAATTTAATGAATGGTATTAGAAGACCTCTGCCCTGAAAACTATATAAGATATTGCTGAGAAAAACTAAAGAAAACCAGAGGTAAACCATGTTCATAGATTAGAATACTCAATTTCAAGAGGCTCATTCTTCCCCTCTTGAAGTCTGTTAAATTCTACTGGCTTTTATAGAAATTAATGAGCTGATTCTAAAATTTATATGGAAATTCAAAGGACCTAGAATAGCTGAAACAACTTGGACAAAGAACAAGGCTGGAATTTGTTACCTGCTTTCAAGATTGACTAAAGTTACAGTTATAAAGAAAAGGTGTTGGAGTAAAAATAAACAACAGATCAGTGGTCCAGAAATAGACCCATGCTTCTATAGCCCCTGTCAACAAATAGTGCTGGAAACACTGGGTGTCTCCGTGGTGGGGGACTTGGAGCTGTAGCTCACACTTTACACAAAAGTACAGTAATTCAGTTTAGATCACATACATAAGTATAAAAGCCGAATGTATAGCTTTCAATGGAAGACATAGAACATTGCTGTAATTTTGGAATAAGCAAAGATTTCTTCAAAAGGACATAAACAGAAGATACTGGTAAATTGACCTCATCAAAATTTAAAATTGATGGTTATCAAAAGAGGTTGCCTGGGGCAAGAAGAATGGAGAGTTACTGTTAAATGGGGCACGGCGCTTCAACGGTAGGAGGTGAGAAGGACTTCCGGAGGTTGTTAGTAGCGAGGATGCACAGCAGTGTGAATGTGCTCAATGCCACCGACCGCACACTCAAAAATCACAAAGATAGCAAGGCGTGGCAGCACACGCCTGTAGTCCCAGCACTCGGAAGGCTGAGGCAGGAGGATCGCCGAGAATTCAAGGCTGGCCTAGGCTACGTAATGAGTCCAAGCCAGCCTGAACTGCATAGCAAGACCCTGTCTCAAAAAAAAAAAAAAAATCACGAAGATAAATTTTATCTGTTACTAAGATAAATATTGGGGGCCGGTGAGATGGCTCAGTGGCCTAAGCGCCTGCCTGGCAAGCACGAGGGCCCGAGTTCGACTCCCAGAACCCACATACAAAAGAAGGGCCAGTGATATCGCTCAGTGGTACAGGCACCTGCTGGCAAGCACGAGGTCCTGAGGTCAACCCCCGGTACCCACAAAAAAAAAAAAAAAGATAAATATTGGATCGTGTGTATTTTTCTACCCAAAAAAAAAGAAATGTGAAGAGACTGAAGAGGCAAACCACATACTGGCAGCAAACATGTCTCATCATAATATATAAAGAATTCCTACCACTCATTAGTAAAAAGAGAAAAAATAGATTTTAAATAGTCTCTCCACAAATAAAATTAGCATGTCAGGTGAAAGATATGTCAGTTTGAATTAATTATGTCATAGCGTGTCCGTGTATGAAAACACTACATTGTACACTGCCAGTGTATGCTAACTTTATTTGTCGTTTATACCTTGAAGCTATGGGGAAGAGTGAAAAAATGTTTTATCTAAAATTTTTTTAGGCCATATTCGAGTTAACTGGCTGTTTTTTTATTCAGTTTCTTTAACCATAAGTCCTCTTGCTCTCTGTTGATTTAGCATTTCAGTATTTGCAAGAATTTAGGATCATCTTTCTAGTTGATTTATCAAAATGTTAGTGAAATCACTCTCACTACTGATATCTGAAAACCTTCACCATTGACACTCTTCTGACTGCAGGTGTATGTTTGTCCCTGCACGAGGCCTCCTCTTCCAGCCACCGGCCTCGTGGCTCTGTTTTTGTTTGTTTTCTTAACATTAACGTTTCTGGAGTTGTAGAGTTATGAATTAAGGCAGATTTTCTTACTGTTTTTCTAAAGTGACTATCAGTTCTTTTCAGTCATATGGATGAAACTTCTCAGTAGTAGGCATAAGTTTGTAATTACAGATTATGTACTTTGCCTGCTTTTATAAATCCTGTAAGCACATTGCTTTCCAAATAAACCTTAACATCGTTTTATGTATCTAATTTTACAGCTTTAGTAAACTTTGTTTACTTGTCTAGTTGAAACAGGCCTGAAGGCATAAATGTATTTTTTATCTCCACGCAAAGGAATCAGAATTAGCTTGAAGGGAAGATGACCTCTTCTGTGATACGGTAGTGTGTACACATGGCCCCTCATCCACACAAAATTTACAGTGTGGCCAGAAAAATAAAACCAGCCCACAAGACATTACCTTGGTAAAGTTTTGAATGGTTAAGCAAGATCCTCAAGTAAAGACTCCAGGAGTCCAGGGAAGTGGCGCGGAGGGTTGAGCTGTGTGCTCGTAGGACTTGGAGGAGGAGGCTTGGGTGCAGAGGTGGCAGTCACACAGCAGCGAGGAGCTGCTCATCAAAGCTGAGCCTGCTGTAAAGAATCAGTACAGAGAAAGTCTCCAGGAATTTTCTGTAATTTTTATTTGTTCATTTTTCCCTTTGTAGCTCTTTGGTATTATTATATATAGTCACCACCAAGAACATGTGTGCGTCAGTCACACTGAACACATCCTTTCATAGGTTTTACAGCCCTTTTATAATATCTTCAAATAAAAAATTCTAGTCATGCAGTTTCTTCAACCATTTTTTTTAATTTCTAGGCCATTGTACTTGGTGAAATTTGGCATAATCATTGCATAGTTACATATTGCCATCAATGTTTCTACATGCTTATAGTCACCTTTCTCATTTGTTACTGACAGGTAGTGGGTGGTCTGGGGCCCACACTCGGAATAGCACTTCCTTAGAACATGAACGCTTTGTGTCCCAGCCAGAGTTGCACTGTTAATGCAATGTCTTTTAAACAGGTATGCATCTTCTATTGATGATATTTTAGAAGATGAAGAACATTATGCAGATCAGTTAAAGGAGTATCTTTTCTATGCAGAAGCCCTACGGTGAGTATTTAGTAATAAAACGTTCTGGATGCAGCCCCTACGGCTGATTGTCTGAGTCACATATGCATCTGTAAAATAAAAATATTGCAAGATACTTTTTAAATGAATTTCTTCTCTCAGATAATGAATGAAGTCTTGTTATATTCCACTGTGTTGTAGAGTGCTAGGAATAGAAATGTAAGAAGACATATTGCCATTTTGTTCTGTAGTTTTTCCCACATTTGTGTGCCTTCTCAGCAGGTTGTAAAATGTCTTAACATCAAGAACTTTTCTATTTTAATTGTAGCATTTTCTATGGAGCCAAACAGAATTATCTGTTAGATAGACCTATTTGATTAAGAAAAAAGTTGCTGTAGTTTAATAACAACAACTTTTATTTATTTAATAATAAATTTTGAAAAATGAGTCATTTTTCTGGTATATGTAGTTTTCGGTCAGTTTTCCTGAAAGGATACTATTAGGAAAACAGAAGAGTAATATCCCTTAAGCTGGAACTGCTGTGAAAACATCTGCATATCGTTACTTTTTTTCTTCCAGTGCTTTGAGTGTAGAAAGTTTCACCAAGATATTTTCAAATCACCAAGCAAATAAAGTTGTTGAATATGGTAGAATTCTGTACAGCTCCTAAAAATAATAAAAATGACTAATGCATATTAATATGAAAAGATGCCCATGGTACATAGCTAACCGAGAAGTACATAGAACCATTTGGGATGGGTGGGCGTGTGTATTTGTAAATGCCCAGCTGAATGCTAGGATATACACCATCTAGTAAGGTGAACTGTGCTGTGGGGGGGTTAGGGGAAGAAGAAGGTTCTTGATACTTCCTTTTTTTATTTTGTACATTTCTGTATTAGAACCTTTTTTTATAGCAAGCATGGCTTGCTTTTGTGATAATAAAAGCTGATGGACGTTTCTTTTACTCTTGGGGGGAGTTGAGGCAGGTCTCACTATGTAGTGCAGGCTGGCCTTGAACTCACTATGTACCCCAGGCTGGCCTCAAATTCACAGTGATCTTCCTGCCTCAGCCTCACAAGTGCTGGGATTATAGGCATGCACCACCATGCGGGGCTAGACATTTCTTTTAAAAAGGAAGACAACACTGAGATACTACCCTTTGAAAGAACACTCAGTTGCTACCTGAAATGGTAGCATCAGTTCTTATGCTGTATTTAAAAAAAAAAAAAAAAAAGTTTGTGATAATGGTATGTTTATTGGAAAAAATGCAAACAACCCTTTTTGTTTAAGTGTATGTAAAGTTTATATGCTTAAGTTCCACTAGATTTAATTTGTAATGTTTGGCTACTACAGTTTAAATTTGGAAATTGTGGCTGGGGTTAGGGATTAGCTCAGTGGTAGAGTACTTGCCTTGCAAGCTCCAGCTTCTGGGTTTGATCCTCAGCACCAAAACATTTTTAAAAAAGAAGAAAATTCTGGATGTACGAGTGCTGGGCCCAGAAGACATCGCGAATGCCTCCCTCTGCCTCCTGAGAGAGGCTTCTTATCATGCTAAGGCTGAGCTGGAAGGCCACGGCAGTCTCTTTTCCTCCCCAGGGCCGTGTGCAGGAAGCATGAGCTCATGCAGTATGACTTGGAGACAGCTGCGCAGGACCTCGCTTCCAAGAAGCAGCAGTGTGAGGAGCTGGCCACGGGGGTGAGTGTCCTTTGCTGGGTCTCATGACGACAGACAAGGCTGATGTGGGGTCGGCTGCAGTTGCAGTGCACAGGACACTCAACTTTACACGGCAGAATAAGTTGTGAGCAACTTCATAATGCTTTGGGTGTTGTCCTGATATAAAAAGATACCAGCAAAGCCAGGCCTGGCGTCTGACCCCAGCACTCTGGGAGGCCGAGACAGGATTGCAACTCAGCGAGACCCTGTCTCAAAATAAAAAATAACAGCCAGGCGTGGTGTCACACACCTATAATCCCAGCACTGTAAAAGGCCGAGGCAGGAGAATTTGAGCCCAGTCTGGGTGATTCAGTGAGACATTATCTCAAACAAAAACTAAAAAAGTACTGGAGATGTAGCTCAGTGAGAAGGCCTCTAGATGGGAGAGCTAGATACCATCCATCAGAACTGTAGCCTACATGGTGTTACAAGAACATCTAAGGTTTAACCTGGCAAAGTTTACAGAAATTTTAGTTTACTTTGAAAACCTTACCCATTTAGAATCTGCATCTCTCCTAACCAGGGGGCTCTTTGTGTACTTTATTCTTTAACATTCACAGCGAGCACTTGGGAAGGAAGTTCCTATGTAATCGCATAGGCAGGCGGTTGGTTTGGTTTGGTTTTTTGAAACAGTCTCACTGTACAGTTTAGGCTAGCCTTGAACACTTTGTAGCCCAGGCTGTCCTCAAACTCAGGGCGATCCTCCTGCCTCAGCTTCTTGAGTGCTGAGATTACAGGTGTGCACCACCACACCCAGCTCAGGCAGGTCATTTTTGTAGTCAGCTCTGCTTTGCAGCTGCTTCATTGGAATACGTTCACTGCAGAGGTGAGAGACGTGTTCTGGAGGTCACAAAGCAGCAGTGGTGTCACCATTTAGCAGTTACTTCATAGTTAACAAGTAGTTCAGGTGTCGGAGTGCTTTTCACATAAATTACCCCCTTGCTAATCTATGAAGAGTCATAAATTTTTGTGAGAAGAGACCCCTGACTGTGAGCTGTGTGTAGACCAGGCCTGCGATTTATTCCCACAACTCGGGAAGTCCCCAGACGGTTCCCTCAGTAAGCTCCAGAGAGTGAGATGCCCTGCGGGGCCTGCCTGCTTCACTAATAGACATAACTCATGTTTCAGTGTGAGTTATGCTGGTTTTAAATATGCTTCTCTAGTTCTGGTTAATTACATTGTTGTCTGTTGAATATTACCTTCTGTGTCAGTAATTTTTAAAATATATGACCACTAATATAAGAAATAATTTGTTTAATATTTCACATGGAAGTTTTTCAGTTGATTCAGAAGTTCAGTTATAATTTTCCCCTTTTTGACGATTCTGTATTAAAAGCCAGATGTGGTGGCACATGCCTGTAATCCTAACACTTGGGAGGCTGAAGCAGGAGAATAACCACAAGTTCAAGGCCAGCCTGGAATACAGAGTGAGACCCTGCCTGGAAAAAAAAAAAAAAAAAGAGAAATCATGTTATCCTTCCCCTGGCTGTTACTTCTGTCTGAGGCCAGGGAAGCTAGCCAGTGCCTCTGTTCCCAAGGGGCGGGTATGTGTGTGAAATACGCATAACATAGTTTACCATCATGACCACTTTAACCCGCAGTCCAGAGGTGTTCAGTACATTCCCACTGTCGTGCAGCCACCCCCAGAACTCTGTTCATCCTGCCAAACCAGAACTCCGTAGCCATCCCCCAACAACTCCCATCCTTCCCTCCCCAGCCCCGGGAAACCACCACCCTGCTTCCTGCCGCTGATCTTGACTGCTCTCGGCCCCCACTGGGGTGGAATCACAGTCTGCCTTTGTGAGGCCACCTCAGGTTCCTGTCGGGCTGAATGACAGCCCGTGGCATGTGTATGGTGCTTTGTTGTCCATCCATCCACTTCTCTTTCGTTTAGACTGTAAGGACATTCTCCTTGAAGGGAATGACCACCAAGCTCTTTGGTCAAGAAGCCCCAGAGCAGAGAGAAGCCAGAATAAAGGTGCTAGAAGAACAGATCAATGAAGGGGAACAGCAGCTAAAGTCTAAAAATCTGGAAGGCAGGTAAAAACGCTGAGATGTTGGACAAAGCTGAATGTGTAGAGTATGTGACAGATCATGTAATTTTTAGTAGAAATTTCAAGTTATTATTTTTATGTACTTTTCATGACTTTATTCTTTGCACGTTCTCTCTCCTTTTTCTCCCCCACGTCACCCAACAAGCCTGATCGTCCTTCCGTGCCCTGCTCACAGGTTACATCACTGTGCAGTTGTCCCTTGTTTCCTCCACCCATCAGAGCACCTGATTTATGCCACCCTAGCATGTGGTTTTGTATGGGGAGGCTGATTGTTCTGTGTCCCTGTTCATAGAAACTCGCTGCTCGGAGACCTGCTATCCCATTTGGCTTGCTGTCTTTATTGTTGTTTTCCTCTGACCATCAGTGTGGAGACTAGTGCAGACCTGCAGACCAACAGTATGTCAGGGGGTTTGAGGTGGCTTTGTTAAATTTTAGAACTGCTGACACCAAATAAGTCAAGGTAATCTTTCATGAACAGAATTAAAAAGAAAACCACTTATCAGAACTTGAACAGGTGCTCAGTATGTTGTCTGAGCTGGTCTCAGCTCTTGCACCCAAGTGGTTGTCCCACCTCAGCCTCCCAAGCACATGGACTGTAGGTAGATAACATCCCACCCAGAGCCTCGCGGTCATGTAACCGTATGCATGCTCGATGTGGCTCATCATTTGTCAAGAGTGGATAGTTTCCCACGAGGTCATGTCTTAGTTACTTTTCTCATTGCCGAGACAAAATTCCCAACACCCAGAGTTAAAGAGGGAAAGGTTTATTTAGCTCACAGTTTGTAAAGGGTCCAGTCTATCATCAGCCAGCTCAAGGCAGGGTGGTTTCACAGAGGAGAAGAGTTCGTGGCGGGCAGAAGGTAGCAAAGCAACAAGAGACCTTAACAGCATCTCTCTGCCCCTTTTATCTTATCCAGGCTACTCAGGGCGGGTAGCACTCACAGCCTTAATCCTAGTGCCCTTGAGCATAGCATTGCACCATGAGTCAATCCCAGTGCCGCACACTCTAGATCCAGCTGCCTCTGAGAAAGCCCCACCTGAGGGCTTTGGGGGGCATCTAGACGCAAGCCATCACATGCTAGGAAGGGACTTCATTGTGGCTCCTGTAAGACTTGGGAGCTGGTTCAAGGAGCCAGCTACATCTGTTCTAAATGAAAAATATACTATCAGGATAGAGATTCCTCAAAACATTAAAAATAAGAATTCTACTTGACCCAGCAATACAGTGGCACCTCGGTGTCCGAACTTGATTCTTTCCCCAGGATCATGCTGAGAACTAAGTTTATGATCCGAGGTGCAAGTGAAGTGAGTCAGACCCAGCAGGTTACATACCACATGGTTTGCCTTTGCTGAGAAACCCAAGTATGAATAAAGAGTAAAATAAAGGAGAGAGGTAGGAAGCAGGGAGGTGGACTCTTTGGAAGAGGATCAGGGAAGGAAGGGGGAAGGGGGCAGAAAACAGGACACAGTTTTATATCTATACCCCAGTTCCCCAATATGAATATAACTACACGTTACAAACATGTCGAAAAAGGAATAATTATATTTGTGCAAAAGTAGAGATTATTAAAATGGGTGGATGTATATCTGCTTTTTCCCTCACAATTTTTAGGGAAAGAAAAAAAATAAGGAATAGCTTTTCTCTCTATAGACAATTAAAAACAAACTCAGTAACTGGTTCGTTGAATTCATAACATACAGTCTGTGTAATTTAAATAAGAATACTGATTACACCCTGTATTTCAGAGAATTTGTGAAAAATGCATGGGCCGATATCGAACGCTTCAAAGAGCAGAAGAACCGTGACTTGAAGGAGGCTCTCGTGAGCTACGCCGTGATGCAGATCAGCGTGTGCAGGAAGGTGGGTGTCGGGCCGGAGGCGCCACAGGGCACACAGAGTGCTCTTCCTGGAGCCAAAACTCAGTCTCATCTTCCTTCTTCCCTTCGAGAGCTTTTCCTAATTTCTCTACTTAATACTGAAAGAGAAGTGTTGTCATCAGAATGTCAGTTACTGTGTCTGCACTCATCTGATGTCCTGAGTTTGTGTGCCCCATTTATAACGTGTGCTGTAAAATACAGGCCAGCAACAGTGCTTCCACTATGTGACGTTCTCAGACAGGGCAGTAAAATACCGTGTCTAATAATGAGGGGTTCTTTGGTTGGAAAATGGGGATATGGTATGGTTTGGTGGCAAAGTCAGTCTTTCATGTAGCTGGTTCCCTTAGCAAAAGACATGAACACTGAGGCCTTTTCTGGTTAAAATAAGTATTTTGACAGTAATGGAAACCTTTCTGAAGTGCTGTTCCATGAAGAAAGTCAGAAGTATTCCTTAACTTGTTTTTGTAACCTAAGATCTGTCAACATAACTACCACTACTGGTAGCAAGGCTTTTTTTCTGGGATTAAGCCTAGGGCCTCCTCGCATGTGCTAGGCAGGTGCTCTGCCACTGAGCGACACCCCAAGCCCTGGTGCCATGTGTGCGTCCTGCAAGTCATAATTTATCAGGTGATTTAACCTGCCTGCTCTCGGAATCATAGGAGTGAGAATATCCATATTTCAACAAAAAGGAAGACCTTGGAAGGGGAAAAATCACACTCATATAAACATACAGTATATACAGTTCCTGTGCTTTAATTTAGCCACAGGTTTTATTTTTTGCCTAAGAGGTGTCACTTTTCTTAACCTTTTCTCTGGTATCACCCGCAGCAGCAGTCGCAGATGTTTCTCCCCACCCCCCAGTTAGGAAAGTGGGCTCCTTTTGGCGCAGGTGGAGCGATGTTTATGCGTGAGGGAGTTCACATTGTGGCGCTTCGGCTCTTCTACAGGAACTAAGGTTGTGACTGGTCATTGTGCGGCCGGTGCTGTCCCAGCACCTTGCGCTTCAGTGGCGCTTCTGTGCCTGTGACATAGGGGAGATGCCAGTGTCAGATACACCGACTTCGTGTTCCCCGAAGTCGAAGAATGAATTCTAAGGAACAGCTGAGGTTAAGAGTGGGAAATTTTATTGAGGAAAAGGAATAGGAATAGCTCTTGAGAGACAGGAGGGGTCCCAAATGGGTTGCCAACGAGCCCACCTCTCAAAGGAAGCTTTATAGAGCAAGATCACAAGGTGGGTACAACGTGGGACAAAATGACGACTAACCAATAAGACCAGTACAGCCGTTTAGGTGATGTTGGTCCAGTGGGAAGCAGGGCACGGAGCAAGTGCGCATGGATGACACCGTTACCCTCGATCGGTCATCTGTAGTCTCAGTCTCGTCTTTAGTCTCAGTCTCCGTCTTAGTGCGTGGGAGAGGATGGCCCACCCCGAATGTGTGCCACCCGCCCGGCAGACTTTTATATTTGAAAATTGACGGTGACTTCTCTTTAGAAACTTAAAATTAAGTGTCAGAAGTCAAGATTAACATTGTTTTTCTTAGATAAATGAGTGTCTATAGTTTGTATATGTTACTTTCATATTAACTTATAATACATCAGCTTCATTATACTATTATGTTTCAAATGTTAATTAATTATAACCCAAGTGTTACTTGAATATGATCTGTTGACTAAATTGCAGTAGTAATAAACCAAAATAAAAACAGATAACAAATCTTTTTACTGGGTATGGTGGTGCACACCTCAGGACAGAGGCAGGAGGATTGCCATGAGTTCAAGGCCATCCTGCACTAAAAGAAAGACCCTGTCTCAAAAACAAAAACAAAAACAAAAAAACACTCAGCTGTGTTCTCTCTTGCATGGTGCCCCACCCTCGTGCTGTAGGATGTACTACTTTTCCTACTTTTTTATTTGGCCCAAAGTCCCTCTACAGAGTCCGTTTCTTTTCCTGCCTTTAATAAAACTTCGCTACTGTTAAAAAAATAACAAAGTACTTTTAAAGTAAATAGCAGCCAGGCATGGTGGTACACACATAATCCCAGCCTGGCTGGCAGGCTGAGGCAGGAGGATCTCAATTTAGAGCCTCATCAGGGCAGTGTTGTAGTTTACCAACACCCCCTCTCAAAAATAAAAAAGAAAGAATAAGGCTGGGCATGGTGGCACATGCCTGTAATCCCATCACTTGGGAGGATCACTGTGAGTCTGAGGCCAGCCTGGGCTACATATTGAGTTCAAGGCCAGCCTGAACTGCATGGCAAGACTGTCTCCAAAAATCAAGAAGGAACAAGATGTAGCTCAGTGTGAAGGCCCTGGGCTCAGTTCTCAATACTGAAATAGATAAATGAATAAATAATACTTCTGAGTGTTTTCTGAGCAACGTTTTTGATAGTGAATTGTCTGGTTTATTGAATCAAGTAGGCTGAAGCTTTTAAAAATACTTAATTGGTTTTCCAATTACTTCATCTTTATCAATTTAAATTTTTAATTGTTATAATGTATATGCTCATTGCAAAATTTGAAATAATGGAAGGCTGAGGCAGGAGAATCACAGGTTGAGCACTAGCGAGACCCTGTCTTAAAATTTCAAAAGTGGAATAGGGGCTCTACAGTGTCGCTCAGAGGTAAAGCACTTGTGTGGCATTATGCAGGGCCCTGGATTCCCTCTCCATTACCACAAAAAGCAAGCACATTAATTCAGAAGCACATCAAGTAAGAGTTCTCCCTTGCTCCCCAGAGCCCCTCGTCCAGCTCTTCCCCAGGCGCGCCTTCCTGTGTGTCCTCCCAGGCGTTCCATGTGCGTGCCTCCCATAGAAAACACGCTTTCCTCCTCCCCGCGGGACAGGGCCGCATGACGCACCCTGGGATGTACTCCGGGCGCCTCCATTCGGTGTCGTGTGGGCATCGTATGGTGACAGTACGTGAGACCGCCTGACCTCACCCCCTCTAGCAGCGAGCGCCCTGCCCTGCCGCCGATCTGAGATGCTGGAAAGGATTGTTAGTTTTTATTTCTTTATCTGTCCCATCTGGGAGGAGGGAAACTGGAAAGATTCTGGATATGTTTTCTGTTGTCTGAAGCCTCAGTAAATATTAATATACCTTAATGCTTAAGTATGAAAAATCCTTTCTCATAAATTAGCAGTTGTTAAATAATATGTGTTTTGTTTATTGAAAGAGCAGCTTTGTTTTTACCATTGGCTTAGGCTTTACTGTCACAGCTGTACAAGCGCATGTCCACGTGTGTCAGGTCTGCAGCTTTCTGCTAGCTGGGCTGTGGGACGCGGCGCCGGGCGCGGTCGTCAAGCGCAGGACTGGCTGTTGGCGGACTGTGGAGATGGCCCTGGGGCTTGACGCAGAGCGGAGCACTTGCCTCGCGATGCCTGAGGCGCTGGGCTCGAGCCTCCACGCCACACATTGGGGCGTGAACTCGGTCGCTAACTCTGTGCACGAGGCTGATAAAGCTCTCTGGTTTGTTTCACATATTACATTTGAGAAAACTGCCTGAAAACTTGTTTAGTTTACGAATAGAAATGATACGAGTAAATGGGTTTATGATGTGAGTCTTGAAAACTTAATTTGCAGGTTGTAGGAATTCTTTCTCCAGTTTGCAGGTAAACTCATTCAAGACGCTTTCTTTTTTCAGAGGCATCAGACACTCGCTTGTCTTTAGCCATCTCCTGACGTGATGTCCTATTTACTGGACTGCGTAATTATTCCGAAAAGCAAAACTAAGTACTGTATACTGCTAAGCCAAATACTTGGGTTTTCAGAATCCTTCCAGAATTGAGTTTTTAAAATTACTTTTGTTTTTAGGGAATTCAAGTTTGGACCAATGCTAAGGAATGCTTTAGCAAGATGTAATCCTGTGAAATGAATTTCTCTTCAATCAAAGTGCCCCAAAACAGAAGCACAAGTAAATGAATTTAAGTTGCTATCCAGTATCACAAAAATATATAATAAGTTGAATAAATTCAGCTTTAACTTGATTATAGTTGTGTTTATATAGCACAAAAAGGATGTATTTAATAAAGATTACAAATTATAATTTGAGGTTTTGGGGATTGGTGCTGATTCCAAAATGTTAATTAATAATATAAACCAATAGATTGTTCGTCGGGCTTCTGAATCAATGACTGCATATCAACGTGTCAATTTCTAGATGCTCCTTTCGATGCCAGCTGTTTCAGATCTGTTCACATAGTTTTTTTTCCTAAGATTGAATTCCTGTATTTACTTGGTGAGACCCACTAATTAGCTAGAGGGGGTTATTTTCTCTTGCCTTATGGTTGAGCTGTTTGGTTTAACAAAGCTCAGCAGAAATTTATTGTAAAATCTAAGATTTTCTTCTACATTCATTGATGCCCCCTGTCACATCTACATACAGTAGAAAATGCCTTTCTTCAGTTTGTGTTTTATCAGAATTTTGATACTGGTCAGAAATTTTATACTGCCAACAAAGAAGTCTCAGCTTCTCAAACAGAGGGTGAAACACGTTGTTAGGATCTAGAAACTACTCTACAGAAAGTTTCTCAGATACAGGGTGGAGCGCATTGTTAGGATCGAGGGACTGCTGTGTAGAAAGTTTTAATTGAGCATTATTGATTCTCAAATAATTCTTAACCTCAGTGACGAGCCTGATTTCCTCTGCTTGGCTCTCCGCACATGGCATTTCAGGGTACAAGATGTAGCATCTCCATGTGTAAGATCCGTGTAGTGAACACGCGTGCTCACGCCTTCATCCAGCGTCCTTCTTTTCTGTTGCTTGGCTGTAATGTTTGTAAAGATAAATTGTTTTTTTGATGTGTGTTTTTGTGGTATCTGTTCAGAAGCCAGGCACCTTCATTTGCTAGCTTTGCAGAACCTTAAATGTGTACTCCTTATTTTAATGATGTTTTAAAATAATCCCCAGGGCCGGTGAGATGGCTCAGCGGCTTAAGCGCCTGCCTGGCAAGCGCGAGGGCCCGAGTTCGACTCCCGGATCCCACATACGAAAAAGGGGCCGGTGATATCGCTCAGCGGCACAGGCGCCTGCTGGCGCGTGAGGTCCTGAGGTCGACCCCCCGGTACCCACAAAAAAAAAAAAATAAATAAATAAATAAAATAAAATAATCCCCAGTACTGTTTAACATTTGACTTTAAAATGTTGCTGGATTTTTGTGCTGTTTGCCAAACTTATACAATAAATAAATGAAGTCTGTGCTGATTTTCAGAGGATTTTTGTTACTTTAACCTGATAATCCATACATATCAATATGTGGTGCCGTGAGGAAGTAATATGTTCTAAAGTGTTTAATCATATAAATTTGTCTTACACTCAAATGTTGGTTTTTTTAAAAATAAGATAGTGAAGTGAGATATGAGGGGTTTTTTATTTGTTTTTTGGGGTTTTTTTTACTGTTTTTGGCGGGGGTGGGGGGCTGTTTTTGCTTTGTGTGGCAATACTGGGGATTTAACTCTAGGCCTTTGCATTGAACTATATACTCCAGCTCTTTTTAAATTTTTTATTTTGAGACGAGGTCTCACTAAGTTGCTAAGGTCCAGGCCGGGCTCAAACTTGTAATCCTCTTGCCTCAGCCTCCCAGAGTACTGGGTTTACAAGTGTGTGCCACCGTGCACAGCACGGGGCTTTTTCAAAAGATAACATTGGTACAAGCAGAAGTCATCTGTAGGGATGCACATTTCATTCCATCGAATTGTATCATCTCTTGACTAGTGAAATGAAAGCCCTTTCCACTTGGCTTCCTAAAAACCAAAAGCCTGGCACTGGGGTATAGTTCAGTGGTAGAACACCTGCCAGCACGGGCAAGACCCTGGGTTGAATTTGCAAACACTGCAGCAATATAATGAAAAATAAAAAGACTTCTCCCCCAAACTAACTTCACACTAAGTGTATTAGGTTTTTTTCTATTAGCAGACCTAATTTGAGAAGGCCCTTGTTACTTGTGTTTTAAAAGGTGAATGAGAGCCAGCTGCCCTGGCAAGCACCTGTAGTCCCAGTCCTCGGGAGAATCCCTTGACCGCAGGAGCTGATCAGCTTGGACGACATCGCAAGACCTTGTCTTACAGTGAGGGCTGCGGGTGGAGCTCGGTGGCGGAGCACGTGCCTAGCGTGCGTTCAGCACCCGGGACCACAGGAGGGGAAAAAAGATTAATCAGGAAAAATGTTCGCTGTCCTCTCTAAAATATACAAACATACACTTGATTTTATCTATATTTAAGAATAATTTGATTGGGCCAGTGAGATGGCTCAGCGGCGTAAGCGCCTGCCTTGCAAGCGCGAGGGCCCGAGTTCGACTCCCGGATCCCACATACGGAAAAGGGGCCGGTGATATCGCTCAGCGGCACGGGTGCCTGTTGGCGCGCGAGGTCCTGAGGTCGACCCCCCGGTACCCACAAAAAAAAAAAAAAAAAAAGAATAATTTGATGGATTGATTTCGAAAAATTTTTTTTTGGTTTGCTTCTTTGAGACAGAGTTTCACTAGGTTGTACACTAGATTGGCCTTGAACTCGATATGTAGCCTAGTCTGGCCTCAAACTCTCAGCAGTCTTCCTGCCTCAGCCTCCCAAGTTGGGGATTACAGGCGTGGCTTCCCCATACCCCAGCTTGAAATTTGTTTATAGCAGTTATTCCTTTTATAAAGAACTCTTAAAGGAATTTTGTAATAGAAATCATTTCTTGTAATAGCCAAAGTATTTTTTTAAATCTACATTCAGTACTTTCCAGTATTCAAAAATCAGAAATTAAACTGATTAAAAAGTGAAGAATTAGTTTTCTAAAGATAAGCATAAAAATATAAGCAATGACAAAAAAGACTCATTACACTGGGCGTGGTGGTGCTGAAGCAGAAGGATTGTCAAGCGTTTGAGGCCAGCCTGGGACTCTGTCTCAAAAAAAAAGTCATTAAATTAATGTAAATACTTAGCAACAGAAGATTCCATCTAGTGATACAGTCAGTATGTGTAAGCCATTAAAATGAAGGGAAGTCGTACTTAACCTTCATTCACACCCGAAAGCTTGAGTGCAGACGAATGAGTCACTGTAATTACAACATAGCATTCAAAACAGGAACTGAGGGTTCTTAAGGTTCAAGCACCTTCAGAATAAACACAAGATACCCAGCTTGGAAAGCAGTGAAAAACAAGAGCGAAGGAACAGGAACACCGCAGTTTCTGTCCTTACAATCATTCTTAGATTCTTTTGCAGAGTCCCCTAATGAGCTGCGTTTACAGAGCTCCTGTGAAGTTTTCCCTGAGAATTAGAAACTCCCTTCAAGGTTGAGTAACCCAGAGAAATGAACTAGTAAAAGGCTAAATCCAAATTGTACTGGCTTTCTAAATTATGTAGCTTTAAACATTTTCATATTTTACAAGAAAGAAAAGAAAAAGGAAAAAACTGGAAACAAAGCTTTTGTAAATGAAGGGAAGGGGATTAAAGGGAGAGGAGGGGAAGGGGGAAAAAAGAATCAAGATATATCATGTACAGGTGCAAACTTCCTATGATAAATGTGATCATTATGTATATCTAAAACATACTAATAAATTTAAATTTAAAAATGAAACATTTGAAAGGAAGTAGGTGAAAAAAATTAATCTGTTACTAAATCTAAAGCAAGAAGAAAGTAAATATTAAAAGTAAAAGCAAAAATCAATTGAAAACAGATCAACAAAATTAACAAAGCCAAAAGTTGATCCTTTTAGATTAATAAAGTTAAACCCCTAGTAAAATTGTAAGAAGAAAAAGATAAAACACAAATTACCTTTATTAGGAGTGAGATAGGGGCATTATTATAGGTCTTACAGACATTAAAAGGATAATGAGAGCCCAGCAAGGCAGTTTACATCTCTATTTCCAGCTATTTGGGAAGCTGAGGCAGGAGGATCTCAAATTCAGGGCCATCCTGGCTTAGTGAGATTCTGTCTCAAAAATAAAAGGACTGGAGGTGGAACTCAGTACTTCCTGGGTCAATCTCCAGAATGAATAGATGATTAGATAGATAGATAGATAGATAGATAGATAGATAGATAGATAGATAGATAGATAGAAATTGAAAAAATGTTATAAACAACTTGAAACCAATAAATTAGATGAAATCAACAAACTCCTTAAAAAATAAACCTGGACCGGTGAGAAGCACCTGCTCGCAAGCGCGAGGTACTGAGTTCGACTACCAGTACCCACCAAAAAAAAAAAAAAAAATAGACCTTACTAGCCAAGTGTGGTGGCACATGCCTGGAATCCCAGCACTCAGGGAGGCTGAGGCGGGAGGATCACAAGTTCAAGGCTAGCCTGGGCAATTTAGCAAGACCCTGTCTCAAATTTTTAAAAAAGTAAAACAAAATTTTTTAAAGTGCTGAGGATGTAGCTCAGTGGTGGAGCATTTGCTTAGCACAGGTGAGGTCCTGGGTTCAAGCCCCAGGACTTAAGAAAAAAAAAGTTAATCTACCATATTAACAGGATAATGCAGAAAAGGCATTTGATAAAATTCAACTTTGGCTCCTGATTTAAAACTCACCAGGGCCAGTGAGATGGCTCAGCAGCGTAAGCGCCTGCCTGGCAAGCGCGAGGTCCAGAGTTTGACTCCCGGAACCCACATAAAGGAAAAAAAAGGGGCCGGTGATATCGCTCAGTGGCACAAGCGCCTGCTGGCAAACGAGAGGTCCTGAGTTCGATTCCCGGTACCCACATAAAGGAAAAAAAAGGGGCCAGTGATATCGCTCAGCCACACAAGCGCCTGCTGGCAAGCGAGAGGTCCTGAGTTCGATTCCCGGTACCCGCATAAAAAAGAAAAAACTCACCAAACTAGGAACAGGAGGAGACCATTCCCATCCCACCAACGACACCTGTGAAGAACCCACAGATGACGTTATTCTTGGAAAGTTAAGCTCCAGAAAGAGGCAACACTGTCCACTAGACAGCTCCCCTGTCCTGCCACTGATGCCGCAAGTCCCCAGGCTTCTCCCCTGCTGCTCCCCAGCTGTCTGTCCCCACCGCCTTCTCGGAATGGCCGCGGGATCTGGACAGGGGTGCCCCGTGCTTGAGCTGCGACTGAGTGTGCTTACGGGGTGGGCCTCAAGTGCAGGAAGCTGGGGAGTCTGCAGCTTCTGCAGACAGCTGTAAAATCCACCCCCAGATGCAAGTGGAGCTAGCGGAATCAGAAGAACACATCGCCCATTTTCACACTTACATGATAGAGCCACCATTTAGTAGTAGATGAGTACCTGAGCACTCAGTTGGTCACCCTGATTCAGGAAGGTACAGCTGACATGACAGTGCTCACTACTAAAGCCAAAACGGAAGCACAGCACAGAGCCGTGGCTTGCCCGAGGTCTCACAACGGGAAAGCACAGCCAGCATTGGAACCCAAGGAGTAGGGCTGCACAAGCCATACTGTCCTGAGGTTTCTCCCTTTGGGAGGAGCAAGGGACTGCGGGTGCCAGGGACCCAGGGGAGAGGCCCTGCTGCATTCACACAAGTGTGGGAGGGATGGAAAGGGGACTTTTATGATGCTTTTTTATGATGCTTTTATGTGACTGTGAGTCTTTATGAGTAGACGGAGAGCAAGTGTGGTACAAAAGTCAAGACCAAAACTTAACAACAAAATAATACGATAGAAGATTTCACCAATTATGATGGAAGATTTCCTGTTAAATTCTCCAATTTATATATTGGTTTGTCTTTTGCCTTCTCAGAATTCCTCCAAAATTACAAAAGAAAGAATTTTTTTAAATAGGTACTGTCTCCATACATTCCTGCTGCTATGAAAATAAAATCTTAGATCAAGTAATTTGTGAACAATAGAAATTTATTTCTCACAATCCCAAAGGCTGGGAAATCCAAGATCAAGATGTTATTGGGTAGTGTGCTTCTAAAAGTGGCTTGCCAATTAAAGGTTACCAGGTTCGGTTTGCTGTCCTGGAGTTAGATTCCAGGTTCTTCTCATCTCAAAAATTGAACGAAATGAACAAAGAAGCAGTGACAAAGTTTATTCTAGAAAGTAGAAAGCCAAGCATGGTGGCACACGCCTGTAATCCCAGCACTCGTGGATCACTGTGAGTTCAAGGCCAGCCTGGGCTACACAGTGAGTTCAAGGCCAGTCTGAACTGCATAGCGAGACCCTGTCTCAAAAAGACAAAAAAGCTAAAATGAAGAGGGAGGGAGAAACTGTTTCGTTCTGCAGAGCAAACTTGGGCCAAATACAGAGAAAAAGAGGGTTAGAGCAGAGATAAAAGTACACGTGTGTCTGGGAAACACAGGGTGGGTTATCATGGAAAGTTACGATAGCACCACTCCTCATGGCTGCTTTTCTCTTATGCTGTCCACATCTCAAGGAAACCTGTGAGAACTTCTTCGTACATGTCCAGAGAGGCGATGCTGGGATCCCACACCTCAGGCTGACATCAGGTCTAGGCCATACTGTTGAAAACCTGCTTGTGTTCTCACAAGAAGTCCATGTGCAGGGCTTTAGGAACTGCTCTGCGCATGTGTCCGGGATCTTGTTGTTAACAGGTCACGCATATGGCAGGGATCTTGTAGTTAACAGGTCACATCTGCTTCCCCAGCCAGCTCTGCCACGCCCTAATCTACCTCCAGGGTACTGGCAGATTCAGAATCTGATGAGGGGCCTGTTCCTTATAGATGGTATCTTCTGAGGAGAGCAAGGAAACAGTGTGTCCTCAGACGGCAAAAGGAAAGACACTGTTAAACCCTTTTTAAAGGCAATAATCCCTTCTAAGGAAGGGCCCTGATTACTTCCTCAGCACCCCCCTTAATACTACTGTATTGGGAATTATGTCACTGTAATACACACTCAAACCACAGCAGATACCAACCATCACAGACAAAGAAGAAAAAAAGACTACTGTGTGAGAAATGTTTGCAAAATTCTGGAAAATAAAAAAATGGACAGTTGTTAACTGACTTAGCAAAATGGTGATGGCTTCAGTGCATGAAGCTGGAGTACTAAAAAGAAGCAAGCTACAGTGGTTTGCACAAGGAAATCCCGGGACTTGGGAACTGGAGGAAACACGTACACTGGCAAGAAGACATAGGTGTGGGGCGAGGGAAGGGAGGGTTGGTTGAAGTCTGCACAGAGAGCAGTGACCCAGTTCCCCCCCTTTCACCATGTGCACGTTACTATGAACTTTCACACGAGAGAAAGATTTCATGAACAGTTAATATGCAAAGAATTGCCACCAGAATAGCATCAGACTCGGGGTGGGGTGGGGTTGGGGGTACTGGACATAAACCCATACCCAACCCTTTTTTATTTTGAGACCGTGTCTTGCTGAGTTCCCAGGCTGTGTTTGAATTAGTGATCCTTCCGCCTCAGCCTCCCACAGTGCTGGGTTATGGGTGTGCACCACCACACCTGGCAGTGCCAGACTTCTTAACACCAAAAATTCTTAGCTGCCAGGAAAGAATAGAGTAATGGTTTCAGAATTCTGAAATGACTTCCTGCCTACCAAACTATCAATCAACTGAGAGAACAAAGATGTTTTTCAATCTACAGTCCCCCCAGAATTCCCTTCCTAGGTATCCTTCCCTGAGAAGCTGCTAGAGGACATGGTTCACTGAAACAGTAGCAAAAACCAAAGCTCAGGAAGACCCGGGGCACAGAAAGCAAGCATTCCAACACAGGAGAGAGAGGGAAGATGTGGCCAGAGTATGGTGAGGAGGAGTCCAGGAAAGGATTTCCAGGGGCAGCTGGGGCATCACCCAGATGGAAGGTGCCAGAAGGAAATAACCCAGAACAAGTTGGAATTACAGGCTTCTGCACAGACCTGACAGATGCAGGGCATTACCTGTGGCCACCGCTGAGTGGGTGATGTAGCCATAGCTGCAGTGGCAGCATACATGACTGGACATGCTTGACATCTTGAAGATCGGTTCAGGTCAGTACATGTATGTGTCCACTATATAAATAAACCATAATTGATTTGATTAGCTTTATATTTGTTAGGTCTGATGCTAGTAAAGACAAAGAAAAGGTTGAGAGAAGCCTTTAGTGTGGGGGCGTGGGAGGACTGCAGTAGGTTGCAGAGGACCCTCAGAGGAGGAGGCTGCGGGACAAAGCATTTATTGGGTTTAGCTGGGGGTGGAGTTTGGAGGGGCGGGCAAGGTGACATAATGGAAGGGGACTGGGAGATTTTTGGAGCGTGTGTGAAAGGGGGAGAGGAAGTTTATTTTGGGCTGGGGAAGAAGAAGGAGGAAGTGGGTGATATGCTGTTGTTTTGGGCTTGCCATGTTAGAGCACCTCCATGATGGCTGAGCAGCTTTCATATGGGCATGAACCCATCAATATTAATGGTAATAACAGTGGTTTCCAGTTTGGGGCTATTACAAGTGATGATGCGGTGTCTTTGTGCTAAAATGAGGGACCTCTGCAGGATAAACGTGATGGGAATTTTAAACATAGGTGTTACATCCCACGTGAAATAGTACGTGGTCTGTTCCAACAATGTTGAGTGAACTTCATTTTCTCCCAGTTCACCTGTGAGCATAGGGTTTATAGGACAAAATCAGCTCTAGATCATGCATGAGAGTCATGGAGACTGGCTGGTCTCACAGCTGCGCATCCATCCGGATGGGAGATGAAAACAGTGTAGGTAACCCAGCAACCATGGAAGCGGGAGGGAATGGGTGTGTTCTAGCACATGCATGTGTAATTCCTTTCCTGTAAAAGTTTTAGAGTAATCGCCAATGATGTAACCATTAGAACTGTCTGCATCTTAATCCCCACCCACTCCCCATGAGATGAGCATAACTTTTTTTTTTTTTTTGGTGGCACTGGGGATTGAACCCAGGGCCTTCAAAGTGGATCAAAGTCTTCTAAATATAAGACTTCAAACTATAAAACTTTTAGAAGAAAATAGGGCAACAATCTCATGACATTGGATTTCACAATGATTTCTTAGATATAACAAAAGTGCATAGACAACCAGGGGGAAAAATAGGGCTATGGTATAGCTTAGAAAGAAAGAAAAGAAAAAATAAATTTGACTTATCTTTAAAACTTTGTGCATCAAAAGACAATTTTAATAGATTGAAAAGACAATTCACAGGATAGGGAAATTGTATTTTTGATAAGGGATTACTATCCAGAAGTATAAAAACTAAAACTCAGTAGCCCCCAAAAAAAAAAAAAAAAAAAAAAAAAAAAAACCTGATTCAAAAATAGGCAAAAGGGGCTGGGGATATAGCTCAGTGGCACAAGCGCCTGCCTGGCAAGCACAAGGTCCTGAGTTTGACTCCTAGTACCCGCATAGAAAAAAAAAATAGGCAAAAGACTTAATAGACATTTCTCCAAAGAAAATATACAAATGGCCAATATGGACATGAAAAGATGCTCCACAGGGCAACCCATTCGGGACCCCTCCTATCTCTCAGGAGCTATTCCTATTCCCCATTCCCATTCCCTTTTCCTTTTCCCCAGTAAATTTTCCTACTCTTAGAAAAAAAAAAAATACTCAACATCACTAATCATTAGAGAAATGGAAATCAAAACCACAGTGATGCTCTGGGAGGCGGAGGCCAGAAAATCTTAAGTTCAAGGCCAGTCTGGGCAACTTAACAACTGAGACCTTGTTTCAAAATAATTACTGTAGGATCCAGCAACAGGATCCATTTCTGTGTATATACTCAAAAGAAGGGAAAGCAGGTTCTTGAGAAGATATTTGTAGGCCCACACTTACAGCAGCATTACTCACAACAGGAAAACACGGAAGCAACCAAGCATCTACTGATGGATGAATGGATAAAGAAAATGTATTATGTACATAACAGTGGGATTTCACTCAGTCATTAAAAAGGAAGGAAATCCTGACACAGCCACAATATGGATGAAACTTTGAGACATTACACTATGTGAAGTAAGTATGTCAAAATCACAAGTACTGTGTAATCCCATCTATGTGAGGAACCTTGAGTAGTCAGAACCACTGGAACAGAAATTAGAAGGTTGGTTACCACAGACAGGAGAGAGGAAAGTGGCTAGTTATTTAGTGGGTCCAGATTTCAGTTTTATAAAGTGAAAAGGATTATCGACAATGGGTGATGGTTGCACATTACGATGGACTTGGTACCACTGAACTGTGCACTTAAAAATGGTTAAAATGGTAAATTTTATGTGTACAGTCTTTTGCCACAATAAAAAATTCAGAAAATAATTTGTGGGATTCCGATTCATGGAGTTTTGGAGAGGGGCTAGAAAATCTGCATTTTTCACAAATGTCTGAGGTGATTTTGACGAGCAAGCAAGTTGGAAACGCATTGTAAGGACAGAGGCGATGGAAACCATAACCGCCACTCTGGAGCCCGGTTATAAATGACATTTCCACAACCTTACATTCCAGGCGTGGTGGCTACAAATGACAAATAGGCCGGGCATAGTGGCACACACTTGTAATCCCAGCCCTCGGGAGGCTGAGGCAGGAGGATTGCCATGAGTTTGAGGCCAGCCTGGGCTACAAAGTGAGTTCAAGTCCAGCCTGAACTGCATAGCGAGACCCTGGGCTCAAAAAATAAAAATAAAATAATATGAATGGAGCTCATAAAATTGAAGCCCTTCCCAGCATGGTCCTAGATCATAGATGTGGCCATGAGTTCACTTTAAGACATGTCGAAGCTGGGTTTGGTGGTGCACATGTGTAATCCCAGCACTCTGGGAGACTGAGGCAGAGGATCACAAGTTTGAGCCCAGCCTGGGCAATTTAGCAAGATCCGGTCTCCAAAGGGGAGAGGCGGCTGGGGATGAAGCCCAGCGTGAAGACCCTGGGTTCAATCCCCAGTACTGAGAAGAAGAGAACGCTCTGCTGAAGTGGGCATCTGAGAGGCCATCCAGGCGGAGGTGACCAGGAGCTGGCGTACAGATGCGTTGCTTCACAGGTCTTGGTGGAAGATGGCCTGGGAGGCCTTAGCAGACAGAGGGAAGTGAGCCTTCCAAGAGAACAAGAGCTCAGGGCGAGCATCGGAACAAGAAAGCCACGGACGAAACCAAGTGTGAGTGTGGGTGTGGACGCTGCACTTAATCTCCCTTCTACTACCTCTGTGTTTCTCCCCTAAGTGTTTGCTCAGTAACTGCCTTCTCTTCCGTCCGCTCTCACTGGGCTCTGAATGCCCAATCCCTTCAGCCATCGCTGCCTTCCAGACCCCTCCCTGCCTGAGCTGAGGCCACCGGAACCCTCCGGTTTGGAGGATTGTTACGGTTTGCAGAGGCTTGCGTGTAGAAGGCTTAGTCCACAGTGTGGCAGCGCTCCCAGGTGGGCTTTGGAAAGGGAGTGGGCTAGGAGAGTTCTGATTTCATCAATGGATTCATCCAATAAAGCGTCCATAATTTAATGGTGTTATTGGGAGACGGTGGAAACTTCAGGGTGCAGGTCCTACTTGGATGAAGTAGGTCACTGGGACCGTCCGTGGAAGGGTGCGTTTGCCCCTAGCCTCTTCCTTGCTTCTCTTTCTGCTTCCTCGCTGCCTTGAGGTGAACGCCTCTCACTTCCTCTGCGATGTTCCCGCCTCTCCACCGGCCTAAAAGCCATGAAGCCAACGGACCAGGGACTCAAACCGCAAGCCAAAATAAATCTTTCCTCCTTGAAGTTGTTTTTCTCTGCTATTTTTGTCACAGCAACGAAAAGCTAACAGAGGGATCCTTCTCAAAACTTAGAATACGGAACTAAGTGTTTCCCCCAGAATGAGGTGGGTACAGGGAGACGGCTCACTGCTGGTGCATAGACTCCGTGCCTGGGCTCACTCGGGTCGCGTCCACAGGAGCTCACCGCTCCACGAACGAGGGTGCCTTCATTGTTCCTCCCCACCCCCAAATATGCTCCATAACCACGTGCGTTTCGTATCAGTCCCTGTCTGCGGTACAGAGTGGTCACATTCCTCCCAGGGAGTTGGTGCCTGTATATCCCACACCCGAATTCCTTTCCTCCACCCTCTCCTCCTGCCCTCCCCTCCCTCGGTCTCTTGGTGTCCTTCCCTTTTTCTTATTACTGTCTCTTTGTTCTTGCTCTTTATTTACACTTTGGGTTTCTCATATAAGAGCAACCGTGTGATATTTAAACTGTGTCTAATTCATTTCACTTAGCTTTACAGCTTCAAGGTGCATCTATTTGCCTACAAATGACTCAGCTTTATCCTTCTTTGTGGCAGAGTAGGGGGTCTTCCATCCTTGACTCACAATTTATATGCGCATCTGAGTGTGTGTGTGTGGAGAAGAGGCACATCAAAAGTTTTATGCCAGTTATATACACACATATATACATGTATGTATACGTATGAGACCAGGCAGATCTACAGAGAGACATGCACATTCACTGCTCATCAGGACGCAGTAGCGTATCAGAATGCTCGCTCACGTGGAACTGAAACGCCGGTGTCACCCCTGTGTGGGGGTGGCCATGCTGCCCAGGTCCTGGAGGCACCCCTTAGGGAAGAGGATAATTTTTAGTCAAAGCTCCCACCGACACTCCTTCCACCTCCAAGCAGCTCCACTTTTTTTTTTTTTTTTTTGAGCCAGCTGGCCTTGAACTCACTATGTAGTCCAGATGGGTCCGGAACTCATGGTAACCCCTCTGCCTCAGCCTCCTGAGTGCTGGGATTACAGACACGTCACCACATCCAGCCTCAAAGCTTCCTAAAGCATGGGAAGGGAGGGAGGCTCTGATTCAGTGCTAAGTGGACCCTTGAAAGAGCCCTCGTTTATCCAGTGATAGACTCTCAGAATCTCTAGCCACCAATGAGCTGAGACGACTTCCTCTCATTTTAAAAATGAGGAAATTATCCGGGTGTGGTGGCATGCACCTGTAGTCAGTCCCAGCTACTTGGGAGGCTGAGACAGGAGGATCACCAGAGCCCATGAGATTGAGGCCAGCCTGGGCAACAAAGCAAGATCTGTCTCAAGGAGGACCAGAGAGAGGAAGTGGCTCACGGTTATGTAGTGCAGATTTCTGACTTCCTTCCTTTCTGACAGGCTCCTTCCTTGATGTATTCTCTTTCTTTTTTATGAGACGAGGTCTGGCTATGTAATTCAGGCTGACCTTGAACTCACCAGCTAGCCCAGGCTGGCCTGAAACGCAGAGACGCTCCTGCCTCAGCCTCCCAGTGCCGGGATTATAGGTGTGCTCCACACACCGGGCCTCTTTCTGCGTGGTGACGTCTGAGCTCCTGGGCTTGTGCAGCTTTGCCCAGCCCCGGTGGCTGTCACATCCCGCTGCCTGCCCGGTAGCCAGGGAGGGGACCCTAGGTCAGAGGGACAGTGGGGTGACTCTCAGGGGGAGCGGGACAGGCAGTTGGCTCAAATGAAGATTTGAGATAAACCCCGCTTTTCAGTTATCCAGGGACTTGGGACAGTTGTGGTCACAAACTCCTCTAGAGCTCCCTCGGCCCTGAGCGAGGAGCGACTCCTCTGCAGGTGCAGCCCTGTCAGCAGGCGGCCAGGCGGGAAGCTGCCTGGAGCTGCGTCCCCGGCGGGGCGGGGGCGAGGGCGGGCCGCCAGGGAGTCCTGGCCCCTCGGCTAGCCTGCAGGGCGGGAGGGCTTTCTTCACGAGCTGGCGGAGCCCGGGAGCCTGTGCCCGTCCTGCCTGCAGGAGCCCCGCGCCTGCTGACCCGGGCTCCCTTCCCGCCGCTCGCGTGTCCCTGGGGCCGCGCCAATGGCCCGGCCTCGGCCGCGCAGGAGAGGCCAAGGGGAGGGCTCGCCCTCGCTCGGAAGCATTCGCGGATCTGCGCTGGCTCGGGTCCTCGCGGTTCCGGACGCCGGGGAGTCCCGGGCGGGGCCGCTTTCGGAGAGGGAGCCCCGTACCTCTCCGAGCCCCTCGGCTTGAGCAGGGGCCTGCAGAGCTCGCCAAGCAGCCTCCTCCCTGGCTGCAGGCCCTAGGGGACCGCGTAGGGCGATTACACCGAGCTTCTGAACTGTGAAGTTCAAATCTTCTGCCTTCTGCCACTCGATCTCTCAATTACCGGGGGAAGCATTAATCTCCTACTTCAATGTCTGTCGTACTTTTCAGTTTCTCCTGTAGTTTTGTCAAGTTTTGCATTATACATTTCAGATCTACCTTACAGGTGCATTAAGCATGTTTCTTCCGGTACTGGAGATCGAATCCAGGGCCTCCTGTGTGTTAGGCAAGTGCTTTACCACTGAAATATAACCGCAGCTCACAATTATATGGCCACTCTTTTGTTTTTTGTGTTTGAGACAAGGTCATGCTATATTGCCTAGGCTGGACTCCTGTGCTTAAGGGATCCTCCTGCCTCAGCCTCCTGAATAGCTGGCCTATAGTTCATAGTGCCAAGACTGGTTTGGTGCATATAGCTTTTAATTGTTAATATGTATATACTTAATTGTACCTTTTATCATGTGTCTTCTGTTTCTAATAATAGCCTGATTACCGCCAGCACCCCCAACTTACATGCAGTTTCCTTTGAAAAATAAATTAAGGACTGTATAGATAAATCACAATTTAATTTGTCCTCTATTATTAGCCATTTATTATTTTTATTTTATTTCTTTTATAAATTACACTGTACTGAGCATATCTTAGTTACTTTTCTCATTGCTGAGACAAAATACCAACACCCAAAGTTAAAGGAGAAAAGGTTTATTTCAGCTCACAGTTTGTAGAGGTTTTAGTCCATAGTTAGCTGGCTCCAAGGCAGGGCAGCGTGGAAGAGGGGCATCATGGAGGAGAAACAGTCCATGGTGTGCAAGCAGAAGACAGCAAGCAGCAAGCAGCAGCAGCCAGCAGCATCAGCCTGCCTTCCCTCTCTCCCTTTATATCCCATCCAGGCTATAAGTCTGTTGGTGGGTGCCATCCACACCCAGGGTGGGGCTTCCACTATCTACACCCAGAACCATGCTAATTCCAGTCAGTGGACTAATTTAGTACCACACACCCTTAATCCCAGTATCACACACCCCAGATCCAGCCAGCTCTACAAAGCCCTACGTATGAGCACATGAGGCTTTGGGGGGACATCTAGATACAAGCCGTAATGGCAGCTTGTGTACAGTTATTTCCCGTGATTTCCTCTGAGTAATTGCAAGGTCAGGTAAATGAACATTTTTAGATCTTTCATATATCTTGTCCCCTCAAAGATTCAATCAAATTAGACTTTTCAGTGGCCATGCCCCCCAACTGGCTTCTCTGTTCCTAAAATGCTCATGCTTTCGACTTAGTCTCCCATCCAGGAGTCCTCACCCAGTGCCTGGCCTACTTTGTATGCCCTGTAGGGGTTGCACTATTCCTGCTACGTTTCATCTGCGAGGTTTGGCCCTGTCCCCTCCCTCTGCCTCTCGTTCAGCACAGTGTCCGCCTGGATGTGGGCCCCGTCTTCTGCAGCCACAGGTGAGTCAGCAGCGGAAAGAACAGCCAGCGCTCTAGGACAAACCACTGGACACCAAGTTCTTTTCCAATAGGACTAAGAGTTACGATGCATTAAGCATTTACTATGCACAGGCACTACATCGCCACAGCCACCCTCAAAAGTCAGCAGCACTGTCTCTACTTTAAGGTCCAGGCCTTGCGATTCAGAGGGGAAGTCTAAGGTCACCCCTCCCCCCAGGATTGCCACCCAGCTGAATCTGGCCAGCCCTGCTCTACAGGAATCTGCCACCAGGTGGCGGTAAAGCCAACGAACTCTGAAATTAGCTGCAAAAATACATTTTTTAATAAAAGCACTGACTTTTGACATGACCAAAACTAGATTATTTAATAAAATAAACATTAACCAAACAGGCACATTCCTCAGGGTAAAAAGATAATAAAGTAAACAGACCTTTGAGCCTGGACATTTCCACCCAGGTTTCATCATCCACTCCTCGGAGGGAGGAAAGCGTGTCCTGGGGTTCACCCGCATGGATGCGACCCCTCTCCCCGCACCGCGGTGAGGAGGCGCGGGACCGCCCCGCCCGAGGAGAGCGGTTCCAAACCGGGGCAGCGGTGTAGATGGTGACTCCATCCACCTGGCCGTCCCTCCCGGAGGGGTCATGGCTTCCTCTTTTGGACCTAAGAGACCATGAGCCGTTTCTTCATTCTCCAGTCACAGCTTCACACTTCTCTGCCTTTTAGTGTGTGTTGTGGGAAAAAAAGAGCCAGGCATAGTGGTGTGCGCCTATAGTCCCAGCTACTCAGGAGGCTGAGGCAGGAGGGCCACTGCAGCCCAGCAGTTCAAGGCCAGTCTGGGCAACATAGTGAGATCCCATCTCAAAAATAAGGGAGGCCTGCTGTGTGGCTCAGGGCTAGAGTGCTTGCCTGTCAGGAGCGAGGCCCTGGGTTTAATCCCCAGCACAGCAAAAACATAAAAAATAAACTTCCTTTCTTTTTAGCATGGGGCATTGCTCGCTCACTTTCTCCTCTGGGGTGACAGCATCTTTTTCAAGCCATTGGCACATACCTTTAAATTACTGAACTGCGTGGATTATATTTCAAAAGAAATAGAACGCGTAAAGGTCCCTTTTATTTTTCTAGTACTGGGGGTTGAACCCAGGGCCATGCACTGAGCTGTTTCCTCAGCCCTTTATTTTTTCCTTTCAGACAAGTTCTCTCTAAGTTGCCTAGGCTGTTCTCAAGCTTGTGATCCTCCTGCCTCAGCCTCCCAGAGTGTTGGGATTGTAGACATGTTCCACTTTCCTAACGTTCAGCCACACATGGTCCTGCCAGGCTGGTGCAGTGCGGAACCCCAGCCTCTCCCAGTGGTGCCAGTGCAGGAGCTGACTGCCTCCTTCCTGGGGCCCAGGGCTCAGACCAAAGGAGGGCCCTGCTCCCCAGAGAGAGGCGGGTCCTTGACTGGCATTGAATTTAAGGGCCTGCAGGTAAGGCTGGCCCTGTAGCTGCAGCTGGGACTGGGCCTGTAGTCTCAATTCAGGAGATTCTGAAGTCCTTGGTTCCAGCCCTGTTGGCTTCCTGGCTCTACCTTTGACAAGTC
This sequence comes from Erethizon dorsatum, assembly GCA_028451465.1. Taxonomy (NCBI): domain Eukaryota; kingdom Metazoa; phylum Chordata; class Mammalia; order Rodentia; family Erethizontidae; genus Erethizon; species Erethizon dorsatum. Next base: position 57,450,416 of record CM051831.1, read on the forward strand.
CTGTGACTTGTAAATTCCACTTGCCCAGCCTCCGACCCCCTGGGGCAAAGCGGGACTAAATACAGCAGGTGACACACAATCTGTGTGCTTGTTTAGGCCGCCTGGCTCCGCTAGGTCATGTTGGCTATCATTCAATTAAATAAGGAACCAGGCACCATGGAATGTTATTGCTGAGGTCTGTGGGTCATAGTCTAGGTTCTTGCAAATAACCAAGATGTTTTACTTTACCAGCTTGACTAAAAATAACTTTTTTTTTTTCCTGTACTGGGGCTTGAACCCAGGGCCCTCACACAGAACTACACCCCCAGCCCTTTTTATTTTTTATTTTGAGACAGGGTCTCACTAAGTTTCCTGGGCTGGGTTCCGATTTGCCATCCTCCCACCTCAGCCTCCCAGAGTGCTGGGATTATAGGCATGCAGCACCGTGCCCAGTATAAACTATTGTTTAAGGTCCACATAAGTGACTTCAAGCTCCCCACATGCTACTTACTACGAATATCACCCCTGGAACTCTTCTCACAGCTAGGCTAGAGACCCCGGTCCTTCCCAGTCCTGGTCACTTTACCTTCCTAAGAAACGAAGGGGTTAGGGCTACGGTGGGTCACTCTTCGCTGTGGCTCCACTGACAAAGCAGATGGCCTAGCAGTGGGAGGCCTCGTCCACTCAGGAGCTGCCTCCCAGGCCGCAGTCATTTCTCAGGGCTCAGGACTGGGACGCAAACACCTTCTCTCCACAGGATCGCCATCAGCCTAGCACCAGCCCAGGCGCCATGGCAACAGTGGTTTCGGGACAGAGCTCTTCAAACTTATGCCCACACGGTGGTCACAAGCCAGGCTCTGGTCAGCCTCTGCTGCTGCTTCCTGCAGCCCCAAGGAGAAGCTCCAAGGCTCTTGACATCACTCTGAGGCTGGAGTCTGCCCCTCATGGCAGCTGCCAGTGGAAGTAAAATGGTGGCCAGTGACACAAAGAACCTCCCTTCCCAGCCAGGATCAACTCTCCCCCTCGGCGAGGGCCTCCCTCCCAACCCCTCCAAGTCCAGTTCCTAAAACTCCAAAACAATCTCTCCAGCCCCTCTAGGGCTGCCTCATTTCCAGCCCTAGCTCCCTTTTCCAACGGGACCTCCCATTTCCCTCAGGAGAAACCAGCCCCCGTTGTCCTGTATTCAGATGAGAAAACTGAGGCCCAAGAGAGGAAAAGTGATTTTGCCAAGTGGACACGGCCTGTCCATGGCGGAGACCACTTGTCCCAACACCCACTGTAGGGCTTTTCCTTCAAACCATAATGGGCCCAGGATAGCATGGTGAGATACGAGACGTAGGGGCCGAGGCTTAGGGGTCAGGACAGGCTGCCTAGACAGGAGCAGGAGAGCTGACTGGGCCGCTGTGTCCGTGTTGGTGCCGGGTGGAAGTGAGAGAGGGTGGAGCTCGCGGGGTGCTGGGTTCTCTTTTTTTTTTTTTTTTTGTGGGTACCGGGGGGTCGACCTCAGGACATCGCGCGCCAGCAGGCGCCCGTGCCGCTGAGCGATATCACCGGCCCCTTTTTTGTATGTGGGATCCGGGAGTCGAACTCGGGCCCTCGTGCTTGCAAGGCAGGCGCTTATGCCGCTGAGCCATCTCACCGGCCCCTGGGTTCTCATTTTTAATAGGAACTTCCTTCATGAGTTGTGCAATTAGATACTTAATGAATCAGAAACACTTTTTTGAGGATTAGAAGGAAATACTCATGCTGGCCTAGGGCTGTCTAAACACTAAAACCAAAACCATAAAATCGGGGGACTGTGAGTTCCATTCATTCATGTGTGCTTGGTCATTCATCTGCAGCTTCCCGTTTGGGGGCCTAACTAGGCATACATAAAATTAAATTAACTAATTAGTGCAAATGTCTGCAAGGAGTCCCAGGACAATTGCTCAAGGAGGGAGCAGGGAGAACTTTAACATCATGTTCTTCTCCCAGTCAGTTGCACAAATGTGGGGCTGCAGAAAGCACAAAGACAGCTATGAAGGCAACCACGCCCTCCCAGAATCCCACCGGCGGACAGATGTGTGCACACAGAGTGGCCAGAGACCCAGGCCCTATTCCTCCTGCCCTCAGGCCACCCCCTCCCCGAGGGTGCTCTTTCCTCACTGGATCCTGGAGCCGCTTAGAACTCTGGCATCAAGGCGCCAGCTTGGGGTATCCGGGCTTGCAGGGGGCGGCCCAAGGCTTGGAGCGCTGCTTCATCACCGACCCACAAAGAATCTTGGGGAGGGAACTGTGGTGCCCAGGGCTGGCTCCCCTTTCCACCTTGTTAGGGCTCAGCTCTGGCACTGCCTGCATAACCCATGTGCTGAACGCTTGGTCGCCAGCCTGTGGTGCTTTTGGGAGATGGTGAAACCTCGAAGGGGTGAGGCCGAGGCGGGTGCAGGGGTGCACCCCTGTACTCTCAGTGCTCTGGGAGACTGTGGCAAGAAGATTGCAAGTTTGAGCCCAACCCGGGCAACTTAGCAACTTAGGAAGACCCTGTTTCAAAATAAAATATAGGGCCGGTGAGATGGCTCAGCGGCATAAGCGCCTGCCTTGCAAGCGCGAGGGCCCGAGTTCGACTCCCGGATCCCACATACGAAAAAGGGGCCGGTGATATCGCTCAGCGGCTCGGGTGCCTGTTGGCGTGTGAGGTCCTGAGGTCGACCCCCCGGTACCCACAAAAAAAAAAAAAAAAAAAAAAAAATATATAAAAAAGGGTTGGAGATGTAGCTTAGTGTGGAGACCCTGGGTTCACGCCCTACACTGAAATAAAAAAAGGCGTGGCCTAGTGGGAGGATATTAGGCCCCTTGGAGGGGACCTGGGAGCCTCCTTTCTCTGTCTGCTTCATGGTGGTCACCATGAGGTGAGCAGCCTCTTCCACCATGTGCTCCTCCTTGAGGTGTGGGGCCCTCGCAGGCCCAAAGCAATAGGGCCAAGCAATAATCGAGTGCTGAAACCATGAGCCAAAATAAACCTTTCCTCCTTAGAAGCTGCTTTTCTCGGGTATCCTGTCACAGCGACGGACAGCTGACTGATTCTTTTTTGTGTGTGTGTGGGTACCGGGGGACGATCTCAGAACCTCGCGCACCAGCACCGCTGAGCGATATCACCGGCCCTTTTTTTGTATGCGGGTTCCGGGAGTAGAACTCGGGCCCTCGCTCTTGCGTGGCAGGCGCTTACGCCGCCGAGCCATCTCACCGGCCCCCCAGCTGACTGATTCTTGAGGCATTGCCGAGAGCAGCACAGTCCGCTCGCCCAGGGTCTTGTTAGAGGGCAGGTCCTCCGCCCCACAGCAGCCTGCCCGATCAGGAGTGCCGGGGTGGCCCAGCCCTGGAGTACCAAGCACCCCCGCAGTGCTGCTTAGGCTCCAGGGGGAGATGTTAGCCATGGCCCTCCCGGGCCGTGGAAGTCTGGGCCTGGGACTGCAGACTTCACAGACTGACCTGAGTCCCACTTCCAGCTTGGCCGCTACAGGCCCGAGGGGTGGGCAGGGCGCACGCAGCACACAGACAGTGCAGGGGCCATGTGCTCAGCGCGGCCTCCTCTTCTGCTCCCTCCCTGGCCGCCCGGCCTGCCTCCCCTTCCCCAGCTATCTTCTCAGTGGGCGGGATGTGACCTTGGGCTCTGCGGAAGGGTCTGGTCCTGGTGGCCTGGGACAGGGCCCAGGGATGTGCCTTTCCAGAGCTTCCTGATTATTTCAAAGGTCATCCGAGCTTGGGGATTTCTGGTTTAACATCTCTGAATCTCCATTCTCTAACCTGTGGAAGGGGGTAACGGTACTCACCCCATGGGGTTGTTGGGGACTGCATCAGAGAGTGCAGGCACAGCACTTGGCAGCACCCCAGGACTGAGGGAGTGGTGCCCAGCACTGGGTGCTGAAACGGGGCTCGCTCGTCCCAGCACGTTGGTGACCCGCCTCCGCCGCTCGTCCTGTGGGCCGCGCTGTCTGCGGGGTCTGCCCTCCGGGGAACCTGGCTTTCCGTTCTGGGGTGGGGCGGTCCCGGAAGGGCCTGGACCTGTGCCAGAAGAAGAGCTTCGGGTGGTGCCCAGTGCCGCAATTCTGTCCCCGAGCCCAGCGTGAGCCGGGAGCCGATCAGGGAGCACACGCATGTGCAACGCCGCCGTACTGCGCTCTGCTCTTCGTGAGACGTGGCGGGGTCCTGTCGCCGTCCACGTGTCGCAGGTGAGAACCGAGGCCCAGAGACTCACCCGCTCCAGAGCCCAGGTTCTCAGCCTTGCACTGGTGGCGTTCACATTGCGCTCTGCAGAACCCCAGGCATCTGGGTCCCTTCGGGGTCACCATGGGCAGCAGGGTAGGGTGCTAGACTGAACCCAGGACCCTGCACTTGCTAGGCCATGCTCTGCAACTGAGCTCCTACCCCAAATTATATTTCAACACCGTAACCCCAAGATCGACACACCAGATTCATAAACCAAACACAATAAATCTCGGACTCAGATTTGCTTAACTTTTAAGTGGTCAATAAACTCTCCCGGATCCTCGCAGTCATCAGCATTGTTCTCTGACGTTTGTGTTTCCTCCTGGGCCACAGCTCTACTCCCAAGCTAGGCGCGGCCTTGTGCTTTTCTAGAATGCTCCACCCACCTCCTCGCTGATGTTTCTCCTCCCAGTAGGTGGCGCTGATGTTTCCATCTACAGTTTGGGCTGGAGTTAAGGGCTCACTTAGAAGTAGAATATGTAAATACAAGTGGCTGACTTCCCGGATTCGTGTTTGTTTGTTTGTTTGTTTGTTTGAGACAGGGTCTTGCTATGTAGCCCAGGCTGGCCTTGAACTTACAGCTATCCTCCTGCCTTAGCCTCCCAAGTGCTGGGACTACAGGTGTGCACCCCCACGCCTGGCTCAGATTTGGGTTCTTGGGCTCTTTTTGGCTTCCTTCTCCCAGAGCTGCCATGTCACGAGGACACTCAAGCCACCCTGAGGGAGGGTCCCGACCTGCCAGGTATGTTAATGAGCCGTCCTGGAAGCCTCCTCCAGCCCTGTCTGGCCTCCAAAAGCCTGCAGCCCTGAGCTTGACCACACCCTCACAAGGGACCTGGCACCAGAGCCACCAGGAAAGGCATGTCCAGCTCCTGGCCTTCAGAAACTGCATGCGGCCTCACATATTTCTGTTTTAAACCACCATGTTTTGGAGTCGTTACATAGCAAGTGCTAACCAGTGCACTGATGGGCATGCTTTGGCCCAGGAAGAATGGACAGAAGTGTGAGGTGGTGTCGGGTGTGGTGGGGCATACCTGTAATCCCAGCACTCTGGGAGGCTGAGGCAGGAGGATTCCAAGTTTGAGCTTAGACTGGGCAATTTAGCAATTTGATAAGACTTTATCTCAAAATAAAATACAAAAAGGGCTGGGGGGCATAGCCCTGTGCGAAGGCCCTGGGTTCAATCCCCAGTACCACACACACACACACACACACACACACAAATTGTCATGTGCGCAATCCACTGGGCTCTTCAGTCATGTCGCTGCATCAGCTGGGCCCTTGAGTGAGACAGTCCCATTGGGGTCCCAGCAGGAAGAGGCCGTGCACAACAGTGCGATTGCCTTGGGGGAACCAACAGGGTCGGTGCATTAGCACCCATGACCTTGCTGAGATCTGTGGCTGGCGGGAGGCTCACAACAGGCCCCAGGGGAATAAGCACCCATTTGCAACCCCTGTCCTCTCCTCTCCTGCTGGTGCTTCTCACCAGCACACCATGCAGTTACAAGTGTTGGTTAGGCAGGATTTCCATGGCTTTTTAAAAATGGTACCAAAAAGCCAGGCGTGGTGGCGCAGGCCTGTAATCACAGTATCTGGGTGGCTGAGGCAGGAGGATCACCATGCATTCGAGCCCAGCCTGGGCTACATAGTAAGTTCAAGGCCAGCCTGCATTACATAGAGAGACCCTGTCTCAAACACACAAACAAAAAGGCATAAAAAAGTCCCACTTAAATCTTTTAGATCTTTAGGGATGCAGCTTACTCTTCGATGGCTCACTGAGAGGTTTTTCCCGCTGAGGGCCATGCTGAGGCATTCGCCTTAGATGCCTTGCCCCATGCAGTGTAGACGAAACCCCAGAGGTCTGCCAGCCACTGTGGCCTGACTCCAGGAGTCCTGCTCAGAGGTTCTTTCTCTAGTGGCAGGAGAAGATGCACGTCCTTTGCTAAGTGTCCCTCGGTGGACATGGGACCTGCATGCCACACCTCCCTTCAGAGCTGTTTTAACCAAACCTAGGCTTTTTCAGTACTGGGCATTGAACCCAGGGCCTCGTGCATGCTAGGCAGTGCCCTGCCCCAGAGCTCCATCCCCAGACCCTTTTCTAAATTTTATTTTGAGACAGGATTTTACTAAATTGCCCAGGCTGGCCTCAAATTTGTGATCCTCCTGCCTCAGCCTCCTGGGTAACTGAGATTACAGGTGTGTGCCACCATGCCCTGCCAATCCTAGGCTTTTATTTTTATTTCTTATTTTTTTATTTTAAAGAGAATAAAGTAGAACAAAATTTCAAAACAACGCAATAGGAGGGTAACAATGGTTAATACATTGTGTATTATTATCTTTAGTTACTCAGAGTACAAGATATTGGTATTCAATTGTCCAAACAATATTAGCACAAACCTTTCTTTTCAATGAACTAAGTGAAATAAGTAGTGTATCTATCTTAACTATCTTGTGTGTGTATATATATATATATATATATATATATCTTCTTTTTTTTTTTCCTTTTCTCCATTCCCCCATCCCAGTTTCACTTCAATCCTAGGCGTTTAAACCCCAAGATTCTAGCTAGAGAAAATAGGGACTGAACATGCAAGATAAATGAGTCAACATGCAGAAGTTCTTGACCAAATGTGTGTGTTGCGGGGGGAGGTCATGCCTCTCCTGTAGCGCCTTGTTACAAGTGGGCCCAGCCTTGCCCCCAGGCATGCCCTCCCTGGACACCAGGAGCTCATGACCAACCCAGGATGCCAGAACTTAATAGATCCATCTTTATTTGTTTGTTTTGCTTTGTTTTGTTTTTTTGAGACAGGGTCTCGCAGTATAGTTCAGGCTGGCCTTGAACTCACTATGTGGCCCAGGCTGGCCTCAGACTTGTGCCGATTCTCCTGCCTCAGCCTCCTGAGGGCTGGGATTACAGATGCGTGCCACCTCACCCCACTAGATCCTTCTTGAGCAATGAGCTTTGGCTCTTTCCTGATGTGGGTACCCCTGGTGTCCATACCTGTATGGAACAGTTTTTCTTTGCTGCCTGTAATGGAAAATCCAACCGATAAATATTCACAGTGTACTTTCAACTTTTTAAAAAACACACCGTGGGCCAAGTCTTGTGTAGACCCTCTTCTCTCTATGTTGGAAGACTGTAGGATGTTCTGTGGATAGAAGCAGTTTATTTGTCTAGACTCCGGAGGGCTGGCTCAGCATCAAATTAAAATGGTGCTGGGGGCGAGGACTGGTGCAGTTGCCAAAGGATTTTCAAACAGGATAAATACAGCCCATCCTCCTAGAGCACCAATTTTGTTCAAAGTTTTAAGGAGAAAAACACATTTTTTTCTATAAACACATTATGAAACAGGCTGTAAAATTCACATGGATTTTAAATATAAATTGCAAATTTTCAAAGAAATTTTTAGCTTGCAGCTGGCCATTTTGGGCTACAACCTCTCTCCACCACCCCCGGCTGGGCCTCACATGCAGCTGCTTTCTGGCAGAGCCCGGAAGCCGGGGTGTGAACGGCCTGGCCGGGGAGTGGGCAGAGGGGCCAAGGCCAGGAGGCCAGGCCAGGCCAGGGCACTGCTGTCTGCTGCGAGCTCTTAGCACAGTTCCTGGAGAGCCCCAGGCTGGCAGGCTGGGGACAGCATTGTCCCTCAGTGCCTTCTCCAGGGTTCATGTAAGACATGCCTAGCTGACTTTAGACCCCGGTTAATGCTGTCTCCGCAAAAGAATTCACATTCTGGGCCAGGCGTGGTGGCACATGCCTGTAATCCCCACACTCGGGAGGCTGAGGCAGGAAGATCACTGCAAGTTTGAGGCCAGCCTGGGCTACAAAGTGAGTTCAGGGCCATCCTGAACTTCATAGTGAAACCCTGTCTCAAAAAAAAAGAATTTGCATTCTCTGACTTATTAGACTTATGTACCTTAATGTGTTTCTTTTTGCTTCTTTGCCAGGCATCTTAGAACCTGGCTCCCCAGTCTTGTATGGTGTTCATCTCTGGGGCCGGGAGATGCCTTCCCCACTGGGGCTTTCCGATGGGCCCCAGCTGCCCCATCCCTGTGCATCAGATCCTGTTCTGTGCCACGAACAGCCGGCCAGCTCAGCCAGGAAGCAAGGCACATGCTTTAATGTAAGTATTTTCTCAATCAACTTTTAAAAAAATATGATCAGCTGGGCATGGTGGCACACACCTGTGACCCCAGCATTCAGGAGGACGAGGCAGGAGGATCTCTCAAGTTCAAGGCCAGCTTGGGCTACATAGTGAGTTTGAGGCCAGCCTAATCTACACAGCAAGACCCTGTCTCAAAACAAACAAAAAGGGGCTGGTGAGATGACTCAGCGGCGTACACTGACAAAAGACAAAAAAGAATGTGATCAATTTACAAGAAAATTCAGATCCAAGACCAAAAACTATTAACACGGATTAAAAGATAAGTCAAGCACTAGAGAGGAACATCTAATTAAGCTTTTTTAAAAGGTGGCCATGGTGGTGCACACCTGTAATCCCAGCACTTGGAAGGCTGAGGCAGGAGGATTGCCTAAAGTTTGAGGCCAGCCTGGGCTATAAAGCGAGTTCAAGGGCAGCCTGAACTACATAGTGAGACCCTGTCGCAAAAAAAAAAAAAAAAAAAAAAAAAAAAAATTTTAAAGAAAAATCTGTGCATTCACAAGGTTTTACTTTCTTTTTTTTTTTTTTGGTGGGTACCGGGGGTCGACCTCAGGACCTCTCACACCAGCAGGTGCCCGTGCTGCTGAGCGATATCACTGGCCCTTTTTTCATATGTGGGTTCCGGGAGTCAAACTCAGGCCCTTGTGCTTGCCAGGCAGGCACTTATGCCGCTGAGCTATCTCACCGGCCCCCACAAGGTTTTACTTAAAGACAAAACAAAACAAACAAACAAAAAACTTTCAATGAATACCTATGTGCACAATTTTCCAGTTAGTTCTTTAAGACCTATTTATAGAATGAGACCCTTGCCCATCTGTTGTGACAATTCTCAAGGGCAAATTAGTCCCCCTGTGAGGTGCTTTACGTCACAAGAGAGGTGTAGAGCTTAGTGGCTGAGCGTGTGGCCTCTGGACCACTCAGTTCAAATTCTGGTTCCACTACTGAGTAGGATTAAAAGCCTGTGCTCCCATTCGCTGCAGGAGATAAGGTAAGCACAGAGTGGTCTATGCAGCAAAAACAGAAAAGACCAAGGTAACACTAGACAGCATAAAACAAAATGAAAGAGGCAAGCCCAAATAAAACCGTCAGGAAAATAAATGTACATTAGTTGAACTTTTTCTTTTTGAAACAAGGTCTTTGTAGCCCAGGCCAGTCTTGAACTTGCTATGTAGCCCAGGCTGGCCTCAAACTCATGATCCTCCTGCTTCAGCCTCCCAACTGCTGGGTTTGCAGGTGTGTGCCACCACACCTGGCTGAGATTAGATTTGTATTATATTTAATACAATGATTCTCAGGTTGTCAAAAGTCCAATGAGAGCTGGGCATGGGGTTGCACAACTGTAATCCCAGCTACTTTTGAGGCTGAGGCAGGGGGATCACAATTTTAAGTGCAGTCTGGGCAACACAGTGAGACCTTTTCTCAAAATAAAAAATAAAAAAGCCTGGGGATGTAGCTGAGTGGTAGAGGCCCCTGGGGTTGATCCCTTGTACTCCAGAGCAAAAAACAAAAAGACATTCAAGTGAGACACTGAAGTTTTCTTCACCTCCCACCATCTAACTCATTCCATAAAGGCTGGTGATTGTGCCCAGTTTACTGCTGTCACTTCTCATGTCACTATCGTAGTTACTTTCTCATCACTGAGACACAATGCCCTACACCAACGAATGAAAGGAGGAAAGGTTTATTTTGGCTCACAGTTTGCAGAGGTTTCAATCCACAGTTTGCAGAGGGGCCTGGCGGAGGAGACACAGTCCACGGGCGTGGTTGCAGGAAGCAGTGTGCGGAGAGAGGAACCACACCCGTCACCCACCTCTTCAGAGGAGATCCCGCCTCCTAACAGCAAGTCAGCTGCAAACCCTCATTGGGCTAATTCACTGATGACGATCACGCCCCCACGATCCAGTCACCTCCCAAAAACTCCCCCTGTGAGCACATGAGGCTCTTGGGGGACATCTAGATATAAATTACAATGACCAAGGTCTCATGGGTGGTCACTAAATCCAGTGAAGTCTTTCAGCCTTGTCTTTTTTAATCTTTTGGAACTATTCGATGCTGTTAGCCACACATATTTCAGGAAGGGAGAACAGCATGGTCAGACTTGGATGCGAGCGGAGCGGGCATGCTTGCGACAAAAGGAAGCCAGCAGCAGCTCGCACAGAGCACACATAAGCTCTTGCCCTGGCTTCTGCCAAGCGGCACATTCTCTGGTTTTCCTCCCACCTCTCTGCCACTCCTTCTAAGAGTCTTATTCCTTTGCCATCCTTTAAGTGTTGGCACTTTCCTCTGGGCTCTGTTTGATGTGCTTCTCTTCTCCTTCCAGATGATCCCAACGGTTACCACGCGGTGGATGCGACAGATTCCAGGTTCTTGTGCATGGCAAGCAAAGCAAAGTGCACGCTCCGTGGTCGGGGAGGAGTAGCTGTGTTTACTGAAGGTCATGAACAGAGAAGTGGATGACAGAAAAGGAAGCAAGTCCTTCATGCAAGTCATGCAGACAAATCAGGCTCTTGGGCTCAAGAGCAAGAAGGGAAAAATGGCCTGCGTGTGCTTTGGTACGGGGTTACGTGGAATGCTCCTAAGGCGGCCTCCGAGCTGAAGCGGATGAAGGGGAGTGATTAAGGAGGAAGGGTCTTAGGGTGGAGGGGTGTGGCCTCAGTCCCCAGTATCCTGGCTGTGCTACAACCATTCCCAAAGTTGCAGTTACAACCCCTAGGCTGATGGACCCCAGATCTAGAGTTGGAATTTGCAGACCTCTTTCCTGAGCTCCAGATCCGCATCTCCTGCTCCATGTTGGCTGTTTCCATGGAGGACACTAAACTGATCCTTTTTCCCTGTGTTTGTCCTGGTTCTGGTCCATGGCACCACCCAGTTATTAAAGTCAGAAGCCAGGGAGCCAGCTTCGGTTCCCCTGTCCCTAACCACCCACACGATGTGAATCAGCCTCCCCTAAACAGATGCTTCAATTCTATTTGCTGCTTTACATCCTCGGTGCCAACACCCTCGTCAAGGCCACCCTCGCCTGCTGGGCTACTGAACAGCTTCCTGCTTCTAATCATGGTGGACTCCAATCCACTGGACTCCATGTTTTTTCTTCTGTAGCCCGAGATTTTGGCCATAACACTCCCACGTGTAAAAACCTTCCGCGGCAGAACCCTTTGTGAACCGCTGTTGACTCCCTTTCCCCTCGAATGTGCCTTGCTCTTGTGCTTACATTCAGGTTTTTGACACACTGCTCTCTCTTCCTCAAAAATTGTTCTGCCTCTCTTTTCACAGCTCCTCTCATTTCCAGGTCTCGAATTTAACGTCACTTTCTCAGATTAGATTTCCTGGCCATGTGCTTCCTTATCACCATATATTTCTTTACCACTTATTAGGAAAGTGTTGAATTTCATGCTCGATTGTCTTGTTTCTCTGTTGGACAGTGTGATGGCTTGTGTCTAGATGTCCCCACAAAGCCTCATGTGGTCATAGGTGGGGCTTTTTTGGAGGTGGCTGGATCTAGAGTGTGTGATTGATTCATAGTGCAATGCTGGGATTAAGGGGGCTGGGATTAAGGGTGGGCAATTGCTGGATCAGACCACTGATTGGATTGGCGCTGCCCTAATCCCAGGAGCCTGGATACAATATAGGGGCCAGAAGGAGACTTGTCTTGTCCCTTGCTTGCGCTCACCTGCCTGCTTGCCGTGGACTGTTTCTCCTCTGCGATACCCCTCTGCCATGTCACCCGGCCTTGGAGACAGCCAACTATAAGCTGAAACCTCTACAAACTGTGAGCAAAAATAAACTTTTCTTCCTTTAACTTTGAGGGTCAGCTATTTTGTCTCAGCATCAAGAAAGTAAGACAGACTCCAAGGTCCATGAAGATGGGAACCGTGTCAGTCTTTTTTGCCACATACCCCAGCACCTGTCACTGCCCAGCAATCCTAAGGTACTCAGTGAACAGTTCTAGAATGCACGGGCAGGTGTACAAGGTGCACATTGCTCATAATGACAGCGACAAAAACCAAGACCTTGAAAAACATAATTTTCCAACCTGAGGGGATAAAGTAAATGAAGCGTGATCCTTTGTACGTTGAATACTCATGGAGTCCAGTCACAGGAATATCACGGAAAAAATAGTTAATGACACATGGAAAGAGATTTCTCATTCCTTGTTAGGAAAAAACAGCATCCATATGTGTATGTGGCGTCTGATCATAATTTTTGCTCTTGTGGGTTTTTTATGGTGAAAAACATATTTAGAATTAGCCAGCTGGACTCGGTGTAGATGATCCCAATATTGTTGGCCGCACGCTCTTGCGTTTCTAATTTTCCTTAGAATCCGTCATCTCATCTGTCTACCTCTCTATTCATTTTGCACTTTTCCGTCTCTGCTCGTTTTCACTGTTTTACGAAAGAGACGTCTCCCTCCTTTCTATTGCTGGTGCCAAGCAGTTTCCCAATGTTTTCTTCTCGCACCCCACAGGGGTCTGCATGTTCAGGGATTTTTCCCTTCCTCTCGTGCACCAGGAGGGAGAGGATTTGTCATCTCTCATTGCGCAGCATTCTTTCATGGGCTCCATTTTTTCTCTTCCTTTTACTCACAAGGAATGAATGAAACAAAGTCGTCAGCATGGGCTCTCATTACCTGCTTGGAGATAACAGCTCCCAAGGAGCTGGGCATGAGTGGCCTCCGGTCACATTCTGAATTCTGGAGGACAGGAGTACAACTTTGTCGGTGAGACACCGCCCTTGACACCTCCTCAGTGCTCTTTGATTCTGAAACCCCACTTGGTACATAACAACTTCAGTTCTTTTTCTGTTAGGGAAAGGAACTGGGGTTTTAAGGAGACATGGTTGATTTCAGGGCCAGGTAGAAAATATTTCAGATAAGCCAAACATATTCCTAAGCCAGATAGAGAGGACTGTGCATCAGAAGGACTCAGGAGCCAATCTGATAGGCTTCTTTTGGTCAATGATGGATAATTTGAGCATCGGTGAGGAAATCCAAACTGCAATGGATTGAAAACACACTAGGCCGGGTGTGATGTTGCACACTTGTAAACCCAGCACTCGAGAGGCTGAGGCAGGAGGATCATCGTGAGTTTGAGGCCAGCCTCGGATATATAGTAAGACCCTGTCTCAAGAAACAAACGGGGCCAGTGAGATGGCTCAGCGGTGTAAGTGCCTGCCCGGCAAGCGCGAGGGTCCAAGTTCGACTCCCGGTACCCACATACGAAAAAAGGGCCGGTGATATTGCTCAGCGGCACGGGCGCCTGCTGGAGCGCGAGGTCCTGAAGTCAAGCCCCGGTACCCAAAAAAAAAAAAAAAAGGAAAGAAAAACAAACAAACAGGGCTGGTGAGATAGCTCAGCGGCATAAGCGCCTGCCTGGCAAGCGCAAGGTCCTGAGTTCAACCCCCAGTACCCACAAAAAAAAAACCAAAAAACCAAAAAACCAAAAACAAAGAAAATACATCAAATAATTAAATCCATGCATTCATAGCCCCCCGAACTAATGGGTTTCTGTGTGAAGATGCTAGACGTAAACTCATTATTTTGAAACTGATAAATAAAAGGAAGAAATCGAGTAGCTATGTTGCCTTTCCCATCTGAACTATATCACTGAGAAACCGTTTATGGATTGTGGGACATTTCTCTTTATAGAAGCACTGAAGTTCAAAAAGTGAAGAAGGGGGCCGGTGAGATGGCTCAGCGGCTTAAGCGCCTGCCTGGCAAGCTCGAGGGCCCGAGTTCGACTCCCGGAACCCACATACGAAAAAGGGGCCGGTGATATCTCTCAGCGGCACGGGCGCCTGCTGGCGGGTGAAGTCCTGAGGTCGACCCCCCGGTACCCACAAAAAAAAAAAAGTGAAGAAGGAAGGAGAGGCATCCCTCTTTCTTCGGGGACCACACTCTTTATTGTGTACTTTTAAACTTCTGGCTAATAAACCTTTTTGTGGCTCTTCCTCACACATGCTGGGGTGGGAGCCAGAAAACCTATAACTTATCCCTCAGGCGGGGTGGGTTTAGGTTCTCAGGGACCCCCTCAGACCCTGCCTGGTGACATTTTCTCTTGGTGAGCCAGGCAGGAAGCAAAAGGGGCATTAGGACCACAACCCTGACTATTAGAGGATCACGGTTCGTCAAACAACAAAACACAGCTTCCTTTGTCTCCTTCAGAATAGCCTGGATTTTGATCTCTGGTGAGGCAGCATCAGGACCCTCCTCAGCTTGAAGCAGTTATAGAAAGACAGACCCTCAGCCCTTCTGTACCCCTTAAGAGTAAGAGGCTAGGGCTGGGGTGTTGCTCAGTGGTAGAGCTCTTGCCCAGCATGCACAAGGGCCTGGATTCCATCCCCAGAACCACCCCCACCCCCACCACCAGGAAAAAAAAATAATAATAAAGGATCAAAGTTGGGGGGTGGGTAAAGATAGGTAGAAAGGAGATAAAGAAAATCACAGCTGAAAAATTGCACTTTTAAGAAGCTTGCATCTCCAGGACATGGTCATCCATATCAGTATTCCCTAAATTTCTTTATGCTTCTTTTTTTTTTTTTTTTTGTGGGTACCAGGGGGTCGACCTCAGGACCTCGTGCACCAGCAGGCGCCCGTGCCGCTGAGCGATATCACCGGCCCCTTTTTTGTATGTGGGTTCCGGGAGTCGAACTCGGGCCCTCGCGCTTGCCGGGCAGGCGCTTAAGCCGCTGAGCCATCTCACCGGCCCCCTGTTTATGCTTCTTTTCTTCCAGGCCTCTCACACTCAAAATTCCTCAAAGATACTTTAAGTCCATAAATTAGCTTAGTTGATAAAGGGCAGAAACCTGGCCTTAAGATGAAGGAAAAAATTGAGAGTGGTCAAAGACTGTTTTTAGATAAAACATCTTAGATAAAAAAAAAAAAAAAATTGGTGGGCCTCATGCTTTTCATCTGTAAAGTGGGCCATTATCTTTCTACGATGGGCCATCCTTTTCCCCATAAACCATGACCAAGAGAGAACTTCCTATAGATTCATAAATTCCACAGATTTCTACCACTAAAAACACATAAATATTCCCAGCTCCACCCTGTAGCTTGCCTCCCTCTCTTGAGGATCCACACTCTATTTCTTTGTGTGCTTTTACGTACCTGCCTAATAAATCTCTTTATGCCTCTTCAAAGAAAAAGGAAGGGGAGACAGCACCGTTTCACTACTCCTAATATAGTAATGACCTTGCCTTTGATAACCAACAACTACTAGCATCACAAAAAAGAGATGCTATCAGACACTGAGGGACTCCTGGTGGGAGGAAACAGCAGTACTTAAAAAGCAGTCATGCCAAAAACTATCTAACAAACCTGACCAAGTCCCTAGGTCCAACTCCCATTTTACTGGAAATTCAGAAGAATATGTTAAACATTTTAGCACCACCAATACAAGGATGCAATCACCAGAATCCAGACTGTGGGAAACTATACAGGACAACCTGCTTCCCTTCACAAATAGCTTACCAGGAAAAAGAAAAGCTATATATGAGAGGTGGTAGAAGGGGAGCATAGGCACTGATGAGATACACCCATATTCTTGATTATAGACCTTTTTTTGTGTGTGTGGGTACCGGGGGTCGACCTTAGGACCTCGTGCGCCAGCAGGCGCCCGTGACGCTGAGCAATATCACCGGCCCTTTTTTCGTATGTGGGTTCCGGGAGTCGAACTCGGGCCCTCGCGCTTGCCAGGCAGGCGCTTAAGCCGCTGAGCCATCTCACCGGCCCCTGAGACCTTTTTTTGATCCTGATTCAAATAAATCTTAAAAATTATGATATTTAATCAAATAAGTAAAAATTTTGAGCACTTATTGGATTTTTATAATAAGAACTATGTTAAAGGGCCGGTGAGATGGCTCAGCAGCATAAGCGCCTGCCTTGCAAGCACGAGGGCCCGAGTTCGACTCCCGGATCCCACATACGAAAAAGGGGCCGGTGATATCGCTCAGCGGCACGGGTGCCTGTTGGCGCGCGAGGTCCTGAGGTCGACCCCCCGGTACCCACCAAAAAAAAAAAAAAAAAAAAAAAAAAAGAACTATGTTAAGTACTGTTATGGCTTGTGTCTAGATGTCCCCCCAAAGCCTCATGCGGTCATAGGTGAGGCTTCTTCAGAGGTGGCTGATTACTAAATTAGTCCAATGATTGATTTGGCACCGCCCTAAACCAGGTAGCCTGGATACAATATAAAAGGGGCAGAAAGAGCTTCTGTTGTTTGCTTGTTGCTGGTCACTTGCTTTTGCTGTCTTCTGCCCACCATGAACTGTTTCTCCTCTGTGTTGCCTTCTGCCACGTCACCCTGCCTTGGAGCCAGCCAACTATGGACTCAAACCTCTACACACCGTGAGCTAAATAAACCCTTCCCCCTTTAACTTTGGGTGTCAGGTATTTTGTCTCAGCAACAAGAAAAATAACGAAGACAAATATTGAGCAGACAGTGATATCGTATTAAAGTATGATAATGATAAATAATGATAAATACCATTATGGTTTAGATCTAAAATGTACCCCAACAGAGACCAAAAAAGAAAAAATAAAAAAAGAAAATGTCCCCCAAAGATCTCATATGTTCAGAGAGTGTTTTTGGAAGATGATTGGATCATGAAGAGTCTGACTTCATCACAGATCAATTCATTCATGACATAACCTGAGGACAGTACTAGGAGGTAATGGAAACTTAGGAGATGGGCCTAGTTGAAAGGAAGGGTCATGGACATGGGACCTTCAGGACTACATCTGGTCCCCAGCCCCTCCTCTTGGGCTCCTTTTCTCCTGCTCTGCTTCCTGGCTGCTATGAGGTAGCAGCTTTCCTCTGCCGTGGAGCCAGCCAACCATGGACGAAAGCCTCTATAAGCTGAAACAAATCTTTCTTCCTTCAAGTTGATTTGTTCATGTACTTTGTCACCATGACAAAAATCTTACCAACACCAACAGATAACTACTAAAATAGTTGCAGATGAAATGATATGATGTTTCAAGATTATATGGGAGGTTGTAGATGGGATATAAAAGACACAAGATTGGTCACAAGTTGATAACTGTTGAACTGGGTGATGGGAAATCAGGTTCATTATACTGTTCTGCTACTTTTGTGATCCTGAGAGTCTCCATAATGAAAAGTTTTTAAAATTGTACACTGGGGGTATAGCATGGTGGTAGAGTTCTTGCCTTAGCATGCATGAAGCTCTGAGTTTAATTCCCCAGCACCACACACACACACAAAAAAAAAAAAAAAAAAAAAAAAAAAACAGATAAAAGGCAGTTATAAAAATTTCAATGAAATGGATTTGTAACACTCTACTCCCTGTTAAATAGTCTCATTCCTTACAGCCGCTCAGAATCCTCGCAGCACCCCACGACCTCAGCGTGGGCCATCTTCTGTATTCACTCAGTGCTTACATGCCATTGAAAATCCTTTATATTTCCCATGAAAGAAGTAAATAAGGCCTTGTGTATCTACACCTGGCAGAGCAATTATATACATTAGTATGTGAGTGATATTTAGATCATACCTTTTGATACTCCCTCTGTTTATTTTCCTGAGCTTCAGTTTTTCTTGATTTTTATCCCTACTTTACAGCCATTTGCTGCTTTCCCATCTCCCCCACTGTCTTTCAATACCGAAGCATCTCAGGGTTCAGTCCTGAACCCTAGAACCTCTTTTCTTTTCTATCTGCCCTAACGGCCTAGTAAATTCATTGAGTCTCATGGCTTTAAGTGATGTCTATAAACTTACAAGTCCCCAGATCAGTCCCTGACCTCCAGACGCTTTTATCCAACTGCCTACTTAATGTCCATTCGGACAGCTAGCAGGCTCTGGAATCACCCGACCTGAAACAGAAATTCGATTTCTGCGCTTTCCCCAACTTGCTCCTCCCCTGCGTTCCTTCCTATCAATGCCGCCAGCTGCGCTAGTGGAAAACTTTGCAGTCAGCCTTACTGCTTCTTTTGCTCTCACACTGCATCTTCAATCTTTCTACTTTTGAAATAGATCCAGAATCCAATCACCTCTTACCACCTCCACTGCTGCCTCGCGAGGTGAGAGGCCAATGGCTTCTGCCTGGATTTTTATCAGTAGTTTTCCGGCTGGCTCCTGGGCGTCCACCTTGCACTCACGGACAACCTGCTTCTCAAACCCACAACTGAAATGGGCTCAGGTCCCTGATCATGCTCCTCCTCTTCTCCAAATCTGCCCCTGCTGTGCACCTCAGTCAAAGCCTGTGATCAGAGGGGCCTTACAAAGCCCTGCAACTTACTGAGCAGTGCAGCCTCTGCTCCCCACTCCCCGCCCCCTCACCCTCTGTTTCCCTAACTGCGTTCAGCCCCCAGACTCCAGGGCTGCTCCCTGAACACTTCCACCCTAATATTACCGGGTTTTGGGGTGCTGGAGTCTCCTGGAGATGGTTTCTAGGTTCTTTCTGTCCTGAGCAAAGAATTGGTCAAGACAAGCACAAACGGTAGCAAAGTTTTATTAAAGGTGGTAAAAGAAACAGGCTCTGCAGAGCGAGTTTGGGCCAAGTAGGAAAATCAGTGCACCCTAGGGCATGAGGGCAGCCACTGTGCAAGACAGAACACAGTGGCAAAAATTCAGTGTGGGTGTTCTTTTTGTATCACCCACTCCTCAGGCTGATGTCAAGTCTCAGCAGTCCTATGGGAAACCTGTGCAAATTCTTGTGCGAAGTCCACGTGCAGGGCCTTGGGAGCTGCTGTGCGTAGGCGTCCTGGGACTTTTTTTTTTTTTGAGACAAGGTCTCACTAGGTAGTTCAGGCTGGCCTTGAACTCACTATGTAGCCCAGGCTGGCCTCAAGCTCATGGCAATTCTCCTGCCTCAGCCTCCCGAGTGCTGGGATTACAAGTGTGTGCCACAACGCCTGGCCAGTGGTGGGATTTTGTAATTAACAGGTCATACCTACTTCCCCAGCCATCTTTGCCACGTCCTAATCTGTTTCACTAAGACCTCTATCTTCTTTACTTCCTTGCTAAAGTTCACTTTATTCTAAACTCCCATTGTGTGCTTGCTGTGAGCACCCACACACCACGTCCACACACTTTCTCTCCCATGTACTTAGCCTTATTTTTCCTATAACACTAAAACTGCTATACTGTACTTTTTTTTCTTATTTCTGTTTTTTCTGAATAGGGACTGAATCCAAGTTCTTTACACTGAGTTACACTCGCAATGGTTTTTAGTTTTGAGACAAAACAGAGTCTTGCTATGTCACTAAGTTGCCCAGGCTGGGCTTGAACTTGCAATCCCGCTGAGTGCTGGGATTACAGGCATGTACAACACACGCAGTGTATTTATTATCTGACTTCTGTCCTGGAATATAAAGTCTCTAAGAATAGGAATTTTATGTTTTTCCACTGCTATATTCCTACTACCCAAAATAGTGCTTAGCACATGGAGGGAACCCAAAAATAGTCATTGAATGGATAAATCAGGGAAGGAAGGGGAAGATAGACATGGAGATGGTGGATTCTAAACATTACAGAGAGCCATCAGATCCCGGCAGCAAATGGTGAGGCGGAGAATCGGACGGTGCCCTGCTCACCTGCAGGCTTATGCTGCTGTGATGTGGTCTACGAGAGAGGCTCCTATCACTAGGAACAGGGGCTCCTCGCCCAGCAACCACGCAGGACTGGACTGCACCTGTGACCACGTCAGTGAGGAAGATGTGAGCTTCCTACTTGAGCTTCCTACTTGAGCTTCGACTTCACTATGGCTTTGTGAGAGACCCAGAGTCAGGGCACACACGTAAGCTGTGCAGGACTCTTTCCCACACGAACCACGAGATCATAAATATTTGCCCCAAGTTTTGAGGTAATTGGTTGCATAGCAATAGTTAAGGAAGGACAGTTTGCTCTAGTGACTGGACCATACCTTTCTATATATATATATATATATATATTTTTTTTTTTTTTTTTTTTTTTGGTGGTTTTTTGAGGCAGGGTCTCACTATGTAGCCCAGGCTGGCCTCCGACTTGAGGCAATCCTCCTGCCTCAGCCTCCCGAGTGCTGGGATTACAGGCGTGCACCACCATGCTCTGTCTGGACCATACATTTCTTGAAAGCCATAAGTGCTTATTTAGGATCTCTCAGATGAACATGCTTTAAATGTCTGAATGACTTAGAGTTTTTCATCTTTTTCTGTGTCTGCACATATTTTAGGGGAAGGTTGAGGAACACTCCCCAGATGGCTGCTGGGCAGATGCTCCGTTCAGCCTGGCCTCTGGGTCCAGCCTGCTCTGGTTGTTTCCTAAACACAGGACCACTTCCCACCCTGGGCAGGATGCACGTTTCAGAGACAGGGATGAGCAGGGAGGGGAAAGTATGAGTAGTAACAATGGCCTTTGATTAGAAATGTGAACGCTGCTCCTCTTGGAACCTTAGCACACGGTTTACAACCCCAAGTTATTGCTGTTGGCTACTTCCAAGTTGACGGACACTTCCTCTTCCCCGGCTGAGCATTGCCAGGGGTGCGGTCCACAGGAAGCAATCTTCCTCTCTGAAGGAGGCAGAGGGGATTCTCCGGGGCACCCAGCTCACTGGCATCAGAGCCGTCATTCCGAATCCCAGGGCCCAAGCATCTGAGTTTTGCATGCGCACACTGACACAGGCAGTACCTACTTCGAGACCCAGCAAATGCCTCTCATCAGAAAGCCAATTGAGGCTCAGAGTAAAAAGTCCTCACTGTGCCAGCCAGGAGACTCAGGGAGAACCGCTCAGCTCTGCCAAATCATGGTCAGGGCCAGGCTGCGGGGAGCGCTAGAAAGCACAGGGTGTGGCTCCCCCCTCGGAACCAAGCCTCTTCTGCACGGGTAACATGAGAACCCAGAAGAAAGGTGACCAGGTCAGAATCTTTTCATCGAATATCACATTCTATATTCCAGGAAAAAGTTTCGCTTTCAGTGGGGTGTGTCCTGAGGCCCTGGGGACTGGGAGGATGCAGCTGTTTGGCTCTTTTTACTCAAATTTGTATGCTTCTCTAGCAGATCATTGCCAACATTGCCAGAGCTGCACAGGCTTAGTTCTAATTTTTTTTTTTTTGAGACTGGGTCTTGCTATAGTGCAGGCTGGCCTCAAACCCTGGCAATGCTCCTGCTTCAGCCTCCCAAGTGCTGAGACTACAGGTGTGTGCCATGCCCAGTTTAATTTTTTTTTCTGGCTTAAATTTTTGGGGGACAAAAACCAAAACAAACAAACAAAAAAACCAATAAGCCAGACGTGGTAGTGCACGCCTGTAATCCCAGCACTCAGGAGGCTGAGGCAGGAGGATCACTGTGAATTCAAGGCCAGCCTGGGCTACAAAGTAAGTTCAAGGCCAGCCTGAACTGCATAGAGAACCTTGTCTCAGAAAGACAAAAAAAAAAAAAAAAAAAAAGCATGGAGTGTCTTGTGCCTGGCTGCACATTTGAATGACTCAGTTTACTTTTAAAAGCACCCATAGGGCTAAGAATGTGGCTCGGTGGTACAGTGCTTGCCTAGCATGTGAGAGACCTCCAAAAGACAAAAATTAGGAAGTACCCACACCTGTGCCCAGCCCCAGCTCCTGGAAGCCTGCAGCTGCGACGCCGCGGAACAAGCAGTCACCTGTCATGGAGAGCATCTGGTGACGCAGATGTGCAGGTGGGTGGGTGGGGACCCAGCTCCAGAGCTCTCTAGACCAGGCAGGCCTCACCCCCAGAGAGCAAAGGGGACTTCTCCAGGCAGCCTGTGCATGCCGGAGGGACCAGCGAGTTGGGAATTTCAAAAGCACGTTTCCTAAGTCCAAGCCACTTTTCCTGTGGCTAAAACCTTTCAAATGGTCAAAGCAAACCTTTCTGCTCCAAAGTAGCCTTGAAGTTCCAAATGTAAAGCAGGCAGGCCGGGTCACCCTATAGAGGGAACATTTGAAATTCCTGGAGAGCGTGTCAGAATTTCAAAGGATCCTCATGATAGGCGCAGGCTGACTGATGTCTACAGCAAGCAGGCAGCAAGGGTTAGTAGAATCAGAGTCACCAACCGCCTCTGGACCCTCTGTCTTCATAGAAATAGGCGGCTGTGAACTTGGAAGGCCGACCTCCCGCCCAACAAAGGGATTCTGTCTAGAACATCGCTGCTGGAGGCCCGGCTGATCTCTGCTGGGATGACTTTGGTAAAGAGGCGTTGCTGCTTTCCTAGAACAGTCTGCACCACTTTAGCATAACTGGGTTAGCGTAGGAAAAGAGCCCTTGAGGCTGGGCTGGCAACAGAGCTCGTGTCTCAGCCTCTGCCCTGTTCCGGAGCTGCAGCATCACGACGGCCACGTCCCCCCGCAAGGCCTCTCTTCTCTGACCTGTAGCCTCGATTCCTTCTGTGTAAGATGGTTTTCCGGAGTCTTCGCCTCCTGGTTGTTCCCTCCAGTCTGTCAGTGTGCTTCCTACAATCTGACACCCCGAAGC
This sequence comes from Erethizon dorsatum, assembly GCA_028451465.1. Classification (NCBI taxonomy): domain Eukaryota; kingdom Metazoa; phylum Chordata; class Mammalia; order Rodentia; family Erethizontidae; genus Erethizon; species Erethizon dorsatum. The sequence goes on from CM051831.1 coordinate 57,473,220, forward strand.
CAGCACCAGGCATGAAACATCAGATGCATCCTGCAGCGTAGGGGCAAGATTTGGACAAAAAAGCACCTTGGCTTCTCTGTAATTAGAAAGTGGGCCGGGCAGGCCAGGTCAGGCTGAGGACAGCGGAGGGAAGTCTGTCCCTCTGGGTGACCATAACCGTGTGGGCAAAAATGGGTGGACAGTATTTAGCACCAACTTGTAACCTAGGATTAAACAAAAATGCTACTCTGTAGTTTTAGTGCATTTACTCCTTTAACTTTCGTTAGGAAACATCTCCGAGAGGTCTGTTTGGTGTGTAGGCCTGGCAGGATGGGAAGAAAGAGGTCACAGGAGAAAAAAAAAAGCCCGGTGAGCAAATGCTCCCTGTCCTCTGGGCAGGAACAGCCTGATTGGCCTCTCTAGGTGCTGGCAGAACAAAAGTGATAAGGTTGAGGTAGGAGGGTTGCAAGTTCGAGGCCAGCCTGAGCAAGTTAGTGAGACCCTATCTCAAAATAAAAAAGACCATGGATATAGCTAAAGGGCAAAGTGCCAACCACAAGGCCTTTCACTCCTCAGTGCTGAAAAAAAAAGGCTTTGCCCTTTGCAAGGTGAAGATCTTGGAGAGTGGCCATTGGGGGTGAGGAGACGAGCGGCCTCAACTTCCTCCCGCGGAGCTGGACACAGGAGGGGCCACAGGAAGCGACATCTTCGCCCTGCCCCTCAGGAGCCCTGTGGCTGGGAGCCGCGACCCAGAGACCGTTGCGGTGCTGCGAGGGCATTTGCGTGTGACCAGGACGGGTGCTGACAGGAAGCAGCCCAGGCCAAGGCCTTGAACAGCCATGCGTGGGGCCCATCCCGGAAGGGCCACCTCAGAGTCTGCGTGGTAGCGGACACCAACCTCTTTGTCACTTGGTCTCCGGCATGGCACCACACGCGATGACTTTATAACAAAAGGCTTCCCGATGTGGGAGAAGCTGATGGCTGATGAGGCAAAATCTGAGCTGCTTTTTCTCCTAATGTCACCGTGGCCTCTGAAACAACCTCCCGAAACACGAGGCACAGACGAGAAGCGCACACGCAGGGGCGGGAGGGACGGGAGGGGAGGTGCTTTTGCTTCCTTTGTCTGAGTATCCGGATGCTCGCGTTTGCCCGACATCTGAAATGCTGTGCAACTGAAAACAAAGATGCACGGAGAACTTCCACGACATGGACACAGTATTTTCCTTTTCCAAAAAAAAACACTATTATGTCATCCTCCCCCCTTCTGTTAGAGGTGCTGAGGGTGGAACCCAGCGCCCGCGCCCGCCAGGCGAGGCTCCGCCGCTGCCATACACCCCGGCGCAGCCGCCCCATCAGTGAGGCCTTTCCTTCAAAACCGAGGAGGTCAGCAGCCGGCCCGAGCAGGTCCTCGGGAGCTCCTCTCGGCGTCCACACACAAGACCTGCGTGCTGCCTGGTAAATAAAACCCACGTCCCAGGAAGACTGGGGAGCGCACAGCGCTCAGGTTTTAGAGCGGAAGAGGCAGGCTTGGAAACAGAGCCTGCTGCAATGAATGTCAGACTGCAAGGAACTGCCCTCCTCGGAGAGGAATTTAAACGTGCTGAACACACGCAACCCTCCAGAGTCACGGAGTATTCACACATTCACTTATTTAACAAATACTAGCCGATGGCAGCTCCGTGTCCACGGCTTCCATTTGGCTTTCCAGTTGGAAGTAGCCTTGCCATAACTCTGTAGGCAGGAGGTGTTGCATGTCCTTTCACCTCCTCCGCAGAGGCAGGGTGGCCTCAGGCGGCTGCAGGCCAGTCAGGCAGATGTAGCTTCCCCCAGATTTCATAAGCTCCCCACAGGCTTCACATTTGGAAACACAGTTTACCAAGGTGGGAGATCTTACCTTTATGTCGGGATTGGGCCCCCTGAACCCAGGCTTTCTGAGGTTTCTATTCTTTACCAGAAATGCCTCTAGATTTACTCATCGTCTTCTCTCTTGCTTCAAGAAAGAAGTATTCCTTGCCCTCTCCAGCATCTGATCTTTCTTCCCTCTTTATTTCTCCCACTCTCCACAAGTATTCCTAGTTCCTCGCTAAACTACCTCTCTATTCTCTGTTCCTCAAAATACTAGGAGTGTCTCTGTTTATTTCCAGTGACCAGTGGACTTCTCGGATGGCCTCCTTCATCTCCCTGCATACTCCTCAAGTCCACTCCAAGGTGACCAATGACCTCTACTGGAGAGAGTTACATCCCCACATCTGCCATCTTCCTCCTTCGGAAGTACAGCCCACCGCTTGTACCTCTGTGACTGGCGGCCCAGCCAGAACTGCTTTTCCCAGGCTCCCTTGCAGCTAGGCGTTGCCATCTTCTTAACTTCTGGGCCATTTCCTGAAAAGGAAGGGAGTGCTATCCACTTTCGCTTTCACCCTCACACTGGCTAGAATGTGGGAGACACCAGGAAGAGTCGTCTTATACCTGAGAGGAAAATGTCATGCCAAAGACAGCAGTACAACGGGCCAGAAGGAGCCCCGACGGAGTGGCTGTGCCATGTTGGCCCTGGACTCTTGTGTGAGGAAAACATACTTCTGACAGCTATTTTGGTCTTTGTTACAGTAGCCAAAGCTGTGTCCATATAGAATAACAGATCCTCAGCCACATGACCAGTTCCGGCGACTTTCGCTCGGGCCCTGCTGTCCCCACCTCCCTGCAGCACTGGACACTGTGGGTCTCCTGCCACCTCTTCTCCTGCCCTGGTAAGGCACACACCTGGTTCCCTTCCACCTCTCTGCTTGCTCCTTCTTTGTCTCCTTCAGCCGGCTCCCCTGCTCCACCCCTTGTGTGACCGTGACCACCGATTGTCCCTCTCTACTACATGCCCTGTTCTGGCACAGTCATCTCCACTCAGCATTTCTTTTTGCTTGCTTGCTTGTTTTTTCAGTGGTACTGGGGGTTGAACCCAGAGTCTTCACACTAAGCCACATCCCAGCCCTTCTTTATTTTTATTTTTTTATTTTGAGACAAGGTCTCTGACTCACCCATGCCAGGCTTGAATTTGCAGTCCTCCTGCCTCAGCCTCCCAGAGTGCTGAGATTACAGGCGTGTGCCACCGTGTCTGGCTCCTGCTCAATGCTGAAATCCTTTCTTCAGACTATTCAGCTCATGACAGGTGCACATTCTTACCACGTAGCCTAGTCTGATGGTTAAAAGCCCCTTTGAGTCCCAGCTCCGCCCCCTCCTCGCTGTGGGATCTTGGGCAAGTTACTTAACTTCTCTCTGCCTCAGGCAGTGAGAAGATCACGTGGATGACATACGGCACTCAGAGCCGAGGCCAGCACCTGGGATGCCAGGGTCAGCTCTTGCTGAGGTCGGCATTCACACTTGAGGACATGGGTCCCAGGCCCTGGCCGCAGCCGGCCCAGCATTACCTCAGAGTTGCAGCCACATCACTGTGCTTTGGTGGCTAGGAACGTGACTAGGTTTCTTCTCCAGCCTGGATTCCTGAGCCCTTGCTAGCCGCTCCCTTGTGTCAATTATTTCTGGACCCAAGCCCCAATCCTGACCCTTCACTCAAGCCCCAAAATTGCCCTTTTTTTTTTTTGTGGGTACCGGGGGTCAACTTCAGGATCTCACGTGCCCACGGGCGCCTGTGCCACTGAGTGATATCACAGGCCCTTTTTTTGTATGTGGGTTCCGGGAGTCGAACTCGGGCCCTCGCGCTTGCCAGGCAGGCGCTTATGCCGCTGAGCCATCTCACCGGCAGCTATTTTTGTTTTTGTTTTTGTTTTTTCCAAGACAGGGTCTCATTATGTAGCCCAGGCTGGCCTCAAACTCATGGAGATCCTCCTGCCCCAGCCTCCCGAGTGCTGGGATTACAGGCATGCGCCACCACGACTGGCCTGACATTGCCTTTTAAACCATCTCTCCCCGGGTGGGTCTGCATGGCTGGCAGAGTTGCAGGCCTTGTCCCACAGGTGACACGGGCGACGCAGTGTGATAACTGCCCCAGCCGCTGAGGACTTTTAATGGGGAGTTTCTCTGCCCTTCCCCTGGACGATCGTGTCACAGCCTTACACAGTTTAGGAGGGACAGCTCTGACTCTAGAAACAGATCAATTCAAACCCAAACTACCCAACTAGCACTGGGCACATTACTAAACTATTTAGGGTCTCACAACACACAGCCAGGGTCTGTTAGGTGACATTACATAAGTTTAGAGCCAGGCATGGTGGCACTTGCCTGTAATCCCAGCACCTTTGGGAGGCTGATGCAGGAGGATGGCAAATTTCAACCTGGCCTGGGCCACTTAGTGACTTCGCAAGACCCTGCCTCAAAATAAAAAACACAAAGGGCTGGAGAGGTAGCTCAGTGCAAAGGCCCCGGGGTCAGTCCCCAGTACTGAAAAAAGTAAAATAAAATTAGATACACTTAGATAATGTACACAGAGAACTTAGCACATTGGAAACATTCAGTAAGTATTTTTTTTTTTCTTATTTTAAAACTTGTAGCCATGAATGGGGGCACATACCTGCAATCCAAGCATTCTAGGAGGCTGAGGCTTGAGGACTGCAAGTTTGAACCAAGCCTGGGCAATTTAACAATACCTGTCTCAAAATTAAATAAATAAGGAGCTGGGGATGCAGCTCAGTGTGAAGGCCCTGGGTTCGATGCCCAGTACCCCCTCACACACAGTCGTTTAGTCTATTTACTTTCATTTATATTTTGAATTTATTTTCCCATGACCCTGATATGAGAGCCTGAAGGTTTCAGCTTTCTGGTGCCCTTAACTGTAAGGGAAGCTTGCTTTCGCAAGTCTGCCAGCCAGTGCAACTCAAAATTTTAAAATTAAGCAAATGAATTTGCATCAGGCCAGTTCTAGAATGTGCCGAAGTGGCTTTTAAGAAAGCTGAGCTCATATCTTTCCCTCCTCAGGCTGCCTTGGACAGACAGGGTGGGCAGTCTTTCATCTGGCTCTGCACGGAGCCAGCCCACAGAGAGAGTCTGGCTGGCTAGCTCGCTTTCTTTTCTTTCTCTCTCTCTCTTTTTTTTTTTTTTGTTCCTCATAGGTAGGTCATTGCCATGTAGTTTTTGTCCTTTATGCTTCTAAAATCTTTTATTTATTGATTTATTTTTAGTTTTTGGGGACAGGGTCTCACTAGGTAGGTCAGGCTGGCCTTGAACTCACTATAGAGCCCAGGCTGGGCTCCTCCTGCCTCAGTACGGATCCTACTGCGATCCTCCTGCCTCAGCCTCCCGAGTGCTGGGATTACAAGCATGGGCCACCATGCCTGGCTCAACTTCTAAAGTCTTGCAGATGCAATGTTGGGGGAAATGAGTAGCTATCTACATTCCATGCCTGTGCAGACAATCAACCCTAAGTGCAAAAGAGATCCAGTAGGCTTTGTCTCTCACCCAAAGTAAGAGCTTGGCTTCCTTAATTAAAACAAACGAACAAACAAAAAAGCCAGCTCCCCCAACATGGGCAGTGGAGGAGCACCCAACTATTGCATGGGTTATACTTACACTAACAGCTTGGTCGGGGCTGGGGTGTGGCTGGGTGTAAAGCGCGTGCTAAGGGTGTGCAAGGCCCTGGATCGATCCAGAGCACCAACGCGTCCACAAGTCCTCAGACCCGCGCGCTGCATGCCCACAGAGCCAGTGCCCGGCCCTGGCCAGCAGTGGGAGGCCGGAGGGAAGGGGACAGCGCAGGCGCCGCCTTGGGGCCCTCTGGGCGGGCTCGTCTACCTCCTCCCGCCTGAGAGGTCCGGGCCTCTGCCTCCGCCTACCCAGCTCCGTCTGCTCTTGGAAGCGCGTTCTGAGAAACAGAACGCTGAGGAGAAAAAAGAAGCCCCAGAAGTCTACGCAGTGAAATGCCTAAAGTATAACCTAATCTGGGCCAAGTGTAGCCCACAGGATCCTAAAAATGAGACACGTGGGCACCGCCAGCCTCTAATTACACAGCAAGATGACGCAGACCGGGCGAGGCCGGGGAGCCGGGTGCAGCCGGGGTGCACCCTGCAGAGGGACGGCCTGGAGGGAAGCCCGGCACTGGACTCCCCTCCGCACGGGCGAGCTGCGCATTCCCGCCTGCCCACTGAGTCTCTTGTGAGATTTAAAGCAGTCAGAATGACCCGTATGTTATAAAATGATCAGACATTGCTTGGTATGAGGGGAAAGGCAAATTGAAAGTAAGAGCAGGTGCAAACTGGGCCTAGTGGCACCTACCTGTAATCCCAGCACTCGGGAGGCTGAGGCAGGAGGATCACAGCAAGTTCAAGCCCAGTGTGGACTACATAGTGAGTTCAAGGACATTCTGAACTACACGGGGAGACCCTGTCTCAAAAGAAAGAAGGAGGGGCCGGAGAGATGGCTCAGCCTCGTAGGCGCCTGCCGGGCAAGCGCGAGGTCCTGAGGTCGACCCCGGTACCCACAAAAAAAAAAAAAAAAAAGAAACAAACAAACAAAGGAGGAAAGAAAGGAAGAAAGAAAAGAGCAAGTGTGATAAGGCAGAGGATCTTGAGCCAGGAGTTTAAGACTCACTTGGGTAACATAGTGAAACTCTGTCTGGAAACAAAACTAAATCAGAAACAAAAACCATGAAAAGACGCCACTTCCTGTCTTTTGGAATGGCTAAAATTAAAATGCAGAACAAGACCAAAATGATAGCACCAAAGTGCTGAGGAGAATTTGTATCAACAACTGAACAATGCAAAATGACAGTCCCTCTGGAAACAGCCGGACAGTTTCTTACACAATTAAACACACCCTTAGCAGCCTTCCTCCTGACGGATAACTCAGAAGTCCATCAGCAGGTAAATGAACAGACGAACCGCTACGTCCGTGCAACGAAGCGGAGTCAAGCAGCAGGGAGCAGAGATGCTGACACAAGCGAATGGTGACTCGCGGAAGCATCGTGTGAGAGAAAGGAGCCAGCTTCGCAAAGCAGTGTGCCCTGTGATTCTATTTACATGCCGTTAGGAAAACAGACACAAATGACAGGGACAGAGTGGTGGCTTGCGGCTCAGCCAGCACTCGGCCACTGAGGCTACACCCGGGCCTGGGTGGGTTCGCCATTGTTTTCTGTGGAGCTGGGGATTCCACTCACAGGCACTCACCACTGAACTACACTCCCAGTTCTTTTGAAATTTTGGTTTGAGACAGGGTCTTGCTGAATTGGCCAGGCTGGCCTTGAACTTGCAATCCTCCTGTTTAGCATCCTGTGTAGCTGGGTTATGAACCTGTGCCACCAGACCTGGCTGGATTTTTTTTTTAACAAAGGAGCATGAGGAAATTATGTGGGTGATGATACTGATATCTTGCTTGTGGTAGTGGCTGTCACACAATTGTGTACATTTGTCAAAACTCTCTGAACTGTTACTTAAAAAGGAAGGATTTTACTTTGCATAAAGTATATTTAAATAAGCCTGACATTAAATTAAAAAAACAGCAATAACAAACAAACCCTAAGACTGGGCTCAGGGTGCAGTTACTGATACAGTGCTTGCCTGACATGCACGAGGCTGTGGGTTCAATGCCCTGTACTCCAGAAAAACAAAAGCAAAAAATCCTAAGCTATTGTTTTTATTAGGATGTTGCTATCATCTCTTTTAATGTGAGTTAATATTATTTAATGTGTGTCAATCACCATACCATACATTTCATATATATAATGATGATTTTAAATATATAATATGATGGTTGTAAAAGAGGTGATCAAAATATATGGTGAATATTTAAATAAATGTATTACAGCAGAAGACACATAGCCAGTAATCTCCTTCAAAATACCCTCTCTCGGGCCGGTGAGATGGCTCAGTGGCTTAAGCGCCTGCCTGGCAAGCGCGAGGGCCCGAGTTCGACTCCCGGAACCCACATACGAAAAAAGGGCCAGTGATATCGCTCAGCGGCACGGGCGCCTGCTGGCACGTGAGGTCCTGAGGTCGACCCCCGGTACCCACACACACAAAAAAAAATACTCTCTCTCGATTTGAACACACTTACCCGATTGTTCTCGCCACTTTCTGAAGCAGCTACTGAAGTCCTCTTTCCTGAGTGTCTTTACAAGGTCTTCAAACATACGGTGAATGCTGCTATTGAGTGTCATCCGATGACAAAAAAGGCTTGTAAAAACATTACAATGTGTCCTCATCCATCCTATACGGGGATCTGGTATCATGTGACTTCTGGCTCTTCCCCAAAGTAAAAACTGACCACGAGAGGTAAACATTTTGAGTTTATTCAGGACATTGGGGCAGCCACAACAGTGCAGCTCAAGACGTAAAAGAGGACTTCCAGAACTGCTTTAGAAAGTGGCAAGAATGATGGGACAAGTGTGTTGGAAGCCGAGGAAGTTCGTTTGCCTTTCTCTGTTTTTTGTTTTGTTTTGTTTTTTCTTTGAGACAGTGTCTCACCATGTGGTTCAGGCTGATCTTCAACTCACTATATAGCCCAGATTGGCCTCGAACTCCTGGTGATCCTCCTGCCTCAGCCTCCTGAGTGCTGGGATTATAGGCATGTGCCACCATGCCTGGCTTTGAGGGAAGTATTTGGGTGGGATTGATGGCAATGTGTCTTTTTATTTTTTAATTTAAAATAAAGTTTATTGAAAAGCAACTGTACTTCCATTTCATGGTGACAAACAAAAACAAAACACATCGTTTTTCAAGAGTATTAAAATATGAAATATGGGCCAGTGAGATGGCTCAGCGGCGTAAGTGCCTGCCTGGCAAGTGCAAGGTCCTGAGTTTGACTCCTGGTACCCACATACGAAAAAAGGGCGGGTGATATCGCTCAGCGGCACAGGCGCCTGCTGGCGCGCGAGGTCCTGAGGTCAACCCCTGGTACCCACACACACACACACACACACACACACACACACACAAATGAAATAGTGATAAATCTTACCACAAAATTTGTAATACAGAAAACTAGAAAATATTACAGAGAAATTGAAGATTTCAAGAGACATTTTAAGGTGACACACTTGAAGATAACAATTTTCCAAAAACTTATCTAATAATCGAATTCTAATGAAAATTCCAGTTTTAATTGGCAGCCTTCTCTAAAATTGATATGAAAACCTAAAAGACTCGAAATCATTAAAACAATTTTGAAAAGGAAGAAAAACTTCGGAAGTCTCACATGACATTATTTCCAGAATTAATATACATGTGTAACATCTTTTTGGCAATGTGTCTTTTACTGTAATAAATGTTTAAAAATGTAAACATTCACTGTAGTTTTCAAGCACACCGCCTCTCTAGTGGGGGTCTCCGAGCCTCAGCATTTTGTACATCTGGGCCTGTTTGGGGGGCTGACCTGCGCAGAGTAGGGTCTTTAGCAGCACCCTGGCTTCTGCCCTCTGGCTGCAGTGGGCACTGCCCCTCCGTCATCCTGTGGCCCCACGAAACACGCCGAGCTTCCGGCAGGGCCCACGTGGGGTTACCGAGGTTGCGCAAGACCCAGAAAGCAAGTGGAGCACTGGGTAGCTGGGGCAGTGACGTAATGGAGCATCTGGTGTTGGGTGAATCTCCAGAAGTTAATGAATACAACAAAGATATGTACACAGGGACAAGGAATCACAGAGATGGAACTGTAGTGCTTCACTTTGAAACGTGAAGTCTTTCCCTCTGACACAGCCTCACGTGATTTCACAGTGGTGCCCGACTGTCCAGGATGCTGTGGGACCGGGCCGCCTTCGGGGACTGCCCCTGCTGTCCTCCACTGCAGCAAGTCTTCGTCCTCCTGCAGACAGAGGCTGCTGAGGATGGAGAACACGGCGGTAGTCACACTAGGTGATTATGTTGTTTTCCCTCAAACAACATGTGACCCTGAAGTAACAGGACTGATCTTGCTGTGTATTTTATTCAATGATCATTGCATATTTGGCAGTTTCTGTAATCAAATCACACAGTAATACTCACTGCCAGTCACTGGAAGCTTCTATCTGCCTTGTAGTCAGCAATATTCATCTCACTGGATCATGACAGGAGCTATCTGATCTACTACACTACACAAAATTAGCTCAAAAGTATCAACTACCAGGGCCGGGGATATAGCTCAGTGGTACAATGCCTGCCTGGCAAGTGCGAGGTCCTGAGTTTGATTCCCTGTTCCAAAAAAAAAAGTATCAACTACCTAAATGTTAGAGATAAAAACTATGAAACTTGTAGAAGAAAACATGGGCATAGATTGTTGTGACCTTAGATTAATCAGTAGTTTCTTAGATACGACACCTAAGCATATGCAATTAAACTATATAAATTAGACTTCAAAAATAAAAGTCTTTGGCCAGGCGTGGTGGCGCACACATGTAATTCCACCACCCAGGAGGCTGAGGCAGCAGGATTGCTGTGAGTTCAAGACCAGCCTGGACTACATAGTGAGTTCAAGGCCAGCCTGCATTACACAGTGAGACCCTGCCTCACAAAAAAAGGGGGACAGGTATTTGATAGGCCTTCCTTTTTTTTTTTTTTTTTTTGAGACAGGGTCTCACTGTGTAGTTCAATTTGGCCTTGAACTCACTATGTAGTCAACGCTGGCCTCGAACTCACAATGCTTCTCCTGCCTCAGCCTCCCAAGTTCTGGGATTATAGGTGTGTGCCACCACACCTGGCCTAATAGTCATTTCGCCAAAGAAAATATACAAGTGGCTGACAAGCACATGAAAAGATGGTCAACATCATTAGCCACCAGAGTCATACACGTAAAACCCCAGTGACCCCGACACAGTGACATACTCTGTAAGCCCAGCTGCTGGGGTCAGGAGGCTGAGGAAGGACGTGGCTTCATGGCCAGTCAAGGCCACTTTGTGAGAGCCTGAAAAATAAAGTAAAAAAGAGTTGAGCTGTGGCTGCATAGTAGAGCAGCTGCCTGGCCTGTGCAAAGCCTGGGGTTCAGTGTCTAGCACAAAAACAATGGCACTTCACACCCGCTCGCATGGCTAGAGTCCAAACAGCACTACCGAGTGCGGGCAAGGACGTGGGGAAATGTGAACCCTCGCAGGTTGTCAAGGGGGAGGTAAAATGGTTAGTTTCTGTGGCGAAGACTTCGGCCATTTGTCAGCAAGTGGAACAGAGACGCACCGGGTGACTCAGAGCTGCACCCGCGGGTGTGTGCACAGGAGAGCTGGAAGCATGGCACGGGTGGTCAGAACAGTGTCACTGCTGACGGGGAGCACGGAGACAGCCTGAACATCTGTCGACGGACGAGGGGGTAGCAAGTGGTGGGACGGCTATGCAGTGAACAGTGTCCAGCCCTAGAAAGAAGTCAGTTCCATTACTCGAGCTAACACAGAGGGAGCTTGACGACACTACGCCAGAATAAATAAGTCGGCATCCAAGGTCATGATTCTAGTTATATGAAATATCCAGAAGAGAAGATCCGGAGAGATGGGAGGTAGAAGAAGGAGGAAGGTGTGACTGCTAATGGACACAGCTTTCTTTATGGGGTGAGGAAACTGGGCAGTAGTGATGGTTGCACGAGTTCGTGTACTTTGGGGGATGACTTGTGGTGTGTAAATTGCATCTGTCTTTTTTTTTTTGTACCGGGAATCGAACTCATGACCATGCGCTTGCCAGGCAGGCACTGTGCCTGTGAGCTATATCCCCGGCCCTTGTATCTGTCTTTTTGAAAAAAAGAAACAACTCTTGGACTGGGTGTGGCGGCACACAGCTGTAATCTCAGCACCTGGGAGGCTGAGGCAGGAAGATCTTTGTGAGTCTGAGCCCAGACTGGGCTATAATATTGAGTTCTAGACCGACCTGAATTACAGAGTGAGACCCTATCTCAAAAAACCAACCAACTGACAAACAAATAATACAATAGTGAAAGTTCTCCTCCACATCTCCAAACTAGGCCTTTGATCATTTTCCTATGCAATTTGTGTGTGTGTGTGTGTGTGTGTGATGGTTTGAATGTGACACCTAAAATTCATGTGTTGGAAAATTAATATGCAAGGCAACAGTGTTGGCTGGTGGGACTTTTTCTTTCTTTTATGATCTTAGGGTGGAGCCCAGGGCTCTCACATGCTAGGCAAGAACTGTGCCACTGATCTACACCCCCAGTGCTTTCCACCTCTCTATTTTACTTTATTATATCTTGTTCTGTTTTATTCCATTCTATTCTATGTTATTTTATATACAGCACTGTCCGGGCTGGGTTCCAACTCCACACCCTCCTGCCTTAGTCTTCCACTGGGTCTGCAGGCATATGCCCCATTCTCAGTGAGCCTGGATCTTTAAAAATCATTAGCTCATTCTGCCCTCAGAATGGATTAATGGGATTAGTTATCATGGGGATGGCTTTCTCTCCCCACCTTTCTTTCTTTCTTTTTTGAGACGGGGTCTCATTATGTAGTCCAAGCTGGCCTCAAACCACAGAAATCTCCTAACTCAGCCTCCTGAGTGTTGGGATTACAGGCACGTGCTGTAGCACTCAGCTGGGAATGACTTTCTGACAAAAGGTTGTGTCACCCTTCCTCCGTTGCACTTACACCCGCACTTCTACCCTCCTGATGTTCTTCATAGAACTGAGGCTGGAGGTTAGGGCGTGGGCAGCCAGCTGGGCAACTGGGTGTATCCCACCAATCATGGAGATGCAGGAAACACGCACAGAAAAAGTATCCAAGAGCTGCACCTGGAAACATCAGAAAACATATTCAATTCTTCTGGTGCAAAATCAAGCAGGTTTTTGATAGAACGGCCTAGATCTGATCTCAGAATGGGGAACACAAAAGATGGCGGCTGTTAATTAACCTCATGGCTGCTATGCTCTCACCCTTTCAGTGACCCCCCTCACCTGTGGAGCCTACATCTTTTCCTACCTTTAATAAATATAAAACCTCATTAGCTTTTTCACTTGTTTTGTCCGATTCCTTGTTCAGGACAAGAACCTGGAAAGATGCTGGGCACGGTGGTGCACACCTGTAATCCCAGCACTCGGGAGGCTGAGGCAGAAGGATTGCTGGGAGTTTGAGGCCAGCCTGGGTGAGTTCAAGGCCAGGCTGAACTACAGACCCTGTCTCAAAATAGAAAAGAAGAACAAAAAAGAACCTGGAAAGAATCTCCAGGAGTCTACAGCACACCAGAGCCCTGGTAACATTTTTGGCAAGGCCAGCCGCTACATAGGGCCCTGCGCTATGTCTCCAGGGCCGGTGCCCAGGCCTCTTACCCCTGCCACGCCCCAGCAGGGTGAGCGCTTGTGTAGGCCCACAGTGTGCATGGGGCTGAGCCGAGGACACGCACCCAGCTGGCAACCCATAGGATGCTGCTGCGTCATCCTGCATGGACACACAGATTGGGGGCTGCCAGAGCCTGTTATTAACCCAGTTACAGAACTAGAGTTTAGTATAATTTTTGTCCCACATTTTTTTTTCTGATACTTTTTCAGCTTTCTAGCTTTGTTGAGCACCTGCTTGAGTAGCCAGCTACCCCAGCCTGCTCCTTTCGTGCTGTCTCCTCTGTGCTTTTCCCCTAGATGGACTTTTATCTCTAGTTATCCTTAGTGAGTTGCTTTCTCAGGGCCTTGTTTCTCAAGACCTCAGGGAGCCATCCCAGTCCACCTTTTCACCATGTTTGGTAGCCATTTTGGTTCACCCTGTGGGTCAGCCACGTGATTCTGCCATTCTTTTTTTTTTTTTTTTGTGGGTACCGGGGGGTCGATCTCAGGACCTCGTGCGCCAGCAGGCGCCCGTGCCGCTGAGTGATATCACCGGTCCTTTTTTTGTATGTGGGATCCGGGAGTCGAACTCAGGCCCTTGCGCTTGCCAGGCAGGCGCTTACACCGCTGAGCCATCTCACCGGCCCGATTCTGCCATTCTTTTGTTTGTTTGTTTGTTTATTTTTGTGGGTACCAGGGGGTCGACCTCAGGACCTCGCGCGCCAGCAGGCGCCCGTGCCGCTGAGCGATATCACCGGCCCCTTTTTCGTATGTGGATTCCGGGAGTCGAACTCGGGCCCTCGCGCTTGCCGGGCAGGCGCTTAAGCCACTGAGCCATCTCACCAGCCCCGATTCTGCCATTCTTGCCAGACATTTTGTTTCATTCTGTTGGTCAGCCATGTGGTTATGCCGTTTGTCAGCCATAACGGTTCATGATGTGGGTTGGTGACAGGTTTGTTCACTATTTTTTTTCTTTTACAGACAGGGTCTTGCTGTGTAGTTCAGGCTGGCCCTGAACTCATTATGTAGTCCAGGCTGTTCTTGAACTCACTGAGATCCTCCTGCCTCAGCTTCTCAAGTGCAGGGATTACTTGTGTGCACCGCCACACCCAGCTCTGTTTTCTTTTTCAACTGTCCTCATAGACACCGGGAAATCTCACCCTTACAGATAAGAGCTAAAGACTCTGTTTTCAGAGAACCTATGGGCCTTCTTCCTTCTTTTCTTCTAAATCAGGTTAGATTGCCTCCCTGTTTCTTCTAACAGAAATTCAGGTAATTAAAAAATGTGCTAGGCATGGTGGCACACATCTGTTATCCCAGCACTCGGGAGGCTGAGGCAGAAGGGTCACCATGAGTTTGAGGCCAGCCTGGGCTATGTAGTGAGTTCAAGGCAAGCCTAAATTATGTGGTAAGACCCTGTTATAAACAAAGAAACAAACTACGGCCTGAGGGCCTGAGCCAAACAAAGGGAACAGCCAGTGAAGGTCAGCTCAACTGACTGTGAGCGTGCAGATGTAGAGCTGGAATCAATAGATAACAGACCCCATCCTTGTACTCAGAACTTTCTAAGTTTTGTTTTCTTTTTTTCTCTTCAATGCTAAAAAAGAGGCTTTTACCTTAAACAAAGTGAATACCAAAGTTTTTATCATCTGGATAAATGGGAGGGATATTGCTTCTCAAGTGGCTGGTTGGAGCCGTGGGGTCACCACCGTGGTATTTAAGGAGTTACCGTGGGTTGCGGCCATGCAGAGCGCTAAGGAAAGGCGCCGGTGCCATTCACTTCTCCAGAGAGGTGTGGTAGTACAGGTGAGTCTCCCAGAGGCTGCTCTGGGGACTCGATGGGTCTGCAGCCCTCTGAAGGACCCCAGACCTGGTCTTCTCTTTCCCTCCCCCAATAGCCTCCATGCAGGGCCTCCATGCTTGTCTTTACAATTTATCTTCTATCCCAATGCTGTTTGCGTCCAATATGAATTAGGAATCATGAGAGATGGGTACAGAATGGCAGTCTAAATTACAATACTATTTTTCAGTTAGAGCTTTTTTGCAAAAGGCAAGGAAAGTGGTGTGAAATCCCTTATGTTCTGGCATTTATGGCTCTTTATCTCTGGAAAGGTCCAGGAACTGTGGTACCTAAAGAGGCCTCCAAAGAAGAGGAAATTTGACACTGCTGGTCCCATTTTCAGATGCCCACCTGTCTCTCAGGGTCTCTCCTGCTTATTTAATGAAAACAAACACACTAGGAGGTCTCCTTAAACTCCTCCTTGTAGCCCCCAGGGCAGTAAATCAGTACCCTCCTCATACCCTCAGGCCACAGGACACACTCGGAGGAGTGGACTTTCTAACTCTCCTAACTCCCAGCTCATCCTGCCCTAGGAGAGGTCCCAGAAGCAGAGGGGACTACTTGAGTCCAGTTTCCTTTTTCAGTGGCAGATATCCAACAGTGCAAAGAAAGGTTAGGCCATCGTTCAGAAGATCCTGGTAGGCTGGCAGGTGGGCCCCCAGACCCCCACGACCAACTGCTGGACATGGCCTTTTCTGTGTCCAACAATTGGGATCTAGATGAGGATGAAAGGAGAAGAGCCAAGAAAAACGACAGCTCGGAATTATGGCTGTAGCAATTGGCAGAGCTTTAAGCACACCCAAGTCACCAAAGGGCAAACCCAAGGCCAATCAGGGAAAGAGTTCCTGCTTTAAATACAACAAAACTGGGCACTGGGGACACGACTGTACCAAGCCACTGCCCAGGCCCTGCTCCATGTGTCAGAGGCCAAGGTGCCAGACTCATGGCACTGGAGGACTGACCATCCCCATTCCCAGAGAGGAGCCAGGCCAGCCAAAACCCTCATCTCCTGCTCTGATGAAGAGGACGGAAGGGGGCAAGGTAACCTGCAGTGCCCGTGTCCACAGACATTCCATCTCCTGTGGGGAATATGGGTGACCTTGGGCACCATGGCTAAATAATTTCAATTCCTTATAGATATAAAAGGGACTTATTCTGTTTTGACTTCCTGCTCTGGAAAACTCTCCTCTAGATCTAGAGCCACAATTGGAGTAAAGGAGAAGCTTCTTTATATATGCTCTAATATGTCAATTAGAAGGTCAAATGTTCAACCATAAGTATTTAATTGTCCCACAGTGTCCTACTCCCTTACTAGGAAGAGATTTACTAGTAAAATTGAGGGCAATTCTCCAATTCTAGTAAAGGCCAACGTGGCTCTTACCTGTTGGGACTATGCCAGGCCATACTTCTAGATGCTTCTGAGGTTACCGTAGAGACTTGTGCTACTCTTAATCCTGCCTCACGGATGCCTGCAGGCTCAGAGGTCAGCCACTCCTGTGAACGGGTGATTTCCCAGACCTATGTAAGCAGACAGGACATAAGTGACCTGTGCTTTCGAGCCAAATATGCCTTTCTGGTGCTATGTGCCCATGCAGACAGCTTTAATGGGCAACTGTCCTGGGACTCCTGTTCCTAATTATATCCATTATGTGGCTAATCTTGCTAGAGCTACAGCCCTCAGACTTCTGGTAGTCTACCCAATATCCTTCTTTGTCATGCTTTCTTCTCCACAGGAAACATGGAAATAAAGCTTTATGTTCTAAATGCTGGATCTGTCATAGTCCATCTTTTTAGACAGACCAGGAAATCTTCTTAGTTCTCCTTCTCGTATTTGGGCTCTGCATCCTCAACCTAGCAGTAACGTTTATCCATTCAGGGCTTCAGATGGTGATCCAGACTATAGCCCATGGCTCTCCTGACAAATTCACCGAACTTCCTCCCATCGAACAGGCAGCTCAGCAGTTTTTCACACATAGCCACTAACTCCATTCTTAATGTCTTCTGACAGATTTTTTTTCAACCCAGCTGGTGAGCCACAACATCCCAAGGTAGTCGGCGAGCACACAGTCCCCAGTAGATAAGGGGCCTACAGCCCCTTCCAGATGGAGTAACTGTGTGAAGACGGAGACCCCACACTCTCAGAAACCCATAAAAAACTATGGGGATTTGTGTCTCTCGGGGGAAGTGAGACAGGAGATTAGGGTGTGGCAAGTGGGCATGACCTGACAATCACAGGGATCCAGGACACATGCGCAGACCACAGTTCCCAAGGGATGCACCTGGGACCAACCGGAAAATGCTATCTTCAATTCTTCTGGCAAGAGATCAAGCAGGTTTTTGATAGGACGGCCTAAATTTGATGTTAGAATGGGGGACACAAAAGACGGCGGCCATCGACCTCATGGCCACTCGCTCTCACCCTTTCAGTGGCCACCTCTCACTCTGCACAGTGTACTTTTCCTACCTTTAATAAATGTATGCTGGGCGTGGTGGCACATGCCTGTAATCCTAGCACTCAGGAGGCTGAGGCAAGAAGATTGCTGCAAGTTTGAGGCCAGCTTGGGCTACACAGTGAGTTCAAGGACAGCCTAAACTACATAGCGAGACCTGTTTTGTCCAATTCTTTGTTCAGGACAACAAGAACCTAGAAAGACTCTCTAGAACAGTGGTGGAGAACCTATGGCATGTGTGTTGTTTTCTTTTAAGATAAAAGATGTTAATGTATGAGTTGTTTTTGCTAAACTGAACCCTCAGTATTTAGGTTTAATGCAGTGTTGGCAATTCGCAATAAGTAAGTGGGTTTTGGGGTGCAGTTTTGGCACTTGTCTCTAAAAGGCTCACCATCACTGCTGTAGAGGGTCTACAGCACCCCAGAGCCCCCAACAGGGTAACACAGCCTTTGTGGATGCTTCTGGCAGATGGAGAACCTTGTCATTCTTGAACCTCCCAGCCTCCAGAAGTGTAAGAAATAAACCTCAGTTCTTTATGAACTACCCACACTCAGGTATTTGGGCACAGCAGCACAAAGTGGGCTGAAATTGTGTATGTATAATGTCAGTCATTTTGTGTATGCTGGTCTACATCTTTCTATTCTTATTTTGCAGTTTACTTTAGAAATCATTACATATGGAGAAAGAGGCAGACAGAAAGAGAAAAAAGAAACAATGAGAAAGAGAGGAAGAGAGAGAGGGAGGGAGGGAGGAGATCCTTCACATTTCACAGTATGGCTGAATCATAATTTATTTAACATTTCCCCTTGTCTTAGTATACATTAGTACAACAAGAACAGATCCCAGCAACTCAGGAGCCTGAGGCAGAAGGATGGAAAGTTGATTTCCACGCACAGAAAAAGTATGTGGTATGGTGAAAAACGGTCTTTGTCCCAGCTTCCTGCCACAGAGCTCCTAAAACCCTTAGAATTTCCTGAGTGGCAGGAATGCCTTTTCTTATTTATAATAAGCCCTTTTTGATCACACCTGAGTCAATGCTAATAAGTAATCCCCCCCCCAAGAGCCTCAGATGGGGCAGGTCGCCAGAAGGAACAAGTGATTATACCATTATTTCCCTGAAAATAAGACTGGGTCTTATATTAATTTTTGCTCCAAAAACATAATGAGGCTTATTTTCGGGGATATCTTTTTTTTTTCATGTATGGCAATCTACATTTATTCATGTACAAAGACCTACATTTATTCAAATACAGTCATGTCATTTTCTTTTTTTTTTTTTTCTTTTTTTTTTTTTTTGTGGGTACCGGGGGGGTTGACCTCAGGACCTCGTGCGCCAGCAGGCACCCATGCCGCTGAGCGATATCACCGGCCCCTTTTTCGTATGTGGGTTCCGGGAGTCGAACTTCGGCCCTCGCGCTTGCCGGGCAGGCGCTTAAGCCGCTGAGCCATCTCACCGGCCCTGGTCATGTCATTTTCTTCTGAAACATCATCATAACTCTCCAAACCCCAAATTCTGGCCTGAATTTCTTGCAACTCCATTTCCTATAAAACTATTGGCTCCAACACCTTCACTGGAAGAAAGATAGCCTCTCTAATAAATGGTGCTGGGAAAACTGGCTCACCACATGCCAAAGATTAAAACTAGACCTAGATCTCTCATCATGCACTAAACTAAAATTGAAATGGATCAAAAGTTTAAACATTAACATCAAAGGTCTAAACATTTAGAAACACTAAATCTGCTGGAAGATAGAATATGTAGAACTCTTGGGCTGGTGAGATAGCTCAGTGGCACTGCCTGCCTGGCAAGTGTGAGGTCCTGAGTTCGACTCCTGGAACCCACATAAAGGAAAAAAAGGGCCGGTGATATTGCTCAGCAGCACAAGCACTTGCTGGCAAGCGCGAGGTCCTGAGGTCAGCTCCCGGTACCCATATAAAATAAAAAATAAAAAAAAAATAAAAAGAATATGAAGAACTCTTGAATACATTGGCATAGGGAAATATTACAAAGAATCAACAACTGGGATGTCTTCTTTTTTTTTTTTTTTTTTTTTTTTTTTTTGTGGGTGCCGGGGGTCTACCTCAGGACCTCGCGTGCCAGCAGGCGCCCGTGCCGCTGAGCGATATCACCGGCCCTTTTTTTGTATGTGGGTTCCGGGAGTCGAACTCCGGCCCTCGCGCTTGCCAGGCAGGCGCTTATGCCACTGAGCCATCTCACCGGCCCCCTGGGATGTCTTCTTAATAAAAAGCTTTTGCATAGCAAGAGAAACCAACAATGAAGTGAGAAACAACCCACAGTGTGGGAAATAATTTTTACCAGCTGTTTCTCAGACAAAGGACTAATATCTAGAATATATAATGAACTCAAAAAAATCAGATCCCCCAAATATGAAGACCCAATCCAAAAATGAGCATCTGAAATGAACAGACACTTCTAAGATGAAGAAGTAGAAATGACAAATAAATATATGAAAAAATGTTCAACATCACTGGTCATTCAAGAGATGCAAATTAAAACAACACTGAGATTCCATCTCACTCCAGAAAGAATGGCTATTATCAAGACATCAACCAATAGCAAATGCTGGAGGGGCTGTGGAAAAAAGGAACCCTTCTCCACTGCTGGTGGGAGTGTAGACTGGTGCAACCACTGTGGAAATCGGTGTGGAGATTCTTCAAAAAACTAAAACCAGAGGTCCATTCAACCCAGCTATTCCCCTTCTTGGCATCTTCCCAAAGGAATTAAAAGCATCATACCACAGCACAGTTTGTAATAGTTAAATCTTGGAAACAGCCCAAGTGCCCATCAACCGATGAACATTGTCTTAGTTACTTTTCTCGTCGCTGAGACAAAATACCTGATGCCCAAAGTTAAAGGAGGAAAGATTTATTTAGCTCACAGTTAGTAGAGGTTTCGGTCCATAATCGGCTGGCTCCAAGGCAGATGGGCAATAGTTCATGGTGGTGGAAAACAGCAAAAGCAACAAGGGCAGCGACAAGCCTCTTTCTGTCTCCTATATTGTATGCAGGCTACCTGCCCTAGGGCAGTATAGCACTCACACCCTTAATCCCAGCATTGGATCATGAATCAATCACAAACTCTAGATTCAGCCACCTCTGCAAAGTCCACCCTCCATGATTGCATGAGGCTTTGGGGGGACATCCAGACACAAACTATAACAAATGGATAAAGAAGATATTTTTTTTTACGCAATGGAGTACTATTCAGCCATAAAGTAGGATGAACTTGAGACATTACTAGCTAAATGGATGCACCTTGAGACCATACCCTTTTTTTGTTTTGTTTTGTTTTGGTTTGGTTTGGTTTATTGAGACAGGATCTTGCTTTGTAGTTTAGGCTGGCCTTGAATTCATTATGTAGCCCAGGCTGGCCTTGAACTCATGGCAACCCTCCTGCCTCAGCCTCCCAAGTGCTGGGATTACAGGCATGTGCCACTATGCTTGGCTTCCAAGACCATACTCTTAAGTGAAATAAATCAGCACACATGTTCAAATACTGCATCGTTTTTCTGGTGTGAGAAACAGAAAGTGTAAATAAGGACCAAAATGTATAATAGATATTGGGAAATGGGAAGAAAATGTTCAAATGGGAAGGGGAACAAGGGAGGGGAGAGGGGGAAAAGAAAGGACAAGAAAAAAAGAGAATAGAAGGAAAAAATGGAAACAAGGTTTTTGTAAATAAGGAGAAGAGGAGTTGAAGGGAGGGGAGGAGATTGGGGAAAAAAGAAGAATGAAGTTATATCCCGTACAGTTACAAATTCCCTATGATGAATGTTATCATTGTGTATATCTAAAATGTACCAATAAAATTATTTAAAAAAAATAACTATTGGCCTCAATCTCTCATGTCCAGCAATAAAGCTCACCTTAATTAAATGAGTGCTTCTTGTCCGTGTCTCCTGCGCATAGTGCATTGGCAACACAGCTGTCAGTGATTTTGACCCGTGACTTCTTCGCCCAAGTCACGACCTTCGGCAGGCAAGGCTTCACAGAGTTTCTGTTAAATTAAGAGTTAATTGAAGACTTACAAGACAGGAGTGGCAACAAAAATGATGACAGGAAAGATGGTCCACACAAAAGCAGAGAAAAATTGCAGAAAATGTTTCTTTATTTACGTAAGTGCATTAAGTATTTCCCTTACACCATATAACATACTGCATTATGAAGACCCATATGAGACACACTCATGCCTGTTCATTATGAAGTGCGCACGTTATTCGTGCATTGTCTGTGTTCCGATTGGTCTTTCGGCAATAAGTCTCCAGCTCATCTGTCTACGTAGGTGTTTACCCCTCGTTCAAATGCTCCTGCTTATGTATTGATGAATACTTAATTATAATTTATATTATCATTTATTTTAAGTATTAATCTCAATAACATTTATTTACACTTAATTATATTATTATCTATTGTTATTTTATAATTCAATATATCTTTCTCCATCGTATGTTGCAACAGACCTACTAAAGGCACCCTTTTGGCTGATGATCTTAACTGGGGCTTATTTTAGGGTTAGGGCTTCTATTACAAGCTTTCTGAAAAATCATGCTAGGGCTTATTTTCAATTAGGTCTTATTTTGGGGAAAATACAGTAGGTTTGGGACGTTCAGCCTAACATACTGACCTGGAAGGAGCTGGACATTAAGCTTTCCCAAAACTGTTGTGCAACCAGATTTGATGAGTTTTGGGTTGGTGACAGCATCCATGTGACAGGAGGTGACACACTGAACCCTGGGACAGAGGTTCCTGACCTTGGGACTCTCTCAGACCTCTCTCCCTGTAGCTCTTCATCTGGTGTTCATTATGTCCTTTGTGAGGAGCAGCTGAGTGTTTGAAGTTCCCTGAGCTCTGTGAGTCATCGTAGAGAATGATCACATTGAGTAGGGAAGTGTGGGCAACCCCAAGTGCTAGCTGGGCGGTTGAAGCCAGGGAGCCAGACTTGCAGCTGGCATCTGAAGTGAGGCAGCCAACCTGTGGCATTTGACCCTAACTCCAGATCAGTGATGAACGAAGTACAGGGTGCCAACCTGGTATCAAAGAATGTGTTCGTGTGGGAAAAAAAGTGGCTCCATCTGATGTTAGAAATGTTCTGTGTGGACCAGTGAGATGGCTCAGTGGCGTAAGCACCTGCCCGGCAAGTGCGAGGGCCCGAGTTCGACTCCCAGAACCCACATACGAAAAAGGGGCCGGTGATATCGCTCAGCCGCACGCTGGTGCGCTAGGTCCTGAGGTCGACCCCCGGTACCCACAAAAAAAAGAAAAAAGAAATGTTATGTGTGGAACTGTACAGAAACTGTTTCATCAGATAGGGAGTAATGAGTGTGTTTTGTTTTCATTCCTAAGTTTCAGGGTGATTTTTTTTTTTTTTTTTTGTGGGTACCGGGGGTCGACCTCAGGACCTCGCGCGCCAGCAGGCGCCCGTGCCGCTGAGTGATATCACCGGCCCTTTTTTCGTATGTGGGATCCGGGAGTCGAACTCGGGCCCTCGCGCTTGCCGGGCAGGCACTTAAGCCGCTGAGCCATCTCACCGGCCCTAGGGTGATTTTATACAACAATATTTGACTAATGTGTTTCTTCTTAAAACTACTTGCCCATGGAGTCCCATGCCCCTTCTTTTCCTAACTCTGTCTCCTTCTCTTTCCTTCATGGGCTCTTCTGCTATTGCTGTCTCTTGCATCCTGCTATTCTTCAGGTTCTCTTTTCTTCATCTCTGAAGAGGCTCTTCCACGCCTCACCCTTACAAATGTCATCTATAGCCAGACGGAGTGGTGCATGCCTCTAATCCCAGCACTTGGGGGCTGAGGCAAGAGGATCACAGGTTTGAGGCCAGTCTGGGCTGCACAGTGAGACCCTGTCTCAAAAAAACAAAACCAAAACAAGACAAATGCTACCTATAAATCCAGTAACCCCTAAACTTATATTCATGGTGCATTTGAGCACCAGGTCCATATTTTCCACTGCCTCAAAGGCTTTGCCACCAGGATGTTGGTCTCCCAAGGCACTTAGGCTCAGTGTGTCCGAAACTGGACTTGTCACCTCACATCACGCCTATATCCTCCTGTGTTTCCTGCCTCAGCGAGCCCCGTCACCTGCTGCTCCAACCAGAGAGCTGGGAGTTGTTTTTTATCTGTTTATTCAGCAAATACTTATGCAGCACCTACCAGGCCAAGTAGTGTGCGAGGCTCAAGGAGAGCTCTGTTCCTTGAGGAGAGGGACAGTGGAGATAATAAATAAGTTATACAGCATGTTAGAGGGCTACATCTGTCTGTCTGTCCATCTGTTTGTCTGTCTGTCTCACAGCACGTGCCTTGGGGAAAACTGTGCAGGCAAAGGAGCAAACATGATGGAGCAGAACTTGTAGTAACAGATGGAGCAGTGAGAATGGATCTCCCCAAGGAGACGCTTGGAAGGGGCAAGGGCTGTGCCATGTGAACATTTGGGAGAGGAAGGGACAGTTGGGGCAGAGGCCTGGCCCAGGACCTTAACTGGGGCATGAGGAACGGCAAGGTGGTCAGTGTGGACCAAGGAACAAGGGGAGGTTCCTAGAGATAGGGTCAGAGGTACCCGAGGCCAGATCACATGCAGCCTTGCGGATGCTGGGAAGGAGCTCGAGTTTCCCTGAGTAAACTAAGGAGCTGTAGGACAGCAGAGAAACCACTTGATCGCTCTGGTGACTGTGCTTAGAGCAAGCTGTACAGAAATCATATCTGTTATGTTTTTAGTCTCTCAGCCCTCAACTCTGTTTTTCTCCTGAAACCCTATTTCACCTCTTAAATATACCTTGAACCTGTCTACTTCTTTTAATTTTTGTTGTCACTAGCTCAGTGCCAACACCCATCATTCCTTCATCTGTTCAACGAATGCTTCCCAAACAGCTCCTACACTCCAGGCACTGTCCCCAGGCCTGGTGCTTGGACACAGCAGTAGGAAAAACAGCACAAATCCAGCCTACATCTCTCCCCTGGATTTATTACCTTTAAGAATTTGCTGTCTCTTGTCATAGGAATTCATTTGGTGACTTATTGTATCCTCTCCTCACTAAACTTCGGGGCTGGGGATATAGCTCAGGAGTAGAGTGTGTGTTTTGCAGATGTGAGGACCTGTGTTTGATACCCAGCACCATAAAAAAAGGAAGTAAGTGCTTTTTACATGGTATGTGCTCAATAAATTTCTAATTTTAAAATTTTGGAGGTTATGAGACAGAATCTTGCTATATAGCCCAGGTTGGGCTCAAACTTACAATCCTCATGACTTGGCCTGACAGGTGTTAGAATCGCAGACATGCACTAGCATGCCTGGTGAAATAAATATTAGTTGACGCGTGAAAGAAATACTGTAATAGCCTCCAAACTGTCTGTTTGCATTAGCTTCTAAGCTTTCTTGAATCTTGACACACAGCACAAAAAACATTTTACCCTGTGACCCAGGAAAGACTTGCACACATGCACACATGCCTCTGTTGTGATCTAGAGCAGGGACCCCAAAGGCCCATGCACTGATGGCCTCATCCCCAGCCCACGGTCCTCCTTTGCAAGGTGGTAAAATCTTCACAAGGTGGAGCCTAGTGGAGTCTTCTGGTCATTGGGGATGTTCCTTAAGGGGAAGAGGGGACCCCAGTTCCTTCCTCCTCCTCCTCCTTTCTTAGCTCCCCAGTCAACAGGTAAATGGTTTTGCCACACACTGCTGCCATGATGTGCAGCTTCACCACAGGCTCCAAAATGGGGCCAAGCAATCATGGACTGAAGCCTCCAAAACCATGAGCCAAAATAAACCTTTTTCTTTATAAGATGGTTGTCTTAGGTATTTGTTAGAGTAATGGAAAGCTGACTGATATCCTCACTTATACACCCAATATGTGATGCCACTGGATTATGTATGAAGCTGTTTAGTATTATTTTGTCCCATTATGTTTCATTGAAAAAAAACCCACACCAGTTACAACTTTAAGTTTGATTTCAGAATGCAAATCAAATTTGCCTGCCATGGTTTGAATGGGTCCCTGAAAGTGCACGTGTTGGAAACTTGATCCCCAAGGGATAGTGTAGGAAGGAGAGCCATAGTGCTGAGGTCCTAGGGCTCTGCCCTCGTGAATGGATTAATGCTGTTACTGTGAGAGATTTTTTTACAGCAGAGAGTCCAGCCTCTCTTACTCTCTCTTGCCCTTCCTCCTTCTGCCACGGGATAGCAGAGCACGAAGGCCCTTGCCACAGGCTGGCACATGCACTGGGGCCTCCCAGCCTCCTCATGGCCTCCAGAGCCATGAACCAATAAACATCTATTGTTAATAAATCCCCAGTATCAAATTTTTGATTATAGCCCCAGACAATAGCCAGGGACACTGCCCAACCCCATCTTCATAGCCTGAGTGTTCATTCTAACTCAGAAGTCTTGTCCTGTTACTTCCCTACATAAAACCTTTGAGAGGTGAACTGTTGGCCTGTGGCAATTTGTCCCAAATGTCACTAACGTATGCCTGCGCATGTGCAACTGTGACACAACACCCTTAACATGGTGTCTGTTGGTGGAGTCAGTTTTGTTGCTCAGCTTTTTCCTAAGCAATAATACAAGCAATATATAATATGGGATGTAGAAGCTGTGTTTTTCTTATAATTCATGTTATATTCATTAGCAAATAAACAAAACAAAATAAAATTGGTCAATGTGCCATCTAAAATCTTATTGCTAAAAAAGATCAACAGAAGCACAAAATCTTATTGCTTGCCACCCACTTTGGGGAAGATGTTCTTGGAATAGAGGTGAGATGGCCAGACCTGGCTGGTGCTTTCCACTGCAGAGTATTTTTTCTTTTAACAACTTCCTGCATGCATTCATTCTGCACAATCGCACGTCCCGGCATGCACGGCTCTCTCTCTGATACTAGGACTCTGCACACACCACCTCCTTCCTCTGCCCAGACCTCCACACCACTGCTCTCGTTCTGGCTCAGCTCACGTGTCACCATGGCAGAGCTGTCCATTTTTGAATTGGGTCTTTAAATTTGGGGGCTCTGATTTTTTTGAGTTCTTTATATATTCTAGATATTAGTCCTTTGTCTGAGGAACAGCTGGTAAAATTTTTTTCCCACTCTGTGAATTGTCTCTTCACTCTGTTTGTGGTTTCTTTTGCTGTGCAAAAGGTTTTTAAATAGATGAGATCCCAGTTGTTGATTCTTTCTGATATTTCCTGTGTGATCAGGGTTTTGTTCATAAAGTCTTCCTACACCAATGTCTTCAAGAGTTCTACCTATTCTGTCTTCCAGCAGACTTACTGTTTCTGTTTTAATATTTAGATATTTGATCCATTTAGATTTTAGTTTAGTGCATGGTCAAAGATATGGGTCTAGTTTTAATCTTCAGTATGTGGAAAGCCAGTTTTCCCAGCACCATTTATTAAAGAGGCTATCTTCCAGTGAACATGTTTGGCCCCTTTCTCCCATCCAAGTACTAACCAGGCCTAACCCTGCTTAGCTTCTGAGATCAGATGAAATTGGGTGTGTTCAGGGTGGCATGGCTGTAGACTGGCCCCTTTCTTTTTTTTGTGGGTACCGGGGGTCGACTTCAGGACCTCGCGCACCAGTGGGTGCCTGTGCCGCTGAGTGATATCACCGGCCCTTTTTCGTATGTGGGTTCTGGGAGTCGAACTCAGGCCCTCGCGCTTGCCAGGCAGGCGCTTACGCCACTGAGCCATCTCACCAGCCCCTGGCCCCTTTCTTAAAGACAAGATGACTGAGTGTGTTTCAAGTTGTTTCTGCATCTTTTGATCTGGTTCCATTGATCTTTGGGTCTAGTTTTTGTTTGTTTGTTTGTTTGTTTGTTTGTTTGTTTTTGCCAGTACCATGCAGATTTTATTACAGTAGCTCTGCAGTATAATTTCAAAGTCAGGGATTGTGATGCCCCCTGACTTGCCTTTGTTGCCCAGAATTGCTTTTACTATTCTAGGTCTCTTCTGGATCCAAATGAATTTTAAGATTGTTTTCACTAATTTTGTGAGATATGGTATTGGTATTTTGATCAGGATTGCATTAAATCTGTATACAAATTTTGGAAGTGTAGCCTTTTTCACTATATTGATTTTTCCTGCCCAAGAGCAAGGGATGTCTTCCCATTTTCTGATATTCTCTTTGATCTCCTTTCTCAGAGTACTGTAGTTTTCAATACAAAGTTCCTGTACTTCCTTCATTAGATTGACTCCTAGGTATTTCATTTTTTTATGCTATTGTGAAACACATTATTTGCTTAATTTCTCTCTCAGTGAGTTTGATATTTGTGTACAGGAAGGCTATTGATTTTTGAATGTTGACTTTGTATCCAGCTATGCAACTGAATTTGGTTGCTAAATCTAGAAGTCTTTTGGAGGAGTTTTTGAGGTCTTCTATGTAAAGTATCATGTCATCCCCAATGATAATTTAACTTCCTCCTTTCCTATCCTAATTCCTTTTAGTTCTTTCTCTTTCCTAATTGCTCTGGCAAATGTTTCTAGAACTATATTGAATAAGAGTGGTGACAGTGGACATCCTTGTCTTGTTCCTGATTTTAGAGTGAAAGCTTTCAGTTTTTGTCCATTTAGTATGATGTTGACTGTTGGTTTATCATAGATAGCTTTTATCAGATTGAGATAAAGACTGTTTATTCCTATTTTCTATAGGTTTTTTTTAATCATGAATGGGTGTTGGACTTTGTTAGATGCTTTTTTTGCACCTATTGAGATGATCATACGGTTTTTGTCCTTGGCTTTGTTAATAAGGTATATTATATTTATTGATTTGCATATGTTGAACCACCCCTGCATCCCTGGGATGAATCCTACTTGGTCATGGTGTATAATCTTCTTGATGATTTGCTGCATTCTGTTTGCCATTATCTTATTGAGGATTTTTGCATCTATGTTCATTAGGGAGATTAGCCGGTAGTTCTCTTTTTTGGTTGGATCTTTCTCTGGTTTTGGTATCAGGTAATTCTTGTTTCCAGGAATGAATTTAGGAGTATTGGTTCCATTTCAATCTCATTAAAGAGTTTGAGAAATACTGGCATTAGGTCTTCTCTAAATTTCTTGTAGAATTCAGCAGTGAATCCATCAGGGCCTGGGCTTTTCTTTGTTGGTAGGCTTTTAATTACATCTTCAATTACATCATCTGATACTGGGTTATTTAGAATTTTTACATCTTCTTGATTCAGCTTTGGTGATTCATGTGTATCTAGGAATCCGTCCATTTCTTTGGTGTTTTCCATCTTATTAGAATATAGGTTCTTGAAGTAGGTATTGATGACTTTCTGGATTCTTGCAGGATCTGTTGTGATTTTGCCCTTGTCATTTCTAATTGCATGGAGTTGAGTCTTTTTCTGTCTGTCTTTCTTTTTTTGATGAGGGTTAGAGTTACGGTTTATCAGTTTTATTTAGTCTTTCCAAGAACTAACTCTTTGATTCATTGATTCTTTATATAGTTTTCTTAGTCTCTATTGCCTTAGTCTCTGATCTTTATAATTTCTTCCCTCTTATGAGCATTGGGCTTGATTTGTTCTTCTTTTTCTAGAAGCTTGAGGCTCAGCATTAGGTTGTTTATTTAAGCTCTCTCCATTTTTCTGATATGGAAATTCACTGCTATAACTTTCCCTTATGGGACTGCTTTAATTGAGTCCCATATGTTCCAGTATGTTGTATTGGCATCATCATTTAATTGTAGAAACTGTCTAATTTCTTCTTAAATTTCATCTGTGACCCATTGGTTGTTCAGGAGGGTGTTATTTAATTTGCATGTGTTTATGAAGTTTTTGTGGTTTCTTTTGCCAATGATTTCCAATTTCATTGGACTATGGTCTGATAATACACATGGAATAATTTCAATTCCTTTGCATTTACTTAAACATGTTCTATAAGCTAGTATGTATCTCTTTTGGAGAACGGTCCTGTGTGCAGCTAAGAAGAATGTGTATTCTGATGCTGTGGAGTGGAACACTCTGTAGACATCTACTAAGTCCATTTGTTCTTAGGTTTGGTTCATTTCTGATATTTCTTTGTTGATTTTTTTTGTCTAGTTGGTCTGTCTATTTGTGACAGTGGGGTATTAAAGTCCCCTATTACAATTGTACTAGTGCTTATTTGACTTTTCATGTCTGCTAATATTTGTTTTATATAGTTGGGTGTGCCGGTATTCGGTGCATACATATTTATGATTGCTATCTCTCCCTCTTGGATTGTTCTCTGTACAAGGATGTAGTAACCTTCCTGTCTCTCTTAATCAGTCTTGGCTTGAAATCAACTTTTTCCTTAAAGAGAATAGCTATCACTGCTTTTTTTTCTGGGTTCCTGTTGCATGGAGTATTGTTTTCCATCCTTTGATTTTCAGTCCATGAATTTCTTATTGAATTAAATGTGTTTCCTATATGCAGGGTATTGTTGGATCTTGCTTCTTAATTCATTCTGCCAGTCTGTGTCTTTTGATTGGTGTATTGAGACTGTCAACATTGATGGTTATAACTAATATGTATTGACTTACCCTTGTCATGTTATTTTCCTGTAGTTGGCTGCCCCTTTTCCCCCATGTTTAATTGATTGCCTTGCCTGATGGATTCATTCTGTTGGGGTACATGGAGTTGTAGTCCTTGTTATCTCTTTCTAGGATGTCTTTCAGAACATTTTGGAGTGCTGGTTTGGTGATCATGATTTTCTTCAGGTGTTCTTTATCATGGAAGTATCTTATTTTGTGACAGAAATTTTAAAGCTAACAGCCTGACATTATGTTAAAATGGGATACGCAGGCTCAGCCCATCTCATGGTTAGAATGTCAGACTCAGCCATAAATCACTATGCCGTTTTTACAACTCAGAGATAATTTAGCCCAGATGCACTATCCAGCCTGTAAATGTAGCTTGTTTGAAGGACTTTCTGCTGGGGACACACAATCCTAGCCAGGGACACACTTGATTTTACTCACCCGCTCAGCCCCAGCTCCCTCCCTAGACTTTCCCACCTTATGATAAACAACTCCCCCTAAAAAACCTGCCCAGGAAAAATCTGCCTAACACTGTGTGACAAAACATATATAACCAATTACAAAATAACCTGTTATCAGCTTTGTACTTCCTGCTTACAAAATGTATATAAGTTGCTGTTTTACTCTAAGTCGGTGCTGGTGACTTAGAATCTAGTTCCCACCAGCCCACTGGCATTAATAAAAAGTTGCCTTCCAACTCCTTGGTGCAACTCCTTGGTGCAACCATTTGGTTCAGTATCAGTTTCTGCAATATTTCTTGGTGGGGCAGGAAGACAAGGTACTGACTGCTTAGGTCACCAGTGGAGGCCTGCTGGCCACAGTGGGGACTCGACCTCTGACCCGTGAATGAAAAGACATGCCCTCTGGACCTTTTCTCGGAGTCTCCTCAGCAGTCGAGGAGAGGGAGCTTCTGCACAATAGCAGAGACCTCATCGGACCAATAGGAGGATGCGGAACGCAACTGGTTCGGGCCCTTGAAAAAGGTAAGATTGCCATAGGATGTCCCTCAGTCAGTTTGTCAGTCTCTGTCCCCTGCATGGGACAAAGGAGGATGTGATTAATCCTCACCTGCATTAGTCAGGACAGTCAGTTTTGGTTTCAGTTACATTTCACCCTCAGGATTGGGGGTTGGAATGTATTGACCTCTGTGTGCCTGTGTGTGAATGTGTGGACTGAGTGTGAATGGATGACATAAGCAATAGGTTGTTCCATCTGTGCTCCATGACAAAATCCTGCTGCAGGAGCTCAGAGTTACAGAGCTTGATTGGGCCCTAATCTGTGCTGTCACAGACTCATCTGACTAGTCTCATCAGCAAGATTTCCTCAGAGTCTCAAGAGGACGAAATGGGGAACCTACCAATGCTTCCCCTTAGTCCTGATGGTCCCAATGTCACTGAGAGGCGAGTGGCCAGGCGGGTGCCTGCGTGGTCTCTCATCCATAAGGGCACCCACCCTTTGTCTGTCATGACACCATTAAAGGGCACCATACATACACAATAGAGAGTTAGTATGGGTGCCAACCAGAGTAAGCCCACTGTCTTAGACTTCATGATAAAATACTTCAAGAAAGGCTTCACAGATGACTATGGAATGAAAATGAAACCTTTGTGGTTCCATGCCTTCTGCAAGATCGACTGGCCACATCTGTGCCCTGTTTGGCCACCGGAAGGAACCCTAAATGTGGAAATCATCCACCAAGTCTGGGACAAATTGACAGACTATCTGCCAAACTGCCACCCTAATCAATCCCCCTACATCAATTCATGGCTAAGACTGTGTCAAAACCCCCCACCATGGCTCCATGTTTGTGCTTGTCAGGAAAAAGGAACTCTCCTGATAGTCAAAGCTGGTCAGCCAGATCACAAATCTCCTAGAAAAGTGACCAAAAAGACTGAAAAGATTTATCCTATTCTGCCTGATGATCCTGATGATGACTTCCCTGTCCCATACATGGGCAACAACCCAAACCTGCCAGGGCCTCCACTGCCCCCAGGAGCAGCTCTCAGCCAGCCACCAGCCATTCACCCAGACTCTACCTCTCTGTCTCTGCCAACTGTGCCACCCTGATGCCACCAAGCCCCCAAGAGCCACCCAAGAAGAGTCCTTTTATTAACTGGCTCCACTCAACACACCTCCAGATGCCTCTCCAGGGATATCCTGGCAGCTCAAGAGGGCCAAATCAGCAACCTGCTCTGTACTATTAGCCTTTCAGCTCCACTGAGCTTCTCAACTGGAAGCATCATACTCCCTCTTACTCAGAATAGCCCCAAGGCATGATTGATCTTTGGAACTCAATCTTCACACACCAGCCCACCTGGGATGATTGCCAACAAATCCTTCTGACTCTCTTCAGCACTGAAGAGCATGCCCATATTTTTGAGGGGGGACAAACCTAGCTAAAGACTAGAATTCTAGCCTCCACTGTTAACCCCAATGCCTGGGTAAACACAGTCTTCCCTAATGCCCAGCCAGATTGGGACTTCAATACTGCACAGGGCAATACTGCATGATGCTCTGGGACTGTATTGTGAGGCCCTCCTGGCAGGAATAAAGGAGGGAGGAAAGTAACCTATTAACATGTCCAAAATTGCTGAAGTTATCCAAGAACCTAATGAAAGCCCTGCTAAATTCTATGAGAGGCCATGTGAAGCATACAGACCTTACTCCCCATTTGACCCTGAGGCCCCAACAAATCAGCAGATGATAAACTCAGTTTTTGTGACACAAAGTGCCTCTGATATCCGAAGGAAAATTCAAAATATTGATGGATTTGCCAGCATGAATGCCACTCAGCTGGTTCAGATAGCTCAAAAAGTTTTTACAAACTGAGAGAAAGAAGAGAAAAAGGAGTGTGAATGTCACCAGATTGCCCTCTTGCCTGCAATCATGGGAAAGCCGCTCCCTGAGAAATCCCAGATGAATCGACCTCGTTACCAGGACAAAGACAACAACGAGGTCTCACAGGGGCCACAACTCAAAACAGGTGGTCGTCCCTATGCCTGGGCCCAAACCAATGTGCTCAATATAAACAACTGGGACACTGGAAAGACAAATGCCCTCTCTACCTGAAAGATCAAAAAGCCTCTGGAGAGCAAGTATGCAGCTCCCTGAATCCCTACTCCCACTTTTAATCAATGATGAATAGGAAAGAGTGGGCTCCATAAAACTTGGGCCCCTGGGAGCCAAAATCAGGGGAAAACCAATGACTTTTATGCTGGACAGCAGAGCCGAACATTCCATCATCATCCAACCTGTTGCCTCTTTGACTTCACAACAAATTCAAGTGATGGGTGCTACTGGCACTCAAATTGAGAAGAGAATCTGTCAAAGCAGAATCTCCTATTTGCCTTTAAATGGGAGGACCCTAACATGGGGTGAAAGGTACATGAGTTGGGAGATGGACCCACTACCCTCAAGGTTCTAAAAATTCTCCCACACTGTTGAGGGAAGCCTTGGCTGCCGATCTGGCCATATTCCCCTATGAAAGTTTCAACTGCATGCTTCTACAGTATGCTGATGATATCCTAATTGGAAGCTCTACCAAAAAGAACTGGTGGAGGGGAGCTCAAGCCCTCCTCCACCACTCATGTGATACCAGATACAAAGTCTCCTGGAAGAAGGCTCAAATTTGAAAACAAAAGTTCAGATATTTAGGGTTTGACTTACAAAAGGGGCTGTGACACCTAGGCCCAGAAAGGATGGAAGTCATTTGCCCATCCTGATTGCAAAAGGGAACTTAGAGAATTTTTAGGGGCAGCCAGTTTCTGCCAAATCTGGATACCTGGGTATGCTGAAAAGGCCAGACTGCTTTCTGACATGTTGAAAAAACCCATGACCAAAAGAGAGGTAATCAGATGGACTTTACAGGAAACCAAGGCATTCAAACAAATTAAAAGAGATCTGGCCTCAGCTCCAGCTTTAGGAATCCCAGATGTGACTTGCCCCTTCAACCTGTCTGTTGACGAGAGACAACATGTTTCCTCGGGAGTCCTAACTCAAACAGTGGGACCCTGGGAGAGATCAGTTGCCTCCCTGTCTAAGACACTAGACTCAGTGTCAAAAGGATGGCCTCTTTGTCTGCAGGTGCTCACCACTACAGCCCTCCTGATCAAGGAAGCAGATAAATTGACTTTGGGACAAAACTTGACTGTGCCACATGCTGTTCTTGAGTTCCTCAAGAGTTGGGGACACCATTGGCTCTCGAACAGCCACATCAGCCTGTACCAAGGACTTATTGTCAGAAATCCTTGACTCACATTCCAGCAGTCAAAGCCCTAAACCCAGCCACCTATTTACCCACAGAGCTTGGACAGCCAGACTATGATTGTCTTACACTGACAGATGAACTGTCTGCCAGCCAACCCGATCTGCAGATGGAGTCCCCGGCCAATGCTGAGTACACACTGTCAACAGATGGAAGTAACTCAGTCAAAAACAGGAAATGTCAAGCTGGCAACACAGTCATTACCACTGAAGAAGCTCTCCTAGACGTACCTCTTCCACAAAACTGGTCTGCTCAATGGGCTGAACTATGGGCACTAATACAGACTCTCAACTAGGCAAAAGACAAAAAGGTAAACATCTACACAGATTCCAGGTACACTTTGCCACAGTTCATGTCCACGGGATGCTATTCAAGGAATGTGGCCTTCTGACAGCTGAAGGAAAATGAATTAAAAATAGACATAAAATCTTACAACTTTTGGCTGCTGTATGGAAGCCCAAAAAGGTGGCTGTCATCCATTGCAGAGGACATCAAAAGGCAAATCACTCTTGGTAACCAAAAGGCAGAGGAAGCCGCTAAGATGGTCACTGAGGGCTCTACCTGGAGAGACAATGACTTGGTCCAGAATTTGGAAGCTCTACATGAAATACCACCAAAAACTGTTCTCAGTCTCCAGCAAGGACTTCTTTACTACACTCAAAAGGAAATAAAATGTGTACAAAAGAAGGAGCTCATGCAGACCCAAATGTGTCTGGGCCCTACCAGATGTTTGAATGATCATTCCAAAGGAGCTGGCTTACACCTGGATAAAACGTCACCATGACATCACCCACAGGGGAAAGATGGTTATGGCCCAGCTCCTGAGTCGCTATTATTATATCCCAAAGTTAACAGTGATCTGTGCAGCTGTCAGCCAGAGATGCCAAACCTGTGCAATGACTGAGGCCTCAACAGACCCTTGACCTCCACCTGTAATTCAACATACAGGACTCTCTCCTTTCCAGGACCTCCAAATAGACTTCACTGAAATCAAACCATGCTGGCGCTACAAATATTTACTGGTTCTTGTCTGCACTTATTCTGGGTGGCCAGAGGCATTCCCTACCAGGACTAGAAAGGCCTCTAAAGTATGCAGAATACTGTTAAGAAATGTTACCCCCAGTAAAAGTGACAGAGATCCACCCTTGGATTCATCACTCCACAATGAAGTGGGCTCATCCTGACAACTGCTGGAAGGCATACCCCGAGAAGTCACCCCCCTTAAAGACCATCCTGAAGAGATGATGCACTCAAAGCCCTGCTCTTGTCACTCGGGAAGCTGATGAGTCAACGCACGGCTGAAGATTGAGTGGACGTTGTACATGGGAGCACCTGCTATAATTGACTCATG
The DNA here is from genome assembly GCA_028451465.1 of Erethizon dorsatum. Lineage (NCBI taxonomy): Eukaryota > Metazoa > Chordata > Mammalia > Rodentia > Erethizontidae > Erethizon > Erethizon dorsatum. The sequence continues at coordinate 57,508,761 of CM051831.1, forward strand.
TTCTGTTACCCAGTTTGGTTTTAGTCCTTTCTCTCTTGTTGATCTTGGTACTTGCTACAGGGCTCTGGGCCGTGTCCCCGGAGGACTGGAGTTCCCATAAGGTTGCCTTTGTTCTTTTCTGTATCAATATAACCATTGGACTGTCCACCCTTAACCGTCTGAAAAACTTTATGATGTCTCTCTCATGGATACTATATCTGAGTCTCCTGGGAATTAATAGAAAGGGAGGATATTGGGAGTTCCAAGCCTGCTTGGGAGATACTCTAAATCTCCTCAACCAAACTAGATGGGACCCCCACCAACTTAACATGTCCTTGTACTTTGATGCCTGCCCCAACAATGAGAATAACGACTACTATACAGGATGTGATGACTTGAGTTAAAAAGAAACTTACCAAACCACACAAAATATGTCTGTCAAAGATGATATAAATACCAGTTTTCCACCTCCCCCAGATGACAGGCTTATAAAAACCTAGCCAACTACCAAAATGTCTTAAAACTGGGGAAGAAGAATCTTCCCTATTAAAAAACAAAAAAAAAAAAACAAAAAAACGGGGGAGAATGAGACAGAAAATTTAAAGCTAACAGCCTTACATTATGTTAAGATGGGATATGCAGGATCAGCTCATCTCATGGTTAGAGTGTCAGACTCAGTTAGGCATAAAATGCAATACTGTTTTTACAACTCAGAGATAATTTAGCCCAGCTGCACTACTCAGCCTGTAAATGTATCTTGTTTCAAGGTCTTTCTGCTTGGGCCAGCCAAGGATACACTTGATTTTACGCATCTGCTTAGCCCCAGCTCCCTCCCTAGACTTTCCCACCTTATGATAAACAACTCCCTGTAACAAAACCTGCCTGGGACAAATCTGCCTAACATTGTGTGACAAAACATATATAACCAACTATAAAATTACCTGCTATCAGCTTTGTACTTCCTGCTTACAAAATGTATATAAGTTGCTGTTTTACTCTAAGTCAGGGCTGGTGATTTGGAATCTAGTTCCCACCAGCCTGCTAGCGTTAATAAAAGTTGTCTTCCAACTCCTTGGTGCAAAGACTCTTCCATTTGGTTTGGTATCAGTTTCTGCAACAATTTCTGTATCAATTTTGAAAGATAGTTTTGTGGGACACATTGATCTGGGTTAGAGGGGTATTTTTAGGGCTTGAAATACTTTACTCCAAGCTCTCCTTGACTTGAGGGTTTGTTTTAAGAAGTTAGCTGTGATTCTGATGGGCTTTCCTTTATAGGTGATTTCTTTCTTTTCCCTAACAGCTTTTAATATTCTGTGCTTGTGTTGAATTTCTGAAATCTTGACTATTACATGCCTTGGTGGAGAATTTTTTGATCATGGGTAGAGTTCTATATGCCTCAATTATCTGTATGTCAAATTTTTTTCCATGCTTGTGTTCTACCATTACTTCTATGAACAGGTTTTTAGTTTGTTTGTTTGTTTGTTTTTTGTCATCTGCACTATTTCCTGTTTTTTCATTGACTCCAATTAACATTATGTTACTCTTCTTTGAATCATCTAGCAGCTGTTGGATTGATTTTTCATGGTCCCTTGCTGTTTTTAAGAAATCTTTCTTTTCATGATTGTTAACTGCAATCCTGTCTTCTATATCTGATATTCTGTTGCATTGGCTTATTCTGCTGCATACACTTTCAATGGAATATTTAATCTCCTGGATATCTGTTTGAATCTGTTTCATGGATTCCATTTCTTTGCTATGATGGGAGTTCATGGTTTCCATCATTTGCCTAAGCTCCTCTTTTTTTTAAATCCATACCTGCTCTAGAGTCACTAACCATGTCTTTCATTATGGTCTCCATCTTTGTAGTTACCTGAGAAATTATTTCTGATTTGATTTTTTTCTAGACCTCGTTCATCTGCTTTGTTACTTTTGCTGTTACCACTTCAGACAGTCCAGGTGGGTGGCTTTCAAACTGTCCCACCTCATTGCCCCCTGGGTTTGCCTTTGGTGAGCTGGAAGTCTGTGATTGCATCTTGCTTGTGTCTTCTTGTTTTCTATTTTTTTAAGTTTAATTCCTGCATTGATACTTTTAAATTGCTTATGGTGAGTAGCTTTATTGCTAGTATTTGGAACCCGTAGGAAATGACTACTTCTCAGAGATGTCTTCCAGGTGTCACTGACTTTTGGATTTTGAGTTTGTTGTAAGATCCTACCTCTTCAGTTATTGGGGACAAGAAGTTGCTGCCTATTTGGCCTAGTCCCTGGTTCTTTGTCTTTGGCCTATAGTATTTTGTATGACCCTCAGGCAATCTCAATCTTGGCATACCAGGAAGAACAACTGATTAAAACAATTATGTCACCTTGGGGTGAAATAGTACAATCAGCAATAACACTACTATGAAATACAGCCTAGAAAATGACAAACTGTGGTAACTATTAATTTGTGAACTTTAACTGTATGAACTAGATTTGTGGTTATATATCAAAATCTAAAACAAACCAGAAAATTGTATACAGTAAATATGCCCTCAGTATGGTGATTTTACCCTCAGGGGAGAAAATTTAAAAGGGGTTTGGTAGAAGAATAGAGAAATAGAAGAAGAGGAAGAGACTAGAAACAAGGCTGGAGGACAAAAGATTATTCAAACTTTGGGAAACTGGTGAAGAAGACAGAAGGGAAAGCAAGAAGGAAGAAATAAAAATAAGAACAGAAGAGAACAACAACAAAAACTAGGAACAATGTTCACACTCATATAAAAACAAGAACAAACATTGAAGAAAAAACAAATCAAAAGAAACAAAACAAGAGAAAAGAAAGAAAATAAGAAAAAAGAACGTCCACTTAAAGGCATGTCTCTGCTGTCACTGGTAGACAAAGTGGGCCGATAGAGCTCAGATCCCTGTAGATTTATGGTGGGTTAGTGCATAATCCCAGCAAGCCTGTACCTTTAGTTCCAGTGAAGTTCAGGCTGGTTTCTGGCTGTGAGGCTGGAGCTCAATTTGTTCAGCCTGCAACACTCTGTGTACTTCCTGCCAGCTTGAACTTGGCTCCTTGACCTTTGGACAACTTGAATTTGGTTCCTCTTCACCCTGACACTGGGAGCTGCTAGAAGGAGCCTGCAGCTGCTCTGAGTTCTGAGCTCAGTTTGGCCCCTTTCCAAGATTGATACTGGCCAGTCGCCCTCTCCTGGAGGAAGCCTGAACCCAAATAACTCACCAACCCCTACGATCTGCTTTGTCCACTGCTCCATTCCACAGATGCATTTCTCTGTGGAGGCCTCTGGGGTTGCCAGCTGTCACTGTGTGTCTGCAGGTTTGAGCTGCCCCTCCTATGCAGTGTTAGGGTTCAGGGAGAAAGTGCCACTTGCCACCTTCCTCTTTTGCGTTGAAGTCTCTCTTCGCTCTCCCTGTGGGCTTCAACTCTCACTTCAGATCCTTGCTGGGTCCCGGGGACCCGCTTCCCTCCTTCTTCTCTTCCTCATGTTGGTATATTCCACCATCTGGACACCAAATTTTGGAGAGGTTGTTTCTTTCCTGTTTACCACTCGGACATCTGTATGGAAACTCAAGGACCCTTGACAGCCTTTTGTTACTACAGCGTATGATGCTGAGGTTATCCCACCTTTTATATGTTTCCTAGACAAGAGCTTCTCATGAATTTGATCCTAGTGTTCCTTGAACCCCAGCACTTGAATTTTTGTGTTTTGTTTTTTGGACTTGGGTATCCAATCCAGGTAGCACATCCTCTACCACTGAGCCAAACGCCCAACCCAGCTCTTGTGCTCTTAGAAAGCTACATAATCCTCCTTAGGAAAGTATAAAATCATTGCCTTTTATGAAAACTCAATTAGTGAATGACAAGGTAAAATTACCACTATTTCCTTCTTGTGTCCTTGCAGCCCCAAAACCTAGTTATCTCATAGCTAATGGATGTTAGTGCAATTTAGAGTCTTTATTTTATTTTTGAAACAGGGTCTCGCTATGTAGCCCAGGCTGGCCTTGAACTCACAATCCCTCTGCCTCAGCTTACCAAGCGCTGGGATTACAAGTGTGTGCCACCATGCTTGGCTTTCTTTTTCACCTTTTGTGGTGCTTTTCATAGTCTCTTGCACATGAGTTTTTAGTAAATACTTAAACTGCACTTTGGCAAGTAGGAAGATGATTATTTCCTGGAAAGTAACTCTTCTCCTCTGTGTTGATCTACACAGTTGTTTAGTATGAAGTAAATTTTTTCTTTTTTCCCTCGTGGTACTAGGGATTGAATGGAAGGCCTTACACTGAACCCTTACTTCCTCAGCCCTTTATTTTTTATTTTTTATTTTGAGACTGGGTCTCACAAAGTTGCCCAGGCTGGAATTGAACTTGGAAGCCTTCTGTCTCCACCTCCCAGAGTGCTGGGATTACACAAATGCCACCACGCCTGGCTAGTACAGCATAGTTTTAATATACTTTAGTGAATCTAGAATTATGATTTTTTTCTTCCTTTTTCTCGCTCTTTTACTTTTTTTGAGGTCGTGGGGATGGAACCCAGAGCTTTCTGTACATGAGGCAAGAATTCTACCACTGAGCAGAATTGACACACTTTTTAATTAAAATTATATGAAGATAAGAAAAATAATGAGGAAAATTAGTTTTTGCATTATATCACACTATTTTGGCTGTAATCAAATGTGTGAAATCTTTTCTTCTGTTTCTTTGAGACAGACTTTTTTATGTACTCCAGGATGGCCTTGAACTTGCTGTATAGCCCAACCTGGCCTCAAACTTGTCATCCTCTTGCATCAGCCTCCCAGAGCATTGAAATTACTGGTATGTGTCACCCTCACACAGGTTCAATCTCTCTCTCTCTCTCTCTCTCTCTCTCTCTCTCTCTCTCTCCCTATCTCTGTCTCTGTCTCTCTCCCTCTCTTCCTCCCTCTCTTATATGAAATCTCACCAGGTTTCCCAGGTTGGCCTTGAACTCCATGGCTCAAGCAATTCTCCTGCCTCAGTCTCTTGCATAACTGGAACTACAGGCACAAACACTACCACCACTCCTGACTTAAATGTGTGAAATCTTGAAAATTTTAGAATGACAAAATTTTCCACTTGCTATTATTTCTTTTTTTTTAGAAACTCTCACAGTTTCAATATATAAAAGAGTTCATTGGGAAAGAAGACACAGATACTCCATTACTATTTGCTGGATAGAAAGTAGAAAACATCTTTACAGTAGACCAGTTTTGTCAGCCTTATCAAATAGTTTTAACACTTTTATTTTTGAGACAGGGTCTTGCTATGTAGCCCAGGATGGCTTTGAACTCATTATGTAGCCCAGTCTGGCCTCAAACTCGCAGCAATCCTCCTGCCTCAGCCTCCAGATGCTGGGATTACAAGGATGTGCCACCATGCCTGGCAGCCTTTTCAAATTGTTTGGACAAAGATTATGCTCAGAAATAAATTATCTGAATACTGTTACAGATTTTTTTCTTGCAGCTTAATTGCTTAATTTCTCCCCACCTCTATTTAGCTATCCTATATCCTTTTTCAATTGGCCACAAAAAACATGTCTTAAGATCCCCCACAAATCGTATTTTCCATGTTCTTTTTTCCTTTTTTTTTTGTACTTGCATGATTTATATCCTTTCTCTCACCCCATCTACTTGCAGAAATTATTTTCCTGTGAATTTATCAACTTTATTTTTAGGAAAATTGGTTTAGCACCATCCTTATATTCTTTTTAATAGTAATAAGAACAATAATATAACTGGGAGTGGTGCTCAGGCCCTAGCACTCGGGAAGGCTGAGGCAGGAGGAGTACAAGTTGGAGCCCAGTCTGGGCAATTTACTGACTTAGAGACAACCGGTCTCAAAGTTATAAAAAAGTTCCAAGGCTGCAATCCATGGAAGCAGAAGTACCTTACATAAAATGGCATAGCATTTAGACATGCTCCCATATATTTTAATCACCTCTAGATTTCTTACAATAGCTAATACAATGGAAATGCTATGTACATAGTTGTTATATATTATAGTTTAGGGAGTATGACAAGAAAAAACTGTATTTGTTCAGTGCAGACAAAATATTTTTTTTGTCTTTTTGAGACAGGCTTTCACTATGCAGTTCAGGCTGGACTTGAACTCACTTCATAGCCCACGCTGGCCTCAAACTTGCAGTGATCCTCCTGCCTCAGCCTCCCGAGTGCTGGGATTACAAGTGTGCACCACCATGCCTAGCCCAGACACAATTTTTCCCCCTCAATATTTTTGATTCTTGGTTGATTGACTCCACCCCCATGGAACTCACAGGTAGAACATTGAATGATGAGGTGTGATCATGAGATAGGGGCAAATGTTGAAATTTTAAAAATTTATTAGAGTAAAAGACACACTGCTGTTCATCCTCAAAATACTCCATTGCACTTCTAATATACTTATCCCATTGTTCTTGCCACTTTCTGAAGCAGTTCTGGAAATCCTCTTTCTTGAGTGTCTTCACGAGGTGTGATAAAAATGCAATGAGTACTGCTGCTGAGTGCCATCCAACATCCACATTACGGTGTGTTCTCAGCCACCATATTCATCATCTGGTACAGTGTGACTTCTTGCTCTTCCTCAAAGTGAAAACGACTATGAAAGGTAAAAATTTTGAGCTGATTCGGGACATTGAGGCAGCCATGACAATACAAGTACAGACATTTATGAAAGAGGATTTCCAAAACTGTTTCAGAAAGTGGCAAAAATGATAGGCTGTGTGTTCAAAGCGAGGGGAAGTATTTTGAGGGGAATTAATGGCAACATGTCTCTTATGGCAATAAAGTTCTTTTTTTGCAATAAAATTATTAAAATTTAAACATTCATCATTTTTTTAACCACACCTTGTACATCAGCAAACTGGGATTGCCCTCCAGATCTAAAGCAGGAACAAAGGGGGAGGTGTCCCAGGGGAAGAGAGCCATTATGAACAGAAAGAGCTATGTTTTTCTGGGTACAGTGGGAGAGACAAGATGTAGGGAAGGGAGGCTCCCATGGACCCAACTCAAGCCCATGAATTTAGAGGCAAAACAAGCCTTGACAGATTGCCTGTGCTGCAGGCAGGCAGTGGGTAGAGACAGAGAGATAGTGTTCCAGATAGTCCTCAGGCTGAGTTGTATGAAGTTTAGGAAGTGGTTAGCCCAGGAGGATCTGAAGACTTGGTGAAGTCTTTGGGGACAAGAGATGGGAGTACATTCTTCTCCTGAAGAAGCCAGAGGTAGCAGGGCATGGCAATGCATGCCTGCAACTCCAGCACTCTGGGAGGCTGAGGCAGAAGGATGATACATTTGAGCTAGCCTTGGCAACTTAGAGAGACTATCACAAAACAAAACAAAAAACAGGCTTGGGGTGTAGCCCAATGTGAAAACCTTGGGTTTAATTCACAGTACTGTAAGAAAAGAGGAAGAAGAACAAGAAGAGGAGGATGCATCGCAGAGGTCCAAGACCAAAGAACACATTCCAGAGCCAGAAAACAGGAGGAACCATAGGAGGCCTGGAAATCTACATTTGTTCGACATGCTTTTGTGTTTCAAAGACATGGAATGAATTGCTAGCATTTAATATTTAGAAGTGTTTGCCCCCAAACTTGATTCCTGATTTCTCTTTTATATAGTTGGGTGCACTGGTATTTGTTGCATATATATTTATGATTATTACCTCTTCCTCTTGGAGTTTTCCCCTTACAAGGATGTAGTGACTTTCTTTATCTCTCTTAATCAGTCTTGGCTTGGAATTCAATTTGTCTGCAAATAGAATAGCTACCCCTGCTTTTTTCTGGGTTCCTGTCATGTGGAGCATTGTTTTCCATCCTTTGACTTTCAGTCTATGAATTTCTTTTTGAATTAAATGTGTTTCTTGTGTGCAGCATATTGTTGGATCTTGCTTCTTGATCCATTCTGCCAGTCTGTGTCTTTTGATTGAATTGAGACCATTAACTTTGATAGTTATAACTGATATGTATTGACTTATCCTTGTCATGTTATTTTCCTCTTGTTGGCTCCCTCTTTTTTCCCCCTCTGTTTAATTATTTGCCTTGCCTGGTGGATTCATTCTGTTGGGGTTCATGTAGTTGTAATCCTTGTTATCTCTTTCTAGAATGTCCTTCAAAACATTCTGGAGTGCTGGTTTGGTGGTCATAAATATCCTCAGGTGTTCTTTGTCATGGAAGTATCTTATTTCTCCCTTAATTTTGAAAGAGAGTTTCATGAGGAACATCAGTCTGGGTTGGAGGTTGATTTCCTTTAGAGCTTGAAATACTTAGCTCCAAGCTCTTCCTGACTTGAGGGTTTGTGCTGAGAAGTCAGCTGTGATTCTGATGGGCTGTCCTTTATAGTTGATTTGTTTCTTTTCCCTAACAGCTTTTAAGATTCTATTCTTGTGTTGAATTTCTGGAATCTTGACTATGATACGCCTGGCTGTAGATTTTTTGTGTGTGTGATCATGGCTAATTGGAGTTCTATATGCCTCACTTATCTGTATGTCAAATTCTTTTTCCCTATCAGGGAAGTTTTCTGCCATGACATCTGTGAACAGTTTTTTTTTTTTTAATATCACTTGTGCTACCTCCTGCTTTTTCATTGACTCCAATCAATCTTGTGTTATTCTTCTCTGCATCATCTAGCAGCTGCTGGATTGATTTCTCATGATCCTTTGCTATTTTTAAGAAATCTTGGGCCGGTGAGATGGCTCAGTGGCATAAGTGCCTGCCCGGCAAGCGTGAGGGCCTAAGTTTGACTCCCAGAACCCACATACGAAAAAAGGGCCGGTGATATCACTCAGTGGCACAGGCGCCTGCTGGTGTGTGAGGTCCGGAGGTTGACCCCCGGTACCCACAAAAAAAAAAAAAAAGAAATCTTTTCACGATTGCTACGCACAAACCTATCTTCTATATCTGAGATTCTGTCCTCACACTGGCTCATTCTGCTGTGGATACTTTTTTTATGTGAAGTGTTATGGTCAGTTTATTAAGTTCAATGATGAAAATTATCAGAACAATAGTCTCCTGAAAATTATTTTTTCCTAGAAAAAAAAAAAGAAAGGAAAATTAAAACCCTCGGCATAGCCACAGATGCTGTGGCTGTCAAGACTCTCTGGAGATGGAGACAGTCATTGCTCTGTGGACTTACTCCCTGCATCTGCAGGATTATAGTCTGGATCATCTTCAATGTCCTCCAGCTCCCTCATCCATTTCGTGGAACAAAGACTCATCTACTTCCACAATGTTTCCAGCATCCTCCAAGAACTGGATATCAGATGTGTCAAGATTATGATCTGTTTCAAACAGCTGTTCACCACTGAATGTATTTTTTCCTGCTTGTTCTTTCATCCATTTCTTTTTAATTTCCAAGAGTTCTGCATCAAACATGGCTTTCCAACGTAAGAAATTCTCAATTGTAATAGGGGTGCTGTGGAATAATTGCTTCTCTGTTTCTTTTTCTTTTTGTTTCTTTCCTTCCTCTCATTTTTATCTAATCTACCATTGCATTTTTCTTGCACTGCTGTCACTAAATATCACAACCACACCAAGATATTCCTCAGCCTGCAATGCTAATATTTTTAAAATGTCTATGACATCATTATCTTCTAGATTTTCCTGGGAGAATATTTCATAAAGAGGAGCTTCATCTGGGTGTTTTTCACTGTATGTAAACTTGAGGGTAGTCTGGACAGTTCCATCATTTTCTCCAGCCTCAGATGTCACAGTAATGGTGATGCTGGGTGGATTTTCTGATAATACTGAAAAGCACTGGCCATGACCCCAGAGTTTCTGAAATGAAAGACCACAGGATCACTCAAGTCACTGTGGAAACTATTTGGTTCTACTAACCATGAACATCCTGTGAAGGAGTCGGGATAGATGGACTCCAGAGCCTCCAGCTCGTTTCACCTCTCCTTGCCATCGTCTGTCACTGAGGCCCTGGCTGCTGCCCATGGATCACACCAAATCTCAGGCAATGTGGAACAACTGAGTCCCGAGGCCTCCGGCCAGGCCCAGGCTGCTGAGCCACAGCTCTGGGCCACTATCAGTCTGATTGTTGGTTCTCTGCTGTGAATACTTTCAACAGAATTTTTATGCTCCTGGATATCTTCTTGAATCTGCCTTATGGATTCCATTTCTTTCCTATGTTGGACATTCATAGCTTCCATCATTTTCTTAAGCTCCTCTATTTTCTTTTTTATTTGTATCTGCTCTAGAGTCACTAAGCATGGTTTCCATTGTGGCAGTTATCTGAGAAATTATTTCTGATTTGATTTTTTCTAGAGCCTCATTCAATAGCTTTGTTTCCACTTCAGAGAGGCCAGGTGGGTGGCTTTCAGATTGTCCCACCTCACTGCCCTCTGGGTTTGCCTTTGGTGAACTGGATGTCTGGGGTTGCATCTTGTTTAAGTGTCTTCTCATTTTCTTTTCTTTTATTTTTTATTTTTATTTTTTGTGGGTACCGGGGGGTCGACCTCAGGACCTCACGCGCCAACAGGCACCCGTGCCGCTGAGCGATATCACCGGCCCCTTTTTCGTATGTGGGACCCGGGAGTCGAACTCGGGCCCTCGCGCTTGCAAGGCAGGCGCTTAAGCCGCTGAGCCATCTCACCAGCCCATCTTTTCTTTTATTTTTAAGTTTAATTCCTGGGTTGATGCTTGTAAGTTGCCTATGGTGAGTTGCTTTATTGCTAGTATTTAGAACACTTAGGAAATGACTTCTCTGAGGTGTCTTCCAGGTGTAGCTGATTTTTGGGTTTTGAGTCTGTTGCAAGATCCTACCTCTTCAATTGAGAAGTTGCTGCCTGCTTGGCCCAGCCTCTGGTTCTTTGGCACTGTGCTACAGTATTTTTTGTGACCTTCAGTCAATCTCAGTCTTGGAATACCAGGAAGAACTGTTGGCTAGAACAATTATGTCACTTTTGGCTAAAGTGGTACCATCAGCAGTAACAATAGCATCAAACACAGCCTAGAAAATGACAAACTGATGTGACCATTAATTTGCCACCTTTAACCGTACGAACTAGATTTGTGGTTATGTAAATCTAAGACAAACCATTAAATTATATGCAGTATATAAGTCCTTAATATGTCAATTTTACCCTCAGGGGTTAAAATTTAAAAGGAGTTAGGGAAAAATAAAGAAGTAGAAGAAGAAGAGATTAGAAGTAAGGCTGGAGGACAAAGGCAATCAAGCTAAGTTTAGGAAACTGGTGCAGAAGACAGGAGGGAAAGAGAAAAGGAAGAAATAAAAGGAAGGAACAGAACAGAACAACAACCACAAAGAGGCTAGAAACCACGTTCACTCATATAAAAACAAGATCAAACAATGGAGAAAAAAAAAAAACCCCACCACCATCGCAACAAAAAACAAATGAAAGAGGGAGGGAAAAAAAAAAGACAGTGAAAAAAGAAAAAAGAAAAAAAAAAGTCCACTTCCAGGCTTGTCTCTGGTAGACAACGTGTGGTGACAGAGTCCAGGTCTGTGTTGATTTATCCCAGCAAGCCAGCAGTAGCTTCATGGCAGGGTAGTGGATAATCTTGGCGAGACTGCACCTTTATTTCCCCTGAAGTTCAGGCTGGTTTATGGCCGTGGGGGCCAAGATCAGACCCTTTCAGCTTACAGCAGTCAGTGAGTGCACCATCTGCAGGCTTGAATTCAGCTGAGACCTGCTAGAGGGACCTAGCAGTTGTTCTGAGTTCTGAGCTCAGTTGGCCCCTCTCCAAGATGGCTCCAGCCAACTGCTCTCTCCTGCGGGATGACCAAGCCCTCAGCACTCACCCCCAGCTAGTGCAGTCCTTCATGCCCACTGCTCCCCTCCACTACTGCATCTCTCTATGGAGGCCTCTGGGGTTGCCAGCAGTCACCAGGTGTCTGCAGGTTTCAACCACTCCTCTCGCACAGTGAGTCCCGACTCAGGGAGAAGGCTCCACCGGCTACCTCCTTTTTCTTCATTAAAGTTTTTCTCTTTGCTCTCCCTGTGGGCTTCAATTCTTGCTTCAGATCCTTCCTGGGTTCAGGGGACCCACTTCCCTCCTTCTTGTCTTCCTCACGTTGCTATATTCCAGTGTCTGGATGGCAACTCTTAGAGAGGCTCTTTTCTGCTGCTTATCACTCCACCATCTTCCTGGAAGTTGATTCCTGATTTCTCTTGATTTCCTGATCTTCATGGTCCCACTTGGAAACTATCAGCTAGAAATGAGTTGTGGCTGTGGCCTTCAGACTGATTTGAGCTCTCTGCTTCTTCCCAGTCCCTTTCACTGTCAGTTGTTTTCATATCTGCTTATATTCATCTTAACTGCTTGGCTTGTTGGACATTACATGTGCCATCTGTGGACTGCATCCCAAGCAGTTTGCTTTAACTTATACCGCCTCTCAGAAGAAATTGCTCTCATTCTCCCTCTTGTTCTTTTTCTCCCTTCCTCCCCTTCCTTTCCCTTGCCCTTTTTGTCTTTCTCAGGACTGGGTATTGAATCCAGGGCCTTCTCACTGAGTTACATCTTGAGCCCTTTTATATTTTGAAACAAAGTCTGGCTAAATCTTTAAATTCAGCAGGCTGTGCTAGAACTTGCAATCCTCCTGCTTCAGCTTCCCAATGTGTGGGGATTATAAGTGTGAACTGCCATGCTGAGATAGATTAGGGTGTGGCAAAACTGGCTGTGCAAGTAGGTGTGACCTGTTAATTACAAGATCCTGGAACACAGGAGCTGAACAGTTCCCAAAGCCCTGCATGTGAACTTCTCATGAGAACTCAAGCAGGTTTTCAATAGTATGGCCTAGACCTGACTTCAGCCTGAGGCATGGGATCCCAGTACCGCCTCTCCGGACCCATATATAGAAGTTCTTTTAGGTTTCCTTGAGATTTGGACAGCAAAAAATGAGAGGCAAGCCATGAACAGCTTGCTATGGTGGCTTTCCTCACCATAGCTCAGCCTGCTTCCTCCAAGGTGTTCCTTTACCTTGCTTTTTCCTCTTTTGCTTGGCCCAAGTTCACTCTGCAGGGCCAGTTTCTCCCTCACTCTTCACTTTTACTTTCTTGAATAAACTTAGCAATTGCTTTTTGTTCATTTTGTTCAATTCTTTGTTCGAGACGAGAAGAACCAGAATCTAACTCCAGAGGGAGAGGCGAGGAACCTGGAACCTGGTAAAATTTAATTAGCAAGTCACTCTTAGACGCAGGCTACCTGATAACAATGCCATTTGTTTTGCTTTTTGAGACAAGGTCTCAAGGTAGTCTAGGTCAACCTTGAACTTGCTGTGTAGCTCAGGCTTGCCTTGAATTTGAGATCTTGCCTCAGCTTCCTGGAGTGCTATGATTAAAGGCATGTGTCCTATGCTCAGCCTCAGAAGAAATTTCTAAGCCTGTTTTCTTGGAGCCATCCCAAGAGGTTAAAAAAAGGCATAAATTATATAAATCCAATATTTCAAGAAATTTTATAGCTTACCAATAAAGGTTGTATTTCTCTATAACATATAATGAAATCTTTCAACAAAATAGACCTCTGTGTTTGTAAGCACACCTAGTAAAGTAGGAATGTGTGTCTTACTCGAGTCAGTTTTTAGGTAGAGGCCCTTTTTTTTTTTTTTTTTTTTTTTTTGAGTTAGGGTCTTGCTATGTAGTTCAGGCAGGCCTTGGGCTCATTACGTATCGCAGGCTAGCCTCGAACTCACAGCAATCCTCCTGCCTCAGCCTCCCAAGTGCTGAGATTACAGGTGTGTGCCAACACGCCCAGCTTGGTAGAGGCCTTTTTAAATGGAAGGAACCACACAATGAGATAAAATACCTATTAAAACAGCAAGACAGGGGCTGATGAGATGGCTCAGCAGCGTAAGTGCCTGCCTGGCAAGCGCGAGGGCCCGAATTCAACTCCCGGAACCCGCATACGAAAAAAGGGCCGGTGATATCGCTCAGCGGCACGGGCGCCTGCTGGTGCGTGAGGTCCTGAGGTCGACCCCTGGTACCCACACACACACACACAAAAAAACAGCAAGACAGACAAAAAACCCAGGTATAATGCTGAAGAGTTGGGCTGGAGGTACAATGTAGCTCAGTGAGAGTGTTGCTTAGCATGCAGGAGGCCCTGGGTTCAGCCTCCAGCACTGAAATACATACCTATATGCATACATACATACATACATAAAATAAAATGATATGGTCATTCTGGTATAGCAGTTTCTTAAAAACCTAAATATGCATTTATCATATGACCCATCATTCATATTCTCAGGCATTTATCCCAGAGAAATTTATTTATTTATTTAGACTAGATCCCTGGAACAACCCCTTTATTTCATGTGCTTACATGCAAGTCCCACTGCTTATCCCAGAGGAATTTTTTTTTTCTTTTGGGGTAGGGTCTGCCCCTGAACTATGTAGCCCAGGGTGACCTTGAACTCCCATTGATCTTCCTGCCTCAGCCTCCTGAGTGCTGGGATTATAGGTGCATACCACCATGCCCACCTTAATTTGTTTTTGTTTTGAGGTACTGATATAGGGGACATGCTAGATGTCAAATATGCTGAGTTTGTGTTTCCCAAAGTCGAAGAATGAATTCTAAGAAACAATGGAGGTAAAGAGTAGGAAATTTTATTGGAGAAAAGGAATGGGGAATAGGAATGCGGGAATGGGGAATAAGAATGGGGGAATGGGGAATAGGAATAGCTCCTGACAGACAGGAGGAGCCGGGCATGGTGGTGTACACCTGTATGAGTTTGAGGCCAGCCTGGGCTAAATAAGTGAGTTTAAGGCCAGCTTGAACTACACAGCAAGACTCTATCTCAAAAAAAAAAAAAAAAAAAAAAAAAAAGACAGGAGGGGTCCCGAATGGGTTGCCCTAAACCCAAATTCACGCAAAAACCTTACACAGAGCCTGGGAATGTAGTGCAGTGGTAGAGCACTTGGCTGGCATGCAAAGGCCCTGGGTTTGATTCATAGCACTGCCCCGACACCTCACCACCAAAAAAAACCCCAGAAAACAAAAAACCTGAATACAAATGTTCATAGCAATCTGATTTTCAATAGCAAGAAAACTAGAAACAACCTAAATGTACCTCACCAGGGATGGATGAACATCCATAAATGGAGTACTCAGCAATAAAAAAGAATGAGCATTTCATTCATGCAACAACTTAGATGAAACTAAAGGTATTATTTAGGTAAAAGTTTCATTCTCAAAAAGTCACATGTTATAAAAATGATTCCATTTATCTAAATTTTTTGAAATGAGAAACCTAAAAATAACAGATTAGTGGTTAGAGGACAGGGAGTGAGTGGGAGGGGATTTGTGAATATGAAGAGGTAGTATCAAAAAAAAAAAAGGTAGTATCAATAATCTTTTGTGGTGATAGAACAGTTCTGTATCTTTGTTGTAAGAGTGGTTATATGGATCCACACACAGGATAAAGTTGCACTAAACTACATAAATACGTGTAAGTATGCAGATTAAAAAAAGATGGTGAGCCGGGCATGGTAGGGCAGGCCTATAACCCCAGCACTTGGGAGGCTGAGGCAGGAGGATTACTGAGTTCAAGGCCAGCCTGCACTACACAAAGAGACCCTGTCTCAAAAAACACCCCTCCCCCCAAAAAAGGTGAATACTGAGGAAGTTCTGCAATCTAGTTAACAGTAATGTACCAGTGTCAACTTCCTGGTTTTGATATCTTATATAGCTTCATTATCACCTATGTTGTTGCATGAATCAAATATTCATTCTTTTTTATTGCTAAGTAGTACTCCATTTATGATGTTCATCCGTTCCGGTGAGGTACTTACAGGTTTTTAGTTTGCTTTCTATTAAAAGTAAGATTGCTATGAACATTTTTTTTTTTTTTTTTTGTGGGTACCGGGGGTCGACCTCAGTACCTCGCGCGCCAGCAGGCGCCCGTGCCGCTGAGCGATATCACCGGCCCCTTTTTCGTATGCGGGCTCCGGGAGTCAAACTCGGGCCCTTTCGCTTGCCGGGCAGGCGCTTAAGCCGCTGAGCCATCTCACCGGCCCTGCTATGAACATTTTATTCAGGTTATTATTATTTTGGTGGTGCGGTGGGAGGGGTCAGTGCTAGGGATCAAACCTAGGGCCTTGTGCTGGGTGAAGGGTAAATGAGACACTTGTACTGTATTTACAACCTTTTGTGAGTCTACAATTATAAAAATAAGTTAGCTGAATGTCTAGGACTAGTGTTTGGGGAGGTGAGCAAGATGATTATCGCTAACAAACGGGCTGAAAATTATTTCCAGAAGTTTAACCTAGAAAGGGTGAAAACTTACCTTCATTTCTGCTGTCAGACCTCCTATAGTGCTCTTTATCCTGCCCATTTCAGACAGTTGCTTCTCAATTACAGTGCTAAGCAGAGAACTAGATCTAGCTCTAGGGGCAAACCAATCAATCTTAGCCCACTCGGTGTCATCTCTAGGCATTCAGCCCTTTTTAGTCATCAGTTTCCCCACTGCCTAATACTGAGAGTCTGCTTCTTTGATGCCAGAGGTGTTTTTAACATCTGAATTTGATGCTATTGCAGATGTTACAAGTTGCCAGAAGGCTGTCCTCCAGATAATTGTCCCTTGCTCTTGCTTATATCACCGTTTTGTTGCAATTAGCATTCAGAATATGCACTGTCATCTTATTAAAATTTATATTTTTCAGCGGAGAAAGCACATGGATAGTTGATCGTGGAGCTGTGGTTTACCCTTGCTCTTCTTAGTTACCTGTGTCTAAATTAAGCTGAACCTTTGAGCCTCAGCTATTTCCAAACAGGCATCACGGTTTACTAAGGTTAATGCCTGAGGGAACATTAACCTTGCAGACAGTAATCTAATTCAGTGTCATCACAAGTGCATAATGCGGGAGTTTGGAGTTTTGCCAAAAAGCACTATTCAAATGAACAGTCAGTTGGCAAGGGGTGGGAAAGTGGGTGTGGACAAGGGAAGAATTCCAGAAATGGTTATATAGATATTTTAATGGCCTTTCTTTTCCCCTGACAGGTTATGTTTAAGTATTGCGGAGAGGTGCTAAAAAAACTCTTCAGATCATTATAAAGAAATCATAATGAAGGTGTTGCATCCCACGGAAAGTTCCCGATACTCATAATCACTCAACAGTCACTGAGCATCTTTTATGTCACCAAACTGACCTTGTGCTAGGGTGGGGACAGAGCGATCAGTAATTGTAAGCCACTGCAGTATGCACAAGCACCTCAGGGCGCCTAATAAATGTTAGTTGAATGAAGGCACCCCTAAGGAGGTCACGATTGGGCGAAGGTCATTTCAAGTGCCCTCCAAGGATGAGACAACTGTACAATCCTAGCTCTGTACAGACCGTTACCAAGTCTATGCTGCCATGCAGCCGAAGTTTTGGGTTCCTGGTGAACTCAGCAGGAAATACTACGCGAGAACCGTGCTCAAGAGTGTCCAGTACTGGCTCTCTTTATATTTTTCTGGGGTCACACTCTGCATCTCACTAACAAGGCTTGCGAGTCTCAAGGGCGCAGTTTCGTCTTCCGGAAAAGGTGGCACCTGAGGTGGCGGGGGAGAGAGCAAGGTAAGAGACGATAAACGAAATTCTGGCAGACAACCTTTCACCTGGGTCCCCGCCCCTCTCAATTCCCCGACCCGAAACGCTCCCGATTCCCGACCCCTCCACTTCTGGCGTCTGACAGAGACCGAGGCTGCAGGTGCGAGCACCCGTTGTCAAAGAGGCCTCTCAGTTGCGATCTTTTTCAACCGCTTTCCTCCTGGGCCCAACGGGGGGATCCGCAGCTCGGAGCCAGCTTCCCGGGCCAAGCTGGGCTGGTGACACGCAGGCGCCGGCAGCGAAGCCACGCTGGGCTCCCCAGCCAGGTCTCCGCTCCAGGCGAGGGCGGGCGCCTCGGAGCGCTTTCCTCCTGTGGGGCTTCCCACAATGCACCGCGCCGGCAGTGGCGGCGACCGCGGCGGCGCTCTAGCCGCGGTATGTCTGCCTCTCTACTGCTCTGGGAGGAGGAAGAGAAGGAGGAAGAGGAGGAGGAGGAGGGGGAGGAAGAGGAGAAAGGCGCAGGGGTGGGAGCTGTTGCGGGAGCTGCCACAGCAAAAGTTCTCCTCCCTCCCCCCTTCCCCTCCTCTCACGGCCCCTAGGAAGGTTGGAGCCGCCGCCGCCTACAGTCGGTGACCGCGCGAGTCGGCGCCCGCCCGCGGTAAAGCGCTCGGCCTGGCAGGCCCGGGCCCGGGGAGGAGGAGGGAGGGAGGGGAGCGCGCGGCGGTAACGGCCTGACCCCGGAGCGAGCGAGCGAGCGAGGCGAGGCGGGGGGCGGCCCGGGCTGGGCGCCGAGGCCCTGGGGAGCGCGGGGCGGGCCGGGGCCGCGGGCAGGCAGGGCGCGGACGGCGGGCTGAGGGCTTGAGGACGGATAATGACGGGGGTGGCGGAGGCGAGCGGGCAGCCTCCGAGGCCGGAGAGGGGTGACAGAGGTAGGGACGGCGGTGGGGTGCTCCCGTGGGGCGGCTGCGGGGGGCCGGGTGTGGGTGTGAGGGGCCCGGGGAGACGCCAGGTCTCTGTCCGCCGTGCCTGGTGCAGTGCTTTCTGCACCGCAGGCCTCAGTCACGGTCGCTGCCGAGTGTGCTCCTCGGGAGAAGGGAAGGGCAAGGGTTGGGGAAAGGGAATGCTTGCAGGAAACATAGTGGGGGTGTGGACAGGGGGAGAGAGGCCGGGGGACGATGCCGGGGAGGTGGAGGAATGCAGGGGGTGGCCGTGGAGGAGTCTTGAGGATTCCGGGGGGTGTTCATTGTGCAGCTGCGTTAGGTATTTCATTATGGAAAGAACTGAAGCGTTTCCGAGGCAAGGAAAGAAGGGATATAGGAGTTTCCACGAATAGAAGGGAAAGCTTTTGAAGCAAGGAGTGCTAAATATTACAGAAGAGGCAGGGAATGCATAATAGAATAGACAGATGTGGCATAATTAATAAACGCTAGCCCAAGGACTAAAGAGTTATTCCAGATGGGCCAGGATGGCCTCGTTCCGAACCTGTCTGGGCTCTTCAGTAGATGACGTCTGGTAAGTGGGTCCGGGCCGTGGTGGGGGTCACTGAGAACCAGACCTTAGTCTGTAGTTTGGTCTGAGGCATTTTAGTCCTGCACCAGTGAGGCTGAAAACCTCTGAAGCAGACTTTGAAAAGAGCCTACCTGTGGGGATTCTTGAGGCCAAAGAATTTAGGTTTTTATTAGATTCAGAGTACTGTGACTTACCAGAGCCTAGATGAACACTGTTTTGCCAAATGCTGGAATGGAAATTACTTGACTTGGTGGTGGCTTCTTCACTGCCCATCTTATTTGGTCCAGTAGAGCTGGTGCCATATCACTCAGTCTGGATTGCAGTACCTGAGATTATACTTGATGGCGGGGGGGTGGCCCTTTGGGAGCTCTGTTTGTAGCTCAGATGAGTCTAGTTTGCTGGATTGGTTTTGTACCTGTGGGGCTGGTGGGAGATATTCTGCCATTCACAGTTCTCAGTGTACTCCCTCCCTGAGCCATGGTGGTACTGAAGAAAATATAGCTGCCAGCAAAATGTAGGCATGCAGAATGGAGGATCTCTAGAATATCTGTTTTGGTCTTACGCTGTCAGGAGGTCAGGACTGTAGGAACCTGAAGAGACTGGATGGTTCTAGAGCCAGACTGAAGGGACAGTTAGTATCTCTGTCAGGAAGTGAACAAAGCTCTGGATTTGCAGAGCCCACATCAGGCCTCATTTCCATTTCCACGAGGGAACTCTGGGAGAAACCATGTTCTTTTTTGGGGGGAGGGCTTGTGATGTAGTCCAGCTGGCCTTGAACTTGCTATGTAGCCCAGCCCAGACTGGCCTCCAACTTGAAGTCCTCCTAGTTCAGCTTCCCCACTGCTGGAATTACAGGTGTTTGCTACCATGCCTGGTTATAAGAACCATACTGTTAAAATTTACCTGGATATTATTCACTTTGGTATTAAAAGGAGCTGTATACACATTTCATTGTTGTATTTCTTCTGTTGAAGAGAGGGTCATAAGCATGTTAAGTGTGAAAAATTTTTATGGAAGTCAGAAGTGAAGAGATTAATGGGGAAGATGGGATGAAATTTGGGAGAAGGAAGGGAAAATTCGATCATTCCTTTAGTAGGTATCTAAAGAAGAATGCTAATTGGAGTGGAGAGGGGTTTTCTATTATTACAGATTTTCTTATAGAAATAATCCAGCATTGTTACTTTAAAAATTTGGAAAACTTTCTGTCAGTACATTTAGATTTGTTCACTTTGTAAAAGGACTTCCTTGCATTACATAGTGTGTTGTACCCATTTTTATGTTATAGTGTGAAAGGGCCAGTTTCCCTTCCCTTCCTCTCTCTAGTACTAAATATTATCTGTTTTTTGTAAGTATAATGCACTTAAATATGGTATGTCGTTTTTCTTTTAAATTATGAGATAATACATGTATGTAATTTTTTTACATGTATGTAATTTTAAAAATTGTTCTGAGGGAACTTAACAGTGAAAAGTGATAGCCCCTATTTTACCTGTCCATTGCAGTACCACTTTCCAGAGGTCACTGACTTTTTTTTTTTTTTTTTTTGTGAGACAGGGTCTCTGTATGTAGTTCAGGCTGTCCTTGAACTTACTATGTAGCTCAGGCTGGCCTTGTGGTGATACTCCTGCCTCAGCCTCCCAAGTGCTGGGATTACAGGCTTGCATCACCATGCCCAGCAATGAGGTCACTAATTTTAATGATTATTTTTTGTAGTTCTTTTCATGCTTAGAATTCTTCAAGTGTCCAAGTAATAGGCATATATACCCTTTTTTTTTTTTGTGGGTACCGGGGGTTGAACTCAGGGCCTTGCGCGCCAGCAGGCGCCCGTGCCGCTGAGCGATATGACTGGCCCTTTTTTGTTTGTGGGTACTGGGAGTCAAACTCAGGACCTTGCGCTTGCCAGGCAGGTGTTTATGCCACTGAGCTATCTCACCGGCCCCCATATATACCATTATTGATTTATCAAAATGACATTATCAAGGAGTGAGACTGCCATGAGTGGAAAGAATTTGTGTCATTGACCTTATTCTCCTTTTTCTTCTCCTTTCTGATTTTCTAGTTATTATTTTAGTTCTTTTATGCTTATATTTTTAAATAATATGCTTAAGTGTTGAATTTAGAGTCCAACTACTTCAGGCTCTTATCTCTTGATTTTCCCCACTGTGTTGAGGTTTTAGAATAGGATGGTTTTCTTGAAGTAGAAAAAAGAGTTCAGAATTAGGCTGGAAATACTGGGTGAATAAGAGTAAGGGAAGTTTTGAAGTCTGCGTTGTAGGCAACAGCGTCCTTGCAGCATTAGGCTTGCTGGTTAGAGTCGAGGAGTTGCCTGGCAGTGATAATTGTCCATCTTGGAATTAGCTACCAGGTTGCAATGTTCTTTGACAATCTTATGGAGAGTTTAGTGTGTGGAACCTGGAAACGTGTTAAAAATGACCCCTGGGTGTTCTTTCCAGGATTCTGTGGCATTCTCAGGTTTTAGGAAGGAGTGGTGTGGACGCATGTTCTTGGGGTGGGGTGGGAGGAGGAACAGAGAAATGTAGTAAGGGGAGGAGTAGAATGAGGGATAGAGTTAGGTGGAAGTGATAATTTGTTGGGAATGCTGAAGAAAAAATAAAGAATTCTGAGGGTTTTTGATAAAGTTGTTGTGAGCAAGATGTCCCTTACAGTGGTATGACTGAGATTTGTGGCACTTAGAAGAAAATGAATATATTTAATTCACTGATCTAATGGGAGTATGTTGGAAAAAACTATGCAGCTCATTTATTAGGATAATGTCATAAAATGTGCGTGTTTCTGAAGTCTGTGTATGAGGTACATGTAAGTGTGATGGCATTGGGAGAATAGAAAGATATGGCTCTATTTCTAGGAAGTCTTGTTCAAGTAACTGCATCCCACCCCGTTCCCCAGTGCTGGGAGTTGAACCCAGGGTCTTTGCACTGAGCTACATTGCCAGCCTGCTGGTCCCCCCTCCCCTTTTATTGAGACAGGGTCTTGCTATGTTATCCAGGCTGGCCTTGAACTCACTATGTAGCCCAGGATGGCCTCAAACTCAATGGTAATCCTTCTGCCCCAGTCTCCGGAGTGCTGGGATTACAGGTATGCGCCACCATGCCCTGGCTTATTTTTTATTTTGAGATAGGGTCTAAGTTGCCCAAGGTAGACTTGAATTTGTGATCCTGCTTCCAGCCTCCCAGAGTGTGGGAATTCAGTCCTGCTCCTCCATGTCTATCCAGAGGCTTCCTTAGGAAGTCTTAACAGCAGTATTCACATGTAGAGTTGAACTGTTAAATTTTATATTTATTTAATTAATGGGAATTACTCTTTGTTTTGCAAATGGTAACTAGATTGTAACCTGGTCTAGAGTTGAGATTATTTAATCTTTGGGGAAATTTAACAGTTTGATTTTTTTTCTTTTTTTTGAGACAAGTTCTCACTCTGGTAGTTCAGGTTGACCTTGAATTCATGGTGATCCTCCTGTCAGCCTCCTGAGTGCTGGGATTACACGCGTTCACCAGCATGCCTAATTCTTGATTGTTCAATAAATATGTGTTGAAGACTGCTGGAAAGTATATTTACTATTAGTGATAATGGTGGACTGTAAGAAACTGTGTACTGTGGGAATATGGTAGACAAAAATGTGTGTGTGTATGTGTTTGTGCGTGTGTTTGAGAAAGTGAAGGAGGAGGTATCTGGCTGTGGAGGACCTTTAGATTAAGAGAAGAATGCAGATAATGAATTAGAATGGAGCTGTAATAATCCTGCAAAAACATTGAAGGGGAGGATCAAAGGGTCTCTTCTAATCCAAGGCTCGCTTTATCTGGAGTAAATCTGGTCTAGAGCAGGGGCACTAGTTTAAGAGCCAGGTGTGGTACCTGTAATCCCAGCACCCTGGAGACTGAGGCAGGAGGATCGCCACAAGTTTGAGGCCAGCCTGGGCTACATAGTGAGTTCAAGGTAGCCTGGACTGCAAAGCGAGACCCTATCACAAAACAACAACTAAAAATCATTGCTTTAATTTGCACTTTTTGGGGGGTGGTTTGAGACAGGGTCTTGCTTTGTAGTCAAAGGCTGACCTTGAACTTGAGGCAGTCCTCCTGCCTCAGCCTCCAGAGTTCTGGGATTACAGGTGTGCGCCCCCACACTCGGTTATTTCATTCATTTTTTTTTGGCACTAGGAATTGAACTTGGGGCCTCACATTTGCCAGGCAGGTACTGCGCTGCTGAGGTACATCCCTGGCCCTTTTTTTGTCTTTTTGAGACAGGGTTTCACTGTGCAGTTCAGGCTGGCCTTGAACTCACTATGTAGCCCAGACTGGCCTCAAAATTGTAGTGATCTTCCTGCCTCAGCCTCCCAAGTGCTGTGATTACTGGCCTGTGCCACCATTCCCAGCTTGGTTTTTTCTTTTTCAAATTTGCGTTTGTTGGGTAGATATTGAGCCCCTTGCAAGAACTGTGTGGTCTGTTTCCATCTGTGTCCAGGGTAACTTATTATTTTTTTCTTCAATCAGATTTTGTTGGTACATTTTAGATATACATACTGATCACATTCATCATAGAGAATTTGCACCTGTACATGATATCACTTGTTTCTTTTTTTCTCATTCCCCTACCTTCCCTTCAACCCCTCCTCTCCTCCCCATTTACAAAGGCTTTGTTTCTATTTTTTCCATCTTCTCTCATTTTCTTTTTATTTTATTTATTTTTAATTAATTTATTTTTTTTAAAGACAACAAGTAAACATTCTTCTGTATTAACAAACTCAAGCATTAGAGAATGTACAAATACCTTTTGGAGAGAAACATTACTCAGTATAAGATTAAGCCATGTAAAAGCTAGGTAAAAATAGAAGACTAAGGAATGGAATAGTCACAGTGAAATTGCATTTTCATAATAGGGAGACAATACGATGTTTAAAAATGTGTGTCCGGTGTATTTCGCTTATGAGTATTTTCTTGAGTTGCATCCATTTACTTATAAAAGTTTCCAGTTTATCTTTCTTTATGGCTGAGTAGTACTCCATTGTATAAAAATACCACATCTTTTTTATCCATTCCTCGGTTAATGGGCATTTGGGTTGTTTTCACGATCTAACTATTACAAATTGTGTTGCTATAAACATGGGTGCACATATATCGCTGTGGTACGATGTTTTTAATTCTTCTGGGAAGATACCCAGAAGGGGAATAGCTGGGTCAAATGCGACCTCCAATCCTAGTTTTTTGAGGAGTCTCTACACTGATTTCCACAGTGGCTGCACCAGTCGACACTCCCACCAACAGTGGAGAAGGGTTCCTTTTTCCCCACAGCCCCTCCAGCATTTGTTTTTAGTTGATTTCTTGATAATAGCCATTCTTTCTGGGGTGAGATGGAATCTCAGTGTTGTTTTAATTTTCATCTCTCGAACGACTAGTGATGTTGAACATTATTTCATATATTTATTTGCCATTTGTATTTCTTCATCTGAGAAGTGTTTATTCATCTCAGATGCCCATTTTTGGATTGGGTCTTTAAATTTGGGAAGTCTGATTTTTTTGAATTCTTTGTATGTTCTCGATAGTAATCCTTTGTCTGAGGAATTGCTGGCAAACATTTTTTCCCATGTTGTGGGTTGTCTCTTCACTCTGTTGGTGGTTTCTCTTGCTGTGCAGAAGCTTTTTAATGAGATCCCAGTTGTTAATTCTTTGTCATGCTTCCTGTGCCATTGGGGTTTTATTCATAAAGTCTTTGCCTACACCAATGTCTTCAAGAGTTTTACCTATTCTATTTTCCAGGAGATTTAATGTTTCTGTTTTAATATTTAGATCTTTGGGGCCGATAGATGGCTCAGCAGCTTAAGTGCCTGCCTGGCAAGCGCAAGGGCCCGAGTTCGACTCCTGGAACCCACATATGAAAAAAGGGCCGGTGGTACCGCTCAGCAGCACGGGCGCCTGCTGGCGCGCGAGGTCCTGAGGTCGACCCCTGGTACCCACAAAAAAAAAAAAAAAAAAAAAAAAAATTTAGATCTTTGATCCATTTTGAATTTAGTTTAGTGCATGGTGAAAGATATGGGTCTAATTTTAATCTTCGGCATGTGTAGAGCCAATTTTTCCAGCACCATTTATTAAAGAGGCTATCTTTCTGCCAGTGAGTGTGTTTGGCACCTTTGTCAAAGATAAGGTGGCTTAGTATGTCTGGAGTTGTTTCTGCATCTTCTAATCTGTTCTATTGATCTTCGGGTCTGTTTTTTTGCCAATACCATGCTGTTTTTATCACAGTAGCTTTATAGTATAATTTCAAATCAGGGATTGTGATGCCCCCTGCCTTGCTTTTGTTGCCCAGAATTGCCTTTGCTATTCTAGGTCTCTTCTGGTTCCAGATGAATTTTAGGATTGTTTTCTCTAATTCTGTGAGATATGTTGTTGGGATTTTGATCGGAATTGCATTAAATCTGTATAACAATTTTGGAAGTATGGCCATTTTCACTATGTTGGTTCTTCCTACCCAAGAGCAAGGGATATCTTTCCATTTTCTGATATCCTCTTCAATTTCCTTTTTCAGAGTACTGTAGTTTTCAGTGTAGAGGTCTTTTACCTCCTTTGTGAGATTGATTCCTAGGTATTTCATTTTTTTGGATGTTATTGTGAAAGGTGTTGTTTCCCCAATTTCTCTCTCAGTGAGTTTGTTATTTGTGTACAGGAAGGCTATTGATTTTTGAATGTTGACTTTGTATCCAGTTACACTACTGAATTTGCTTATTAAATCTAGCAAATTTTTAGTGGAGTTTTTGGGGTCTTCTACGTAGAGTATCATGTCTTCTGCAAATAATGATAATTTAACTTCTTCCTTTCCAATCATTATTCCTTTTATTTCTTTCTCTTGTCTAATTGCTGTGGCTAAAGTTTCCAGGACTACATTGAATAAGAGTGGGGACAGTGGACATCCTTGTCTTGTTCCTGATTTTAGAGAGAAGGCTTTCAGTTTTTGTCCATTTAGTATGATATTGGCTGTTGGTTTGTCATAGATAGCTTTTATCAGATTGAGATAAAGACCATCTATTCCAATGTCCTGTAGGGTTTTTATCATGAATGGGTGGGTGCTGGACTTTGTCAAAAGCTTTTTCTGCATCTATTGAGATGATCATGTGATTTTTGTCTTTGGTTCTGTTAATACAGTGTATTACATTTATTGATTTACATATGTTGAACCATCCCTGCATCTCTGGGATGAATCCAACTTGGTCATGGTGTATAATCTTCTTGATGATTTGCTGCATTCTGTTTGCCAGTATCTTATTGAGGATTTTTGCATCTATGTTCATTAGGGAGATTGGTCTGTAGTTCTCCTTCTTAGTTGGGTCCTTCTCTGGTTTTGGTATCAGGGTAATGCTTGCTTCCAGGAATGAATTTGGGAGTATTGCTTCCCTTTCAATTTCATTAAAGAGTTTGAGAAGTAGTGGTGTTAGGTCTTCTCTAAATTTCTTGTAGTTCATCCTTTTCTGAGTCTTTACCCTGCAAATTACTTGGTTTCTATGGGTGAGGAGCGTGAATCAACTTGGCCCTGTTAGCCTGGCATTTTCCTGTATGCTTTTCTCAAAGCTGCTTTTTGAGTTACGAACAACGGACAGAGAACTGAGGGCATATGTCCAGTGGACACATGCTTAATGAATGAATGAATGAATCAGAAGGTATGTGAGATAATTGAGGAGACTTGAATTATCTGTGTTTTCTGTGACTGTTTCGTTAATTCATAACTTGCCTTTTTTTTACATAGGACTTAAGTTGATAAAAATATATGCTGTAGAAATGAATCAAAATAATATAATATGAGTAGCTCTAGCTGAAGCGAAAATGAAGGAAAATTTTGTTTAAAGAGTATAATATCAGTATGGATGTTAGAAACTAGGAGTAAGGGCCGGTGAGATAGCTCAGCGGCATAAGCGCCTGCCTGGGAAGCGCGAGGTCCTGAGTTCGACTCCCGGTACCCACATAAAGGAAAAAAGGGCTGGTGATATCGCTCAGTGGCACAAGTGCTTGCTGGCGAGTGCAAGGTCCTGAGTTCGATTCCTGGTACCCCCCCCACAAAAAAAACTAGAAGTAAGACGGATAAGCAGGGAAAAATGGTATCTGATAGGTAATAAGGATGATTCTGAAAGAAGGAAAAATATTAAAATATGACAGATTATGTTTAGAGGAATGCATGAGAAAATGGAAGATAAAGGAGATTGTTTGAAAGGGCTGTTTTAAGGAGGAAGATCGTAAGGCTGTTTGGAGGATAAGAATTAACAAGTTTGGAATGTAGAAATTACTTATGTGATTTATAATTGAGGGTTTCAGAAAATGATGGGATGAGTTTTCTTTAACAGATAATACAGATTCGTTATATGCAGAAGCATTGTTGGGTGCAGTTGGAAATGGTCTTCTAGGGTTTATATTCTAGCAGGGGGGCTAGACCTACACACAGATACCTACACTGTAACCACAGTGTGTTAGAAAAATAGTGTTACTGAAGTTAGAGGGCAGAAAGGGCACTGACCAGGGGAGAACTTGGGCCTGCATTTCAATGGTAGAAAGTGGAATTTTAGCTAGTGTTTGGAGAGAGGTAGGTCTGGCAGGTTACTGAAGGAGAGCATTCCAACCTGAGGGAATAACAGAAGCACGGGTTTAGAGGCAAGAATCCTACAGCTTAC
Source organism: Erethizon dorsatum (assembly GCA_028451465.1). Taxonomy (NCBI): domain Eukaryota; kingdom Metazoa; phylum Chordata; class Mammalia; order Rodentia; family Erethizontidae; genus Erethizon; species Erethizon dorsatum. Next base: position 57,536,416 of record CM051831.1, read on the forward strand.
GGGGAATGGTGAGTGAGTTTTTAGTTTCTAAACTGTAACCCACTCAAAGAAACATGAGTCACATCTTCAGCTAATATGTGCGTGTGTTCATGTTTGTGTATATGTGTAAGACAAAAGGTTTAATAACACAGTGACTGTCCTAACCAGGTTAGTTGCATTTGGATGTTACCTGTTCTGAAATAACAATAACAAAGCACAGCTGGCTGGGGGTGGGGAGTGAAGCTAGTTGTCACCCACTGAACTGATTTCATGACCAACTAAATAATTTATCACAACTGTAGTGCGGAACGCAGAGCAAGTTCATGAACAGGGAATAATATGATAGAAGGGAGGAGGAGGCAGTTGGGATGGGTAGAAAATGGGTGACCTTGAAAGCTTAACTAAGTTTGTATTTGATATGATGTAGTGTTGTGCTTAGTAAGCAAACGGAAGCTGGGTTTTAGTCTTGGCCCTTCTATTTACCCACTCTGTGATTGAAGAGAATTACTTCCTTTCTGGGTCTGAGAATTTCTCATCAGGAAATTGATATACCTTTCTGGCAAGGGTTATTGTGAGGATTTGAGGATTAAATTATGTTAACATAAAATTAAAGTATTTTTTTTTTTTTTTTGTGGGTACCAGGGGGGCGACCTCAGGACCTCGCGCGCCAACAGGCACCCGTGCCGCTGAGCGATATCACCGGACCCTTTTTCGTATGTGGGTCCCGGGAGTTGAACTCGGGCCCTCGCGCTTGCAAGGCAGGCGCTTACGCCACTGAGCCATCTCACCAGCCCAAATTAAAGTATGTTAACATATATCTTTTTGTTTTGTTTTTCTGAGACAGGGTCTCGCTCTGTAGTCCAGGCTGGCCTTGAACTCACTGTGTAGCCCAGGCTGGCCTCGAACTCATGGCAGTCCTCCTGCCTCAGCCTCCCAACTGCTGGGATTACAGTTGTGCGCCACCACACCCAGCAACATATATCATTAATGTACAGCTATTGAACTTTTTTGAGAATTGAGCCAGGACTGTATATTGCATAAGTTTTTGCAGCGCTGGGGATTGAACCCAGGGCCAGGCACATGCTAAGCAGGGACTCTACCATTCAGCTATGGAGGCCTAGACTGTTTAAGTTGACAATAGCTATACTATCCAGAGGGGGCAGTATGGTAGTAGAGTAAAGCTAGAGGTTAGAAGACCTGGTAGGAGCCCGGCAGAGAAACTAAGAATTTGGATTAGTTAGATAATGATAGGATTAAAAATGAGGAAATGGGATGTGATTTGAGTAGAAACACTGATGACTGGAAAGATGGCTGTATATTTACAGTTGTGGGAAGATTCAGATGGCAGCAGCTGAAATTGAATTGCCTTTTTTGATAGTTTAGTTGGGTACATTAGAGTAGATGGTACAATTTCTTTCATGTAATAGGTGCTCAATTATTTGTTGAATGATTAAGCATTTAACCTATGGAATGAATTGTGAGTAAAGACAGTGAGAAAGGTTAGATTGCAGGATGCTTTTGATGGACTGTTGCAATTTACTCATTTAAGGAATTTTTTTTTTTGTAACATTTATTGTGTAAGGTTCAATGGTAGGCAGTATGAAGGATACATGTTTATATATAGCAAATACATGTCCTTCAAGTATTTATCTAGGGACAAAATGTATACACATCTGTCTGTGACAGAAATATTATAGTATCCTTGTTTAGGGATGGTTTTGTGAAGAAATTAGTGTGTCGTTTTGACCTTGAAGGATAAATAGGATTGTTACAGTAGACAAGGTGGTGAGCTCAGGTTGACATTCCAAGAAGAGGGAGTGTGATACAGGAGAAAAGTTGTGGGCATGTTTAGGGATTTGTGGTTTGTTTATTTTATTTTTTTATTTTTTGAGATAAGGTCTTGCTATGCAGTTCGGGTTGGCCTCGAACTCAAGGCGATCTTCCTGTTTCAGCCTCTCAAGTGCTGGGATTACAGGCATGTGCCACCATGCCCTGTTGGTTGGTTAGATTAGCTATAATTTAGAGTTCATATTGAGGAATGGAGGAAAATAAAGCTGGAAAGTAGATTGAAGATGTCAAAATCCAGACCAAATTGGTTTTTAAACACTTATTGAGATATGACATAAACAGTGAAGTACTCCAAATAAGGGTACAGGATAATTAATTTTTCTTAATGATACATTTATTTAGCTACAACCCAGTTCAATATAAAGAAACATTTTTAATGTCCCAGGAGGCTCTATCATGTGTCTTCCCCCAGTTGCTGTGTCCTCTAACCCACGTAACCAGTGTCTGACCTCTGTGATAACAGGATAGTTGTGTGTGCTTTTGAACTTCACACAACTGAAGTCATACTTCTGTGTCTGGTTTCTTTTATTCAACAGTATGTCTGTGAGATTCATTCATGTCGCATATAGCATTCTTTTTCATACCTTCTTAGGATTCCTTTATTTGAATAGACCATGATGATTTTATGCCATGGCTGTCCGACATTGAGTCGTTTCTATTTTGGGAAAGACTAAGAAGTTTTAACTGGACTCAGGATGGAGTGGGGAGCATTGATTCAAGATGTAGATAAGCTGCCCAGTGGAGGAAAGGAAAAGCTAAAGGACGTCGTAAAGCAATGATGGCGAACCTTTTAGAGGTTTCAGAGATACAGACAGCCCGGTGTGGCACACATGCAGTCAGTTCCCCACTAACTGCTCTAGGGCTTAATACCCTGGATGACCGAGAATTGTGGTGCCATTAGCAAAATTAATTGGATTATGTGGCAGAACTATTTTGGTGTTCTAAGACACACTGACTACTTACTGTGAGAGGCACCAAATGGAAGCATCCGGGGGAGCTCTGTAGCTCGAGTTAAAAATACTGGATTGGAGCTAAGGAAAGGGTCCAGTAGAGATTTAGAATTGCCTACATGGAGCTGATAATTGAAGCTACTAATTCTGGATTTGGTAGGGTGCTGATGCTTTCAAAATTATTTGGACTGATAATAGAAGTGCTAATTGAAGTAGTAGTTGAAGAATCTAGATAAAAAGATATCAATATACCAATTCCTCAGGAGTAACTTAGATTGTAGTAGACATTGATGGTTTAAACATTATTTTTGGAAGCTGGAAGAAGATACTTATGTGAAGAGTGAAAATGTAGAAGCAAGGGATGTAACCTTGAGCAGGAAAGAGTCTTTTGTGAGAGAATAAACAACTAGAGATTAGAATTGTGTACCAAGAATCAGCTATAAGAATGTGCAGAGTAGAATCCTGTGCCTGTGCAAACCCAGACAGGTAGTTCAGGTGTCCTAGACCAAGAGGGCATAGGACTTAGATAATGGGATTTGGTATATAGAATTCTTTTTTTCTGGTCTTCAAGAGAGTAATTTAGAGACCTGAGTGCATGGAGATTTACTGAGTGGGTAGGAAGAATATGGAAGCAATGAATATAGGAGTTGTATTAAGGAGTTTAGTTTAAGAAGAAAGAACAACTTACTCTAAAACTGGAGGCAAGAAGTCACAGATGGATGAAAAATACAGCATTTTAGAAGCCGTAAAGAGGATCACAGGTGGAGAAGGTATGATTTGAAGGAATTTTATGTAAAGAATTGAATGTTTGATGGGATTAAGGATTTAAACATGGAGATGATGTAGATTAGTTAATGAGCTGGAGAGCTGTGTTTAGAATAGTCTTTTGAGGAAGACTGCTGACTGTGTGTGGTGTTAACACCCATTGTGTGGGTGTGGAGAAGGGGCAACGCACGTCATCCTTCCCTGGGAAGTTGCACCGTGCATGTGGTGAGGGTCATAATGCACTGCAGAGGGTGTAATGAAGTGGCTGATGGACAGGTTTCAGTTATGTGATGCCAAATGGTGGCCAAGAGCTTGCGTGTAACTAGAACATGTATGGCAGTGGGTTTTTAAAGAAGGCGCCTCTGCAGCTCCAGCACTCTTGAGTGATGGCCTGCTTTTCAGTGTGTATGTGTGGCTAACTGCAACGCAGGTGCGGGTTCAAGGAGCCAGGGAGGGTCAGGGTGAAGAAGGCCCATCAGCATCATGGTTGAAGTCATTAAGAATAATGGCTGTATTTGGGACAAAGCAGAATTGAAGTACCTGGGGAAAAATGATAGGAAAGTATTCTGGTAGATGTTGCAGAGGGAACGGTTTATGTGACTAATGTGAATTGCAAAATGATCTTTTAGTGACAGAGAAACGGTGGAAGTGGCCTTGGGGAACTAGAAGCAGTAAGACTGTTTATAAAACTGCAAGAGTAGGAGAATGATAGAGCTAAGACATGAGAGAAGCAGGTCGCCCAGGAAAAGCCAAGCTTTAGGTGAGAGATGGTTATAACGATCCAGGTAAGAGTTGATAAAAATCTAAATTGGAGTGGTGGCGCATGCCAGTAATCCCAGGACTCAGGAGGTGAGGCAGGAGGAGCGCCATGAGTTCAAGGCCAGCCTGGGCTACATAGTGAGTTTAAGGCCAGCTCAAACTGCATGAGACCCTGTCTCAAAAAAAAAAAAAAAAAAATCAAAATTGGTTTGTGCCTTGGGAACTGAAAGAAATAATGGATTTGTATATTCACCAGTTCTTTTTTTTTAACCTGTTCTTTTACTTTCTTTATAAAATAAATAATACAGAATGAAAACTGTTACTGTGTAATATACTGATATAAGTTCGTCTGAGAGATAATTGGGGATTAGAAGTGAGACATTGAAAAACATGAGATGGGGGTGTGAAAAGGCAAAAGATGTGGGACAGTTTGTTGACAACAGAACATAGAAGTTGATAAAAGCTAGTAAATAGATGGACCAAAGTGGACCTAAATGTAATTAAAGTAAGATGAAGAGGGGAAGGAGTAGCTTGCAGTAGAGAAAATATGTAAATATCATGCTGCTTAGGAAATGACTACACAGAATGAGACACAGGTCCAAAGTGGGAAGAACGAGGTGGATCGTAGGAAGGAGATGGCCTGAGGGTCTAACATTGCCTCTACTTTTTTTCTGTCCAGCATGACTTAATTTTTTTTTTTTTTTTTTTTTTGTGGGTACCGGGGGGTCGACCTCAGGACCTCGCGTGCCAGTAGGCGCCCGTGCCACTGAGCGATATCACCGGCCCCTTTTTCGTATGTGGGATCCGGGAGTCGAACTCGGGCCCTCGCGCTTGCCGGGCAGGCGCTTAAGCCGCTGAGCCATCTCACCGGCCCAAGCATGACTTAATTTTCTCTTTTTGTCATGACATAGATCTGTCTTAGTTACTTTCCCGTCACTGGGACACAATTCCTGACACCCACAATTTAGAGGAGGAGAGGTTTATTTTGACTCCCAGTGTTTAGAGAATTCTGTCCATAGTTGGCTGTCTCCAAGGCAGGAAAGGCACAGTGGAAGGGTCTAAGGAGGAAAGCCGCTTACATCAGGAGGGCGGGGAAGTGGAGAAGGGAGGAGCCGGAAGTAGATAAAGCCTCCAGGCCACAACTCCAAGTGATCTAGGCCCAACAGGTCCACCTCTAATGGTGCAGGCAGCTGTGAACTCATCAGTGGACTAATCCACTGATAGGATAGCACCCCCCATGACCCAATCACTCTCCAAAAGCCCAGTCTCTAAACACATGAGCCTTTTGGAGGACAGTCTAGATTTAAACCATAACAATCTTTCTTAAAAAAAAAAAAAAAAAAAACTGCCTTGTTGTTTTGTGCTAGGTTGGCAGAAGCCTTGCTGAGCTTCTCCTTATTCTCCTGCCTCAGCCTTCCAAGTAGCTGGGACTAAGGTAGGCACCACTGCACCCAGTTTACCTCAGGTATTTTGTTAGTGACTTTAGAAGCTTGTGTCTTTCCATTTATTGCTTGTATATAGATGCCTCCCAGACATACAATTCTAAATAAGCTTTCTTTTTTTTTTTTTGGTGGGTACCGGGGGTTGAACTCAGGGCCTTGCGCGCCAGCAGGTGCCCGTGCTGCGGAGCGATATCACGGGCCCTTTTTTTGTATGTGGGTACTGGGAGTGGAACTCAGGACCTCACGCTTGCCAGGCAGGCGCTTATGCCGCTGAGCTATCTCACTGGCCCCTAAATAAGCTTTCTTCACTTATTTCTGCTTCTTTATTGTTTTCTTTTGTTTTTTTCCTTTTTTGAGAAAGGGTCTTGCTCTGTAGTTCAGGCTGGCCTTGACCTCACTATGTAGCCCAGGCTGGCCTCGAACTTACAGCAATTCTCCTGCCTCAGTCTCCTGAGTGCTGGAATTACAGGCATGCGCCACCATCCCATGCTTGTCCAGTTTTTTTTTTTTTTTTTTTCTTGATACAGGTTCTAACTGTATAGTCCAGGCTGGACTTGAACTTGCTGTGTACCCCAGGCTGGCCTCAGATTTGTAATCCTCGAGCTTCAGCCTCCCAAATGCTCAGGTCACAAGTGTGCACCACCACACCTACCAGTAGTAGTCATTTTTGTCAAACTTTTTCATCACCTTTTATATTATTAAAACACTTGACTTTCAAATGTTTACCTTACTGAGATTTTTGAAATTGTCCTTCAGTGCTTTGCTGTGGGCCCAGCAGTTGATGTTTTTAAACCATTAAGGGACCTATGCTCCATGCTTCAAATATAATTTGCCTTACATTCCTCACTCGCAAGACTTAACTCACAAGACTTAACTCTTTCAACCTCTGAGCAAAGAATACTTTTCTATTCAGATCAGACTTTTTGATGTTCATTTCAGAGAGAACATATGTAAGGTGGAAACGTGAAGTGGCATTGAGAAAAATATGACAAGGCACAAATACATTGCACGGGTGTCTGGTGCAGCTTTGCTTCAGGGTTAGCCCCGGCATCCAGCCCTGGGGCATTGGTCACTTTCCCCCTAACTTCCTCTAGTCACTCACCAAACTTAGTAAGAAAGACTTCACCACTGGGCTGCATCGTGAGCCCTCAGCTCAGAGCGTGGTGTAATACGCAGCACCTTGTCTGAAGCGCTCTTGAGTTGTTTCTGGGACCTCCTCGGAGTGCCAGGGCCTCTTTGAGGGGGCTCTGGGCTGAATATTGGTGGAGTGTGTGGGTTAGAGTAAGGATGGATGTCTTAAGGAAGGTGTTCGTGTTGGGAGGGATCACTGTAGAAATGGAAAGATGATGTATGTTTTTAATGATAACTTCATTTATAATTTACACAGATAATTGATTTAATAAGATAGAAGTCAGATGCCTAAAAATTTGGGTTGACATGAGGAGTTTTCCTTGTAAATTTGATAAGAGCCCAAATCCAAGGGATTATAATGAAAAGCACTTGGCGTTCTGCAGGGTCCAGTATGTGTGTGTGTGTCAATAGGTACATACTTGTATGTGTAGATACACACAGTGGTAGAATTTGTTCATTTGATTAGGTGATATAATTAGTCTTTAGGGAAATGGTGTGGAGTCTTAAGTTGTGCACGATTCAAGTGAATCGTTGGGGAATATTTGGAAAAATTGCTGTCAAAGTTTTGGGGTATATTTTGGAAATGGGTTTTTCAGTGACAAGTGGCCTCTCTGGAATAGTTTCACAAAATTTGAGGCTAGTTTGGGGAACATCTGTGTACTAAGCTGGAAAATGTTAGCTTTGAGGGAATGAGGAAACGGTCCAGAAAAACGCACTGTTTGAGAAAGTTATTTATGAATTGATTTGGTAGGAGCTGATAAAAATTATGTTTTGGAGAGATTTTGAATAGCTAAATGAGAGATGTCATGGAAGAGATTATGAAGCTTGTTAGTATTAGAACAGTAAATTTCAGAAGAATAAAATGGATAAATGGTTTAGGGAAGTCTTTCTCTAGGGAAAAGTTGAGCTGTTAGGTTAAAAACAGGCAAGGGAAAACTAAAACGAGTAAGGTGTGGAGAAGGAAGAGGAAGGGTGAAGGAAGAGGCAACTGAAGGAGCTCTTACTGTTAGGCTGTGCGGTGTTACCAGGCTGTGTTCTCAGTGTCGTGTTGGGTAGTACTTGTGATGACTGGCTCAGTAAGGAAAGGGGTTAAAAGGTTCGTGGTTTGCAGGCGTGCGGGCTTGTATCCAGGAGAGTTGGGCATCATCGCTGTCTTTCTCAAGATCCCTGGGAAGTAGGGAACCCTCCTGTTGTTCTGCTGTAGGCTGTAGGCGCCCCGGGGGGCCAGGGGGGGCGGATGCGTGCGGAGGGCGGAGGGTGCGGGCGGGGGCCCCTGGGGGCGCTGCCTGGAGAGCGGGTCGGCCGGGCCGGGAGGAGGCACTTCCTCAGTGTCCACGCAGACCCGCGCGCGGCTCCCACGGCGCCCTTTTGTGGCGTGCGGGAGCGGGGCGCGCAGGCGTGCGCCGGTGCGGGAGGCGGCGTGGGGCCCGCCGAGGACCTCGTGGTGCCGGGTGGTGCCGGGGTTCGGCGCTCGGGCCCCAGCCCCGCCGTGCAGGTCTTCCCTTGGGCCGGATTGTGTTCAGAGACCTACGGTGTGCGGAAAGGTCGGGGGCGGGGGGGGGGCTTGGTTTACCAGACAAGTGCTGTAGGTTTTTACTTGGAATCAAGCAAAAAATGTATGCCTGTATGTTAGTATTTCCTGTTTGTATTACCTGCATGTTTAGTTACAAGAACGGTCCGAAGGCCTTTCCAGAATTAGGTTAAGGGGCAAATTTTTGCTCTCCAGACTTTGCAAAGACTTTTCAGTGTCCGGAAAGAATTACTTGCAGACGAAAAGCTAAAGTTAGGAAATGCAAAGCCGAAGCTCTTCCTGCAGCTTGAATTTAAGTCAGACTTTTGGTTTTACATAATAGTTACGATTTGATGACTTGTTTAGTTTGCATATAGAATTTTACAGTACTGGGCATGGTGTCATTATTGAGGTCATTGGTAAAGGCATCCATCACACAGTTTTGAAATTTCAAGTATGTTAAATGTTGCTATAAATAAAATCCGATTCAGATTTTTAGATTTAATCTAAAAATATGTTTGCAGTTGTCCTTTGGGTGTAGGAGGTAGCCCTGGGTTTACTGTGTGGTTTCTGGGCAGATTTTCTGTATTGTCAGCATGGAATGGGTGTGGAACCTTAACCTGAGTGAACGATTTGCTTGAGATTCCTAGCCTGCCTCGCAGCTGGGAATAGACGCTGGGTCTCTTATTCCCAGTCTGGTGACCTATCCAAGAATAGACTAATGAAACTGGGTATTTGTCTGTTTGGAGGAAAATATGGCCGAGTAGGTTTTCAAGTATTAAAGAGCTAAAAAGTGAACGTGGGAATGTTTAATTTTCTGTTGAAATGTTAAGTTTAAATTAATTTCTCTGCACTGGATTTCTTTCAAAATATAAAGACTTGCAGGTATTTCTGTGTTACTTTTAATGGGATATTACCACGTTTACATTTGATTAAAATAGATGCTTACGGGATTTAACTGTGGGCGGATGTGTTTTTCACGTGGGTATCTTCAGTGGTTAGAGAATAACAAGTAATTTGAGAATGTTTAGACTTCTGGAAAATGCTAGGGAGGAGAAGAATTATGTTGACTTAATCTCTGTTTAAAACTTTTGGGCCACTTTATTGAGAATGCTTAACAAAGTGCAGATACCTGTGGATTTTCTGCACAGTTTCTTATATTGTTCTCATTGATGCTCCGTTGGTCACACATGACAGTAATTGGTGAAGGTTTTTTAGTCTGCCTTATACGAAAGTACTGTGACTCTAGGGGCCTGGTAGTTGTGCTGTACCACGCCCCCACCCGACCCTCACCTTTTTAAAATTTAAAATCAAGGTTTCTCTGAATTACCCAGGCTGGCCCCCAATTTGTGATCCTCCAGCCTCAGTCTCCTGTGTAGCTGGGGTTACAGACCTCTGTCACTGGGCCCCAGCTGCATGGACTTTTTACAGTATCTGAGTTGAAAGTGGATTATTCTCCTTTGTTGAAAATTCTCTTAGCTTTCCTGTACCTTTCTTCCTATATCACAGAAGACAAGCAACCTTCCTTTCTCTTTCCCATCTTCAGAAAGTCCTGGGACATTTTGTCTAATACAGTGGTTCTTAAACAAGAGGTGATTTTGGCACTGTCTGGAGACACCTCCCTACTCCAAGCTAATCTGAACTTCTTTTTAAAAACTGTTTTGAGACAAAATCTTGCTAAGTTGCCCAGGCTGCATTCGAACTAACCTCCTTCCTCAGCTGCCTGAGTAGCTAGGATTACAGGTGTGCACCATTGCACCTAGCTGGTGACATTTTTGATTGTCTTCCTGGAAGATTCTACTGCCTTTTAATGGGTAGATGCTAAACATCCTGCAGTGCACATGATAGATAACCTCTAAAAGAAAAAAATCCTTTTGCCACAGTGGAAGGAAGGCTCTGGCTTCAATCCCTAGTACTGTACTACAAAAAAGAAAAAAATAATTATCCATTGCAGAATGTCAGTACTGCTAATGTTGAGAAACCCTGATCTCTAATATTACGAATAACATTCTTCCAAATGATTTAAACTTACGGAAGTGATTATAATGTGATTGGTATCTCTGTATCATGTTTATAAATCTTTCCCCAAGTTATCCTTAGAATGATATGGGTCAAAGGTGATGAAGTACCTTCATCAGAATGATGAGCATCAGAACAGTATTCTGGAGATGGAAAATTAACAAGTATCACTCCTTCAGTTTATAGATGAGGAAACTGAGTTTCAGAAAGATTGTGTATTACTCAGGGTCCTACAGATAAAGTGAAGCTCAAGTCTTTTGTTATTTAAATTATCATTTAGTTTTATATTACCTTTTAAAATTAAAATTAATAATTATGGTACTGAGGGAAGGGTATTGTATCATGTTTGATACATAATTAAAAAACAAATTAAAAATTTTAAGTAATTGTGAGAAGTACTGTTGCATTATTTTTAGTGAATTTTTTCTTAGATTTATATGTATTTCTTCAGTGTGGTATGTTAATCACTGTGCATTTTTCAGTATCTGCTTTTTAAGGAAATACTTGAAAAATTTAAAAAGACCACATATAGTTTTAAGCAAAACAATTTAGAGTTTATTATAAAATCGTAGGCTCTTTTTTTCCCCCTTCGGTTAAGGTTGGTCTGAAACTCGGCTCAAGCCATCCTCCTACCTCCGCGCCCAACAAGCTGAGACTGCGGGGTGTTAGGCACAGTTTCTAATGCAAACCCAAGTGTGGGTTATTAAGACGTTTTCTGACACCTTGAACATACAGAGTTGTACTGTCGTGTGAGGGATACTGTAACCCTTGTGTTGACTGTGAATCTGTGGGTTTTTTTTTTTTTTCTTTATGTGGGTTCCAGGAGTCGACCTCAGAACCTCGCGCTTGCCAGGCAGGTGCTTACATCGCTGAGCCATCTCACCGGCCCCATGAATCTGTTTTTTTTTTTTTTTTTTTTTTTAATTTTATTTTAAAGAGAAGAAAAAACAAAACAAATCAAAAGAAGAACAAATTTTCAAAACAACATAATAGGAGGGTAACAATGATTAATACATTGCGTATTACTATCTTTAAGTTAGTTATTCAGGACACCAGACATTAGCATTTAATTATCCAAACATTATTGGCACAAACCTTACTCTTCAATGAACTAAGTAAAAATCGTAGTGTATCTATCTTAACCATCTTATATATATACCCATGAATCTGTTTTTAACAGGATCTCTTTGGTTAATTTTCTTTTTTTTTTTTTTTTTTTTTTTTTTTTTGTGGGTACGGGGGGACGACCTGAGGACCTCACGCGCCAACAGGCACCCGTGCCGCTGAGCGATATCACCGGCCCCTTTTTCGTATGTGGGTTCCGGGAGTCAAACTCGGGCCTTCGCGCTTGCAAGGCAGGCGCTTAAGCCGCTGAGCCGTCTCACCGGCCCACTCTTTGGTTAATTTTCGAGAAAGATTTTGACAACTTCAGGTGAATTGTAACTGGGTAGAATATAAAGTTGATATTTAGATGAAATATTTTCCAGTACAGAAGTTATCAATAAGATTGTTTTTGTGTTCACAGTTTTTTGTTGTTGTTATTTTGAGACAGGGTCTCCGTAAGTCATGAAGTTGCCAGGACTGAACTTTGGATCCTGTCTCAGCCTCCCAAGAGCTAGATTTACAGGCCTGTGCCACCCTGCTCCCTTGCCTTTTTAAAAAGAGAGGAAGACATTATTTTCTAGAATTAAAATTCACGGTATAATTAACAAAAAGCAAAATAAAAGCAGGAGTTAATCTGATAGATATGACTTTTTAATACTTTATTAATCTTTTATTAAGGAAAAATTTAAATAGAGGAAAGGATAGTATTATGAACTCTCATATACCCATGACCTAGCTTCAGTAGTTAACAGTTACTGGCCAGTGTTGTTTAATTTATACTTGTCCCCCGCCCTCACCTGTCCCTAGATCTATACTTTTGTCATTTCCTGAAGGATATATATTAATATATCAAACATACTTTGTTTAACCATTCACCTGTTGAAGGACTTTTGGTATATTCTAGTATTTTGCTATTGGAAATAAAGGGGTAATGAATGTCTGTGTATAGGATTTGGTATAAACAAAACTTTATTTTTCTGAGATAAATGCCCAGAGTGCTAGGTTGTATGGCAAGTGCGTGTTTAGTTATTTAAGAAATCTTGAAACTTGGGTTGGGGATCTAGCTTAGTGATAGAGTGCTTGTCCACTGTGGGCGAGGCCCTGGGCTCTGTCCCCAGCACTGTGGAGAGCAGGGAAGGAATCAGTCTGTTCAGCAGGGTGGATGTATCGTTTTACGTTGCCACCAGTAATGTATAAGAGCTATGTTTTCTGTGTCCTTGCTGGCATTTGGTGTTATTTCTGCTTTTAAATTTGAACGGTTCTTTTATGTATATATTGATTTCTTTCTGGAGTTTTAATTTACATTTGTCTAAAGGCTTAATGTGATACTGAGCTTTCTTTTATGTACTTACTTGTTATCCAGAACTCTTTTTTTGGTGAAATGTTTGTTCATCCTTTTGCTCCCCTTCTAGTTAGAATTTTAGTTTTTTTACTGTTGAGCTTTGAAGGTTGTTTATATAGTCTATAAATAAGACTTTCGTTAGACATATGGTTTGCAAACATTTTCTCTGTAGTTTATTTTCATTAAATTTTGATGAAATCCAGTTTATTTTCCTGTGTGGAGGACGCTTTTGGTGCCAAGTCCAACAACTTTGGTGAAGTCCTCAAGGATTTTGGCTGTGTTATCTTTTAAAAATTCTAGTTTGGGGCTGGAGATATAGCTCAACGGCACAGTGCCTGCCTGGCAAAGTGCAAGGTTGTGAGTTTGATTTCCGGTACACCCCCCAAAAAAAGTTCTAGTTTTATGTTTCACATTTAAATTCATGATATATTTTGAATTTTTGGATGTGGTTGTGAGATTTTTGTTTTTTGGCCTGTAGATGTGCAATTATTCTGGCACGATTTGTTGAAAAGACCTATCCTTTCTCTATTGAATGGTTTTTGTTCCTTTGTCAAACATGTTTGTATTAATTTTTTTTCTTCTTGAGGTACTGGGGATTGAACCAGGGCTGTTGCACTGAGCTATATCCCCAGACTTTTTTTATTTGTTGAGAGAGGGTCACTGAGTTGCCCAGGCTGAGGAGAGTACTGGAATTGTAGGAGTATTGTTCTGTCCATTGATTTGTGTCTTAATCTTTCTTAGAGAACCACAGTGTTGGTTTTTTTTTTTTTTTTTGAGACAGGGTTCAAAAAGTCCTTGTTCAGGCTGGCCTTGAACTCATTATGTAGCCTAGGCTGGCCTCAAACTCATGGTGACAATCCTCCTGCCTCAGCCTCCTGAGTGCTGGGATTGCAGGAGCATGCCTGGCTAGAACCACATTGTCTTGATTCTGAAGCTACATGGTAAGTCTTATGGGGCAGAATGCTTCCTCTTACTTTATTTTTCTTGTCAAGCTTGATCTAGTTCCTCTGGTTCCTTTCCCTTTTCATGTAAATTTTGTAATAATCTATTTTATACCTTAAAACGTGCTGAGAGTTTGGATAGGGATTGAAAAAGCCTGTAGTTAAATTTGGGATAAATTTTTTATCAAATAAAGACATTCAGTTAGTGACCATCTTTCCATTTACTTAGATCTTCCCTGTTTTGAAGCAAATTCCAAGCATCATGTAGTTTTCCTTAAACAGCTTTTTGAGATATTACTTACGTACCGTACAATTGACTCATTTGAAATATATATAGTAAAGTGGTTTTTAGAGTTGTTCAGCCAACATTATAGTCAATTTTAGAACATTTCATCACCCTTAAAAGAAGCTATTGCATTAGCAGTCACACTCTATTCCCCCTTCCTCCCAGACCCTGGTGGTCACTGATCTTTCTGTCTCTAGGAATTTGTCCGTGGTGGACATTTCATGACTGGAATCACAAAGTATGCAGTGTTCTGTGTCTGTCGTCTTTCACTCAGTTGCATGATTAGCTCGTGGCAGTACCAGTACAGTAGTTCATTACTTTCTAATCCCTCAGTAGTAGTCTGTCGTATGGGCGTACCACATTTCATCTGTCCATTCATCAGTCTCCTGACTTTCGGGTTATTTTCACATTCTGGCTGTTATAAGTGATGCTGCTGTGAACATTCAGGTTCAAGTTTTTATGTGAACATTTGTTTAAGTTCTCTTGTGTATATTCTTAGGAGTGAATCAGTGAGTTGCATGGTACCTGTGTGTTTGACCAGTTGAGCAACTTACGTACCGTTTTCAAAGTAGTCTTAACATTTTACAGTTCTCCCAGCACTCTCTGAGGTGCCAGTTTTCCCCACATCCTTGCCAACACTTGATACTGTCTTTTTGATTATAACCTTCCTACTCCATTGGTGAAGTGGTGTTTAAAAATGATGTGACATCCGTTTCCTGACATAACTCCTAAAATCCTTGGAATAGCCAGAGTGATGAGTTTCTTTTGTATGCTAATGAGTGGACTGAGGCTGATCACCCCTAGATAGCTTCAGGGTTGGAACTGCTCCTTAGCAAGGCCTAGGCTTGATGTGATGGGTGGGACTTGAAGCTCTACCCTTCAGCCTCTGAGGAGGGGAGGGGTGAAGATTGAGAGGATTATCAGTAGCCAATAATGTAACCAGTCGTGCTTACTCAACCAAGTCTCCACAAAAAACTCTAAGAGACTGGATTTGGGGAGTCTCTGGGAGGTGAACTTGTGGAGGAGGATCCTGGAGGGTGTTGCTCCTGGAGTGGACATGGAAGCCCTGTGCTCCTTCCCACAGACCTTACGCTGTCTTTTTCTCCGTGTGGTGTTTGTCACTATCCTTTGTTATAACCTGCATAATGAGCCAGTAAGCATAAGTATTTCCTTGATCTCTGTGAGCAACTCTGATGAAGTAATTGGACCGAGGAGTGGGTTGTGAAAACCCACATTTGTATAGCAGGTTGGTTAGGAACACAGGTATAATAACCTACAATTGGTATGCAAAGTTGGGGTCAGAGCAGCATATCTCTCTAGGTAGATAATAGGATAATTTAATTGAATTAAAGGACATCCAGCTGCCGAATTTAAAGACCTGATTGATTGGTTGTTGGGAGAATCCCTACACGCTTGATGGAGATCAGAGGTCACAGTCTCCTGTGGTGGTTGTGGTAGTGTGAGAATAGCAAAGGTTTCTTTCTATAGACACAGTTTTGATTTGCTTATCTGATGGCTGTGTTGTGGATCTTTTCATGTGCTTCATCATTTACTATAGCTTCTTATTTATTTTTCTTTTAGTTTTTTTGAGACAGGGTCTCACTATGTAGTCTAAGCTGGCCTTGAACGCACTGTGTAGCCCAGGATGGTCTGGAACTTGCAGAGATCCTCCTGCCTCAGCCTCTGAGTGCTAGGATTACAGGTGTGAGCCACCATGCCTAGCCTTTTTTTTTTTTTTTTTTTTTTTTTTTAATGTGGGTTCTGGGAGTCGAACTCAGGATCTTGCGGTTGCTGGGCAGGTGCTTATGCCGCTGAGCCATCTCACCAGCCCCTTTTGTTTTTTTTTTTTTTTTTTTTTTTTTTGAGACAAGGTTTCACTATGTAGCTCAGGCTGTCCTTAAACTTGCTATGTGGCCTAGAGAGCCTTCTGCTTCAGCTTCCTGAGTGCTGGATTACAGGTGTGCATCACCATGCCCGACTTTCATTTTTAGAGCAATAACTATTCAGATCCTTCTTTTATTTTTAAATTAGGTTATCTTTTTATTGTGTTATAAGAGTTCTTTATATATTTCTAGATACTTGGCTTTTATCAGATGCGTGATTTGAAAATACTTCTTTGTCATTCTGTTGATTGTCTACACTTTGTTAGTAGTGTCTTTGAAACACAATAGAAGATTTTTTGTTATAAAAAATTTTGAGGGCCGGTGAGATGGCTCAGTGGCTTAAGCGCCTGCCTTGCAAGCGCGAGGGCCTGAGTTCGACTCCCGGAACCCACATACGAAAAAGGGGCCGGTGATATCGCTCAGCAGCACGGGTGCCTGTTGGCACGCGAGGTCCTGAGGTCGACCCCCCGGTACCCATAAAAAAAAAAAAAAAAAAAATTTTGAGGGCTGGGGACATGGCTCAGTGGTAGAGTGCTTGCCTAGCATGTATGAGGCCCTGGGTTCAGACCCCAATACCATAAAAAAAGAGGGTAAATAAAAGAATTTTGAAATTTACCCTGTTAAAAATTTAAATGTACAGATATATGGCTGTGGTATGGTGCTTTTAATTCTTTTGGGAAGATACCAAGAAGAGGAATAGCTGGGTCAAATGGGGCCTCAAGTTCTAGTTTTTTGAATTAAAAACACCATACCACAGCAATATGTATGCACCCATGTTTATAGCAGCACAGTTTATAATAGCTAAATCTTGGAAACAGCACAAATGCTCATCAACTGATGAATGGATAAAGAAGATGTTTTTTTTTATACAATGGAGTACTACTCAACCATAAAGAAAAATAAACTTGAGTCATTTATAGCTAAATGGATAGACCTTGAGACTGTACTCTTAAGTGAAATAAATCAGACGCACGTGTAAATATCGCATTGTTTCTCTGGCAGGAGAAAATGAAAGCATAAATAAGGACCAAAATATGTAATAGATACTGTGAAATAGGAAGAAATTGTTCAAAAGGAAAGGGGAACTAGGGAGGGGTGAGGGGGAAGGAAGGAAGGGAAAAGAAAAAAAGAAGGAAAAAGTGGAAACAAAACTAAATAAGGAGGGGAAGAAGGTTTGAAAGGAGCAGAGGGGAATGGGAAAAAAAGGAATCAAGATATATCATGTACAGGTACAAATTCCCTCTGACGAATGTGGTCATTATGTATATCTAAATTGTACCAATAAACTTAAATTATAATGAGATATAAAACAAAAACATTTTCAGTGTGCAATATGACATTAGGACCTTTTCATTTTGTATAACTGAAACTTTATATCCATGGTGTAAAGCAGCTCCTCATTTCTACTGTCTGCATCCCCTGGAGGACCACGGTTCTACTTTAGCTACTCCCCTTATTAAGTGGAGTTACAAATATTTGTCTCTCTGTGAGTGGTTTAGTTCACACAGCACAGTGTTCTCCAGACTCATCCATGTCGAGTTTCTTTTTTTAAGTCTGAATAATATTCTATGTTCGTACCATAATGTCTTTTTATACATTCTTCTGTTGATGGGCATTACACTTGATCTTAGCCAAAAGGCCGAGAAGCGATTGTTGATGGGCATTTAGCTTGTTTCCACATTTCGGCTATTGTGAATAATACTGTAGTGAACGTGTTGGCTAATATCTCTTCAAGAACCTGATTTCAATTCATTTGGATAAATACCCAGAAGTGGGGTTACTCAAACATGGTAGTTCTTATTTTAGCTTTTTGAGGACCCTCCATGAGCTGCATAGTGGCTGTGCCATTTTGTATTCCTGTCCACAGTACACCAGGTTTCCAGTTTTTCCACATGTTCACTAACATTTGTTAGTTTACATTTCTGATAAAGGCCATCCTAACAGGTGTGAGGTGATAGCTCCTTGTGGTTTTTGGTTTGAATTTCCTAATGAGTAAGAATACTGAGCATTTTCTTATGTACCCGTGGGATATTTGTATGTTGTCATTGGAGATGTGTCTGTTCAAGTCTTTTGCCCTTTTTTCCCTCAGTGCTGGGGATTGAACCAAAGGCTTTCAGGTGAACTGAGTACTGTACTTGCTGTGCCACCAAGCTGTACCCCCAGCCTGCCCATTTTTAACTCAGGTTACAGTGTTTGTGGTTTTTTCTGGGGGTTGTTTCTTGCTGTTGAGTTGTAGGAGTTTCTACAGTGTTTTTTTTTTTTTTTTTTTTTTTTTTTTGTGGGTACTGGGGGGTCGACCTCAGGACCTCGCGCGCCAACAGGCACCTGTGCCGCTAAGCGATATCACCGGCCCCTTTTTTTTTCGTATGTGGGTTCCGGCAGTCGAACTCGGGCCCTCGCGCTTGCAAGGCAGGCGCTTACGCCGCTGAGCCATCTCACCGGCCCTCTACAGTGTTTTGGATGTTAGACTCTTGATGTTAGACTCTTGTCAGATGTGGTTTGCACAGATTTTTCCCAATCCCATAGAGTTACCTTTTCACTCTGTTGATTATTTTTGTTTCCTTTGTTTGGCAGAAGCCCTTTAGTTTGATGTAGTTGTTAGTCTGTGCTTTTGTTGTCTATCTGCCTTTGGTGTCATGTCCAGGAAATTACTGCCATGTCACAAAATATCATGAAGCTTTTCTCCTATATTTTTTTACTCTGGGAGATTGGGAGTTTAAGGTCTTACATTTAAATTCCTAATTTTTTTTCTTGAGGTGCTGCTACATGCCTAAGCTGCTGGGATTTTGGGGTTTTTTTTGAGACAGGGTCGCGCTATGTATGTAACCCCAGCTGGCCTTGAACTCCTGGCGACCCTCCTGTCACAGTTTCTCAAGTGCTGGGATTACGGGTGTGCACCACCACGCCTGGCAGCTGCTGGGATTTTGGTATGAGTTGCATTGACCTTATAGATCAGTTTAGCAAAGTATTTTTTATTTTAATCATATTGTTTTCTGACGTGTGAACACCATATGTCTCTGTTCGTTTTGGTCTTTGTTTCTTTCAGAGTCGTTTTGTAGTGTTCGGTTTATAAGTCTTGTACCTGTTTTGTTAATTTCATTGCTAAATACTTTATTCTTTTTTGTGGTATTATAAGGGGCATTTTCTTACTTTTTTTGCTAGTACGTAGAAATAAAATTGATTTTTATATACTTTTGTACTATGCAACCTTGTTGAACTTATTACTTCCAGTTTTTCACTGGATTCTTTTTTTTAAAATTTTTACTTGTACTGGCACACGTTTACAGTACATAGTGTCCTCATGGGGAGTTGGTACGCGCACATAACACACGTATTAGTTCTTTTATTCACCCTCTCCCCATCAGTGGATTTTTTTAGGGTCTTCTGTAGCTACCATAATGTCAGCAGATAGTTTCACTTCCTTTCTAATGCCTTTTGTTTCATTTTCTTGCCTCATTTATTTATTACAGTGTTGATTAGAAGTAGCAGGAGCAGGCATCCTTGTCTTGTTTCTGATCTTAGGAGAATTCATTATTTCACCATTAAGTGTAATGTTAACTCTGGACTTCCCATAGATGGTCTTTGTCAGGTTAAGGAAAGTCCCTTTTCTTCCTAGTTTGTTCAGATTTTTAATTTTATTTTATTTTATAAGGGTATTGGGTTTCATCAGATGTTTTCCTGCGTCTGCTGAGGTTGAGCTGTCAAAAAGTAAAGGTTTTTGGTCTTTGTTTCATTGATATGGTGTATTACCCTAATTGATTTTCAGATATTAAAAACCAGCCTGGCATTCCTGCAGTAAATCCTACTTGTCATGGTGTATAATCCTTTTCATGTGGTGGTGGATTTGGTGTATTAGTATTTTCTTGAGGACTTTTGCATCTATACTGCGTTCAGAGAAGGGGTAACTGATAGGTCACTAGTGACTTTGGCTTTTCATTTTCTTACATTGTTTTTGTCTTATTTCAGTATCAGTACTACTGACTTCATCAGTGAGCTAGGAAATGCTCTATTGCTGGGAAGATTTTTTGAAAATTCTGTCTTCATTAAATGTTTGGTAAAGTTCAGCATTGAAGCTATCTTGCTCTCAAGGTTTCTTTGGAGACTTTTAAATTAAGAACCAGTTTTCTGTAATGATTGTGCAGCTATTTATATTGGGTCTTTTACCTTGATTGAATTTCGGTAGTGTGTTTTTGAGAAGTTAATGTCAAGTTTAAGGGCATAAAGTTGTTTGTAGTATTCTCTTTTTAATTAATGCTGACGCAGTCTTCTGTTTCATTCCTGATATTATTTGTCTTCTCTTTTTTTTTATTTTTGGTACTGGGAATCAAACTTGTCTCCTCTTTTTTGTTGTTGTTGTTTATGTTGTTATAGGCTTATAAATTTTTGTTTCATTGATTTTTTTTTTTTAAATCCGTTTTCTTATTTTCCATTTCGTTGATTTCTGTTCTTTATTATTTCCATACATTTACTTGGTTTGGATTCATTTCACCTTCTTTTAGTTTCTTGTGGTAGATAATTGTGTTATTGGTGTGAGATCTTTCCTCTTTTTTTTTTTTTTTTTTTGTGGATTCCAGGGGTCGACCTCAGGACCTCGCGCGCCAGTAGGCGCCTGTGCCGCTGAGTGATATCACTGGCCCGTTTTTCGTATGTGGGTTCCGGGAGTCGAACTCGGGCCCTCGCGCTTGCCAGGCAGGCGCTTATGCCACTGAGCCATCTCACCGGCCTTCTTTCCTCATTTTTAATTAAGCATTTAGTGCTATTTCCTTCTAACTGCTACAGTATTTGTACCCCATATCTTGATGTCTTGTGCTTTTATTTTTGCTCTTATTTATATATTTAAAATTTTTCCTTGAGACTTCTTTGACCCATAGACTATTTAGAAGCTTGTTTTATTTCTGTTTAGGGATTTTCCTGTTGTGTTGGTATTACTTATTTCTACTTTTGGTTGATTATGGTCAGAGAGTACAGCCCATCATTTCAGCTTTCAACAGTTTTTTGAGGTTCATCATGTAGTTGGTAGACAAGGAGTGCCTTGATAAATATTCCACGGGTGGTTGAAAAAAAATATATATTCTCCTGTAGTTGAAGATTGTTCTACATATGCAAGTTAGATCCTGTTGATTGTGTTGCTAATGTAACCACTCTGCTTTAAAAAAATTGGTATATCTTTTCCATTCAGCTTATTTGCTGAATTTGAATTTCTTGTAAGCAACATATAATTGGGTCATTTAAAAAAATCTGTTTCAGTCTCTGCTGTGATTGCTTTATTTAAACAATTTGCATTTAGGATATTGTCTATATATTAACACTTAAAAGTGTGCCATTTTTTTTTTTGCTTATTTTTCCTGTTTTTTGTTCCTGTTTGTAATTCTTGCCTTTCTGTGGATTACTTGAACATTTCCTATGATCCTATCTTGATTAATTTGTAATGCTTTTTAGTGTATCTGTTGGCATAATATTCCTAGTGGTTGTTCCTAGTGATTTACAACAGTATTTATATTAACATTTTGTTACTTCGCCTGAAGTGTGAAAACTTCACTTCTTTTTTTAACCTGTTATCTTCTCAAGTTTTAAATATAATTGTTTTTAAGTATCAGGTTGTGTTATAATTTTCATTTCAGTCATCAAATATGATTTATAAAACTAATCAAGGAAAAGATAATCTCTTATGTGTACCTATACTTTTTTTCCTACTGTTTCTGCCTCCCTTCTTATACTCAAGATTTTTTGTTTTGTTTTTCAAATCATTTCCTTTCTGTTTAGTTTTTCATCTTTTGAGAATGTTTTAAATTTCTCCATTATTGGGGCCGGTGAGATGGCTCAGCAGCGTAAGTGCCTGCCTGGCAAGCATGAGGGCCCGAGTTCGACTCCCGGAACCCATATACGAAAAAAGGGCTGGTGATATTGCTCAGCAGCACGGGCGCCTGCTGGCGTGCGAGGTCCTGAGGTCGACCCCCGTACCCACAAGAAAAAAAAATTTTTTTTTTTTCTCCTTTATGAAGCGTAGTTTCACTGGGTATAGAATTCTTGGCTGTTTTTTTGTTTGTTTTGTTTTTTTTTGCCTAAGGCTTGAAAAATACTGATCCATTTTTATTTTTGGCCTCTGTGGATGAGAAATCTTGGTGTTCGATTATGGTTAATGTGTCATATTTTTTTCTGGCTACTTGCAAGATTTTTTCTTTTAGATTTTGAACATCTCATTATGATGTGTCATTGTGGTTTTGTTTTGTTTTGTTTTGTTTTTGGTGCTGGGATCAAACCTAGGGCCTCAGTGCATGCTAGACAAGTGCTCTACCTCTGAGTTACACCCTCAGCCCTCAGTGTAGATTGTTTAAGGTTTTTTTCTTCAGGGTTTGCTCAGTATTTTAGAACTGCAAGTTATTTGCCAAATTTGGAAAGTCTCTGGCAATTATTTCTTCAGCTCCACACTCTTTCTGGGACTTTGATGACATGGATTTGGACCTTTGTTATTGGTTCCTTAAGACTTGTCCCCCTACCCCCCTCATTTATTTGCTTTCTGTTTAGATTAGGTAAATTCTGCTTTTCTGTTTTCAGGTTCAGTGACTCTCTTCCCCGTTATTTTCGTGTTCGTATTGAGACTACTGAGCAGCTTTTAGAATTTGTTCCTGTGTTTCTTTAGTTTTATAATTTCCTTTTGCATCTCTTATGCTGAGATTTTCCATTTTTTCACTTGTTTCAGAAGAATGTGTAATTGATTGCTGAAACATTTTTACTATGGCTGTTTTAAAATCCTTGTCAAGTAATTCCAGCTTCTGATTCATCTCTGTGTTGCCCTCAGTCTTAGTCTTTTCTCACTTGTGTTGTACTTTTCTATTTATGTATTAAATTAGGAGGCTCTTTAATCTTTGCAGAGTGACCAAATTGTCTAGCTAGATATTTCTCAGAAGGCATCCCTGTCATCTGTCATTAAATACGATATACTGTTTGTGAACTTTTTTTTTTGGTACCGGAAATCGAACTCGGGGCCTTGCGCTTGCCAGGCAGGCGCTTGTGCCACTGAGCTACATCCCCGGCTCCTATGAACTTCAAAGTACTATGTAAGGTTGTGTTTCTGTTACAAACCACGTTTGGTAACGCCTAGGAAGTATTTTCCAGTTCATTCATATATCCATGCAACAGGGCGCTAGGAAGCCGGGAATGGTGGTGCACCCCTGTAATCCCAGCACTCTTGTGGCGGATTGTTGAGTTCGACGCTGGCCTGGGCTACGTAGTGAGACCCTGTCTCATAAAACAAAAACAAAAACAAAAGAGGGTGCTAGGAAATGGATGAATGTATGTGTATATCACATACACTGAGTTTTGATAATTGAGTGAGTTAATGATTCTGTATTTTCTTCACAAGTGTTTCTAAGAGATGATTTGTACAATCATGATTTGTAAGAATCCCTTCGTTTCCTCATTCATTGAGAATAAATTGACCCAAAATAAGAAAATGTCCTTTGTACGTTAGTAGAAGCTATTGTTTCTACCGGGTGAATTAACTTGATAAGTAAACTTCTGCATTTTAAAAGACGTATCTTCCCAATGCACACGTCTCGTGATGTGTTCAGACTTACGCGGTCACGGGAGCCGTGGACAGGCCCCTGGGTTCTTCGCAGTCGCTTTGAGAGGCCTTCGCTGATTGACTTAAGGCAGATCTCAGTTTTCGAGATTAAAGATAATTACTTTAGGTCGGGACTGTCCCATTTCTTTTCTGTGTATGCATACTTTTTACATTGTGACCAGTATCTGGTGTTAATCTGGGTGGGTGTTCTAGACAGAGTTGATAAAGACTGACTTTGGCATTGAATAAGGCGACAGTTGTCGGAAGATACACTGGAAGTACAATATGGCTTTTAGGGGCCCATTTACAAGTTTTTATGTATTTTTTAAATTAATTTTTTATTTTATTGGTACATTTTAGGTATACAAATGAAACATTCATCATAGGGAATTTGTACCTGTACATGTCTTCTTTTTTTCCCATTCCCCTCCCCTCCCTTCAATGCCTCTTCCCCTCCTTATTTACAAAAGCTTTGTTTCCGTATTTTCCTTCTTTTTTTCTTGTCCCTTCTTTCCTTCCTTTTCCCCCTTCTCATTCATTTACAAGTTTTTTAATGGACATATTTAAGTGTGTGTGTGTGTGTGTGTGTGTGTGTGTGTGTGTGTTGGTACACTGGATTGAAACCAGGGCATTCTAAGCAGCACTCTACCACTGAGCTACTTGCCCAGACCTTGTTATTTTTTATTTTAAGATGTGGTGTTGCTAAGTTGCTCAGGCTGATCCTCCTGTTTCAGCCTCTAGTAGCTGGGGTTACAGGCATGTAACACCAATAAATACAGAATTTAAAATGAAAATGCAATCTATAATGGGTTACTATGCACATAAACAGAAAATTTACCCGATTTATGATACATGTTAGTGTAATGTAACAACTAAAGGAAGCCCAGAAAAGATTATATGAGTACAAGTTTAAAAATTAAACCTTAACATTTTATTTAAACGTAGCCAGGCCAGCTGTGGTGGCACGTGCCACCTCCCATTGCCAAGAGTAACAGTAAATATATTTTAACTTCAGACTGACCTTTCCTGTGGCATCATGTTAAAGTAGACACTTGTTAAGAAGTAGAGGATCTGATTGAAGTTTTCGCTTTGTCAGTTTCTGTGTTGTGTGACTTGGGTAGTTAATCCCTTGAACCTCATTTCATTATCTGTAGAATTGAGACAAACAGTAAAACCTGTCCAGGTAGTTGTTGAGGATCAAATGAAATGTCACTTGTGAAAGGTCTTCTTGAATTACGGAGTACTGCACTTTATCAGAGTATGCTTGTATCTTTTTTTTGTGTGTGGGTACCGGGGGTTGACCTCAGGACCTTGCGCGCCAGCAGGCGCCCGTGCCGCTGAGCGATATCACCGGCCCTTTTTTCGTATGTGGGTTCTGGGAGTTGAACTCGGGCCCCTGCGCTTGCCAGGCAGGTGCTTACGCCCCTGAGCCATCTCATCGGCCCTGCTTGTATCTTTGAGATCATTTAAAAATTTTAACTGGGTGACCTTGATCATCGTCATAGTATAAGATGTTTATGATTATTACAAAATTAATGTTTATTCAGTAAAACTTCATGTAGAAATAGAAGAACTTTCCCTTGATTTTGGTGGCTTACTAATCTTTTTTTTTTTTTTTTTTTTTTTTTTTTTTTTTTTTTGGAGGCAGGGCTGTGCTTTGTAATTCCTGCTGGTTTAGAACTCCCTATGTACTGCAGGCTGATCTTGGACTTGCCATCATTCTGCCTTAAGCCTCCTGGGTGCTGGGATTACAGGTGTTTACCACCATGCCCAGTTGTGGTTTATCAGTCTTTTTTGTTGTTGTTAGTCCTTTTGAGAGTTTTGGTTTCACTGTGCAGTTCAGGTTGGCTTTGAACTCACTTTGTAGCCCAGGCCAGCCTTGAACTTGTAGTGATCCTTCTGCCTCAGCCTCCTGAGTGCTGGGATTACAGGCATGCACCACCGCCTGGCTTTTGTGGTTTACTGATCTTAAGAACTAACTTGTCAGTAAATTTGGGAAAGGATCACAGAGTTGATCGATAATGTAGGGTCATCATTGCCATAGGGTTAGTTTTTTGGCTATTTCTCCCAGCAACAGGTGATTTACATTTTAAAGTTCTACCTCTAATATTTATAGTCTAAGAACTTTATAAAATGCTTAGTGTTGTCTTTCCTAATGTGGGTAACAGTTGGTTTGTTTGACAAATGCTTTCCGATTAGTTGATTTGAAAAGGTCAAGGACAAATGAAAATTTCATTTCACGGCTTTATTTTACTCACTTTGGTCAACTGTATTTTAAGTATCTAATTGACCTTTTAAGGGTTTTCTTTCTCAAGAAATCGCAGTAACTACATTGTGAAGTATTTTAGATTCTGGCTTGATTTTTGGTGAGAGTAGAAATGCAACGTGGTTTAACAGTGGGTTGTTGGAATTCATTTCTTTGACTTCATTCTTCCTTAGGATAGATCTGGTCACGAAAAGTATACCATTAAACCATTATTCAGACAATCCTTTTAAATTCAAAATATATAAAGAATGTCTCCTTAGAGTCTTAATAACTTTGAGCTTTCAGTGCAGTTACTGTAAACTAAAAGAGCACGCTGGCAACGTCCAGGACAATCCACTTCAGTGCCCTGCACTGAAATATGCAAGGAACGCAGTGTCTGCTTTGCTGCTATATAGTGATTTTAATTATATTCATAGCAATCTCTCACCTGGAACACTTTTGTGTTTTGTTTTGTTTTCTGAGAATGGGGTCTTGCTGTGTAGTTCAGGCTGTTCTTGGAGACTGTGGAGCCCAGGCTGGCCTCTGACTCTGTGTTCTGCCTCAGCCTCCCGAGTAGTGGGGATTGGCTCTAAACTGTTCTTTTGCTAAGAATCCTTGTGATACATTTGTTACAGTGTTTCATAAAGTTTGCATTTATCCCCAGCCTACTCTGTCTGTCTGTCTGTCTGTCTGTCTATCTTTGCTAAATTGCCTGGGCTGGCCTCACACTTGGGATTCTTCTGCCTCAGCCTGTTGAGTAGCTGAGGTTACAGGCATGCATCACTAAACCTGGCTTGGGTCTTTTTGTTGTTAAAACTTTCAAACCTTTGAAGGGAAGAATCTTATTAGGTTGTTTTGAGATCAGATTCTGGCATTTCACAGAGTATCTTCTCCCTGTGCTGTTACCTGTGAGTAATTGAGAGATAATGTGATTGAACTTCTTGACTTCGACCTCTTTGGTTTAAACTCTGGCTTTAATGATAAGAAATTAATTGTGTACTACCATATATGTACTGTGTGCAAGTCACTGTTTTAGGCTCTTGGGATGTATTAATCAACCAAACAAATGACGATTCCTGCCTTTGTGGAACTTATAGTTGGGACAGAAAACTAGTAATCATTAAGTAAGTCGGTTGTATAATATGTTGAGGTAGTAATGCTATACAAAATGAGTAATAGGATAAAAGGAGAATTGAGCGAGGGTATGTGGGGGAGGTTGCGTTTTAAATGGTGTGGCTGGAAGGTGTCTCACTGAGAGAAGGATCATTGAACAGACTCTATGCCGTGGTTATGAGGCTGTCTGGGGGAAGAGTGCTCCACGCAGGAGCAGCCAGTGCGGTAGCCCTTCCGGGACAGGATGTGGAGTCTGGCCGATGAGGAGAGCGTACAGGGGAGAGGTGAGGTCTATATGAGGAGGTTTGGTGGGGGAAGGGGTCGGTGGGAGCACACCTGTACAAGTGCAGGGTCTTCAAGACCATGATGCTTTGGTTCCATCACTAGTGTGTCTTTTAGTAAATTGTACAGCCCTTTATTTTCTTACCTGTAAATGTGAATAATAGTACAGGTTGAATATGCTTTATCTGAAAATCCTTGGGATGAGAAATGTTTCGGATCTTTTTTTTTTTTTTTTTTTTTTTTTTTTTGGGAGAAGAGTCTCGATACGGGTGGCCTTGAACCCACCCATGTAGCCCAGGTTGGCCTGGAACTTGTGGCAATCCTCCTGCCCCAACCTCCCACCTATAATCCCAAGTGCTGGGGTCATAGGTGTGTGCCATGACTCCTAGCTTGGATTTTAGTTTTTTTTTTTTTTTGGTGGGTACCGGGGGTTGAACTAAGGACCTCGTGCACCAGGAGGCGCCCGTGCTGCTGAGCGATATCACTGGCCCTTTTGTCGTATGCAGGTACCGGGAGTTGAACTCAGGACCTTGTGCTTGCCAGGCAGGCGCTTATGTTGCTGAGCTATCTCACCGGCCCTTATTTTTTTTTTTTTTTTTTTTTGAGACGGTCTCCTTGTGTAGCCCAGGCTGGCCTCACAGTCATCCTCCTGCCTCAGCCTCCTGAGTGCTGGGATTACAGGTGTGCACCACCATGCCCAGCTTGGATTTTTTTTTTTTTTTTTTTTTTGAGAATATTTGTGTATGTGTGAAATACCTTGGGGGTAAGAGCCAAGTGTAAGCATCAGATTCATTTATGCTTCATATACATCTTGTGCACATAACCTGAAGGTAATTTATACAATATTATGAATAAGTTTGTGCATGAAGCAGTTTCATGACGTGAAATTTTCCACTTATGGTGTTATATGGGCACTCAAAAAGTTTTAGATTTTGGAACAGTTTGGATTTTGGATTTTTGGGTTAGAGGTGTTCAATTTCCGTACCCAATCTGATAGGCTTGTTTGGGTTCAGTGAGTTAACACTTATTAAGTTCTGGTAACTCTGCTGAGCAAAATTCAAAGCATACACTCTTTGCATTCTTCTGTTCTGTAAAGGTAGCGGGGTATAATTAATTGTACTTTGCTTCGTTTTTCCATGATGAGTTGCTTAAACTTCAGTCATAGCACTTATTCTGTTGTTATCACAAATATTTACTGTCTGTGTGCTTACCATCCTTGCTAAATTGTGAGCATCTTTGGGCGAAGACCATGGTATTTCATGCATGTCTTAAGGGTTAAGAGTGTACTGTAGATAGCTCAGCGACATAAGCGCCTGCCTGGCAAGTGCAAGGTCCTGAGTTTGACTCCCGGAACCCACATCAAGGAAAAATAGGGCCGGCGATATCGCTCAGCGGCATAAGCGCCTGCCTGGCAAGCGCGAGGTCCTGAGTTTGACTCCTGGTACCCACATACAAAAAAAGGGCTGATGATATCGCTCAGCGGCATGGGCGCCTGCTGGCGCGCAAGGTCCTGAGTTCGACCCCCGGTACCCACACACACAAAAAAAGAGTGTACCGTAGAGGGCTGATGATATCGCTCAGTGGCACAGTGCCTGCCTGGCAAGTGCAAAGTCCTGAGTTTGATTCCCGGTACCAAAAAAAAGTGTACTGTAGATATATTTTAGGTGATTGAAAATGTTGAATGAATTAACGATAAAAACATGAGCTTGGGCCGGTGAGATGGCTCAGCGGCATAAGCGCCTGCCTGGCAAGCGCAAGGGCCCGAGTTCGACTCCCGGAACCCACATACGAAAAAAGGGCCGGTGATATCGCTCAGCGGCACTGGCTCCTGCTGGCGCGCAAGGTCCTGAGGTCGACTCCCAGTACCCACAAAAAGAAAAAAATAAGCTTAATTGATAAGTAGACCATCTGCTAGTAAGTGTATTGGAATAGTGCCAGTCTTTCAAAACTAAATAATGGTTCTGGGATGTAGCTCAGGGCTAGAGGGTAGAGCACTTGCCTAGCAAGTGCAAGGCCTAGGGTTCTGTCTCCAGCACCACACACAAAAAAGAAAACAGCAAAAAACTACAAAAACAAAATAATAGAAAGACGTAAAATATTTCATGTATTTTTCTCGCTGTGCCATGTTATTAAACTTAGTGTTGGTAGAAAATTGCCTTAATTATCAAATAGATATAAAAGTTCATACCATATGACTTGAAGTCTGTATTTATATTACAGTGTATATGTCAGCCTCTACTGTCATTGGCTGATTAGAAAACACTGTCTTGGTTGACTGTGTAGATGTAAGACCCCTACCCTAAAGTATATTTTTAGTCTTAATCTGTTTATATCTGCACAAATGATTATAATTAGGGAATTCTTAGTTGGCAAAGTCTTAAATGGAGAGGATGACAGTGAGGGAGCATCCATGAACTGCTGAAGTGGGAGGGGGGACACAGAATGGGGAAGGGGTTAGATCTTCGTTGTGCAGGTGACTTTATACCTTTTCAGACTTGCAGGGTTTAGTTTCCAGCACAGTGGTTCTCTTCTCCTGGTTCTATGTGAAGAGGAGTAGGAGAGGAGAAAGCAGAATAGAGATTTGAAGGAGAAAGGAAATTGGCAGTGATGCTAAAAAATGAGGGTTCTAGAAGCAGGTGACTAAGGGAAGGTGGGGTTTCCATGGTAGAGGAGAGGTTGTTGTAAGAAAGAGATTTTAAAATCTGGATGTGAATTCACACTTTAAGTTATTTTATGTAAGTGCGTGGCATGTTTCCCTTTCCTTCTTGCTTCACTGTTTTTGCTTCCTTCTCTTTGAACACATCTGGTTGTATTCTGTGATATATGACAGCTTTGAGTTAGTGCTTTCCAGAAAAAGTGATGCAAGAAGGTGAGTATGCTTTTTGTGAAAATGTTTTCAACAGCGTATGAACATGTTAAAATCACTCGTCCAGCCCGAAGGTGTTACCACATTAGGAGATACTTAGTGATGTCTTGGTCGTGGAGTGAGTGTATCAAGTCAAGTTGTTAAAAGACGTACAATGTTAAAACGTATAACTTGATGACAGTTTTATTTCCCGTATATGGACTTCACAGTGCTTTTTCTGTTCAACTTAATTTCTACAGCTATTTTAACAATTGTAAAAATAGAATATGATGTCTGTAGAAATATAGAGAGAATATATAATAGTATTGTAGAATAGTGAATAGCAGTGTAATACAGATATAGTTTTGTTTTACTTTCAGTATAGTTTTAGTGTCATGGCTTTTATTTTTGTTGTTCAATAACTATAGAAATATATATTTAAAAATAATTTTGAACTGGACACACTGGCACGTACCTGTAGTGCTAGCTGCTTTGGAGGCTGAGGCAAGAGGGTTGCTTGAGCTCAAGAGTTTAAGGTCAGCCTGGCCAACATAGTGAGACTCCAGCTCAGGAGGAAAAAAAACAAAGCATAATTGAGAAGAATGCCATATGCTCTTTTGAGTGCTTGTCTACAGAACTTTGAGGCAAGTAAGAGCTTAGTAGAAGTAAAGTGTTTTTTTTTTTTGTGGGTACCGGGGGGTCGACCTCAGGACCTCGCGCGCCAGCAGGCGCCCGTGCTGCTGAGCGATATCACCGGCCCCTTTTTCGTATGTGGGTTCCGGGAGTCAAACTCGGGCCCTTGCGCTTGCCGGGCAGGCGCTTAAGCCGCTGAGCCATCTTACCGGCCCCAAAGTAAAGTATTTTAAAATAAATTTTTTTGTTTGTAACTAATTGAGCAACTTAAACTCACTGGCTAAGGACTAGAAGATTCTCAGTTACCAGAGTGACTACTGTTTGTAATCCCTTGATAAAATTATATAAATACAACTTTGAGTATTAGTAATGTACTTGGTTATTTTCTAGAGATTTTATATTTCTCTTTTATATTCATGGCTCTTACTGATTTGCAGTATATTTATTGAACCCTAAAAATGTGTTAGGGCTGTTATGGAAAATGCTTTATGGTGGTTTTTTATTTGCTTGTTTATTTTTGAGATAGGGTCTCACTGTAATGCAGGCTAGCCTTGAACTCATAGCGATCCTCCTGCCTCAGCCTCCCAAGTGCTAGGATTATAGGTGTGCGCCACCACACTCAGCCTTGCTTTATGGTTTTTGAATAAAAGATTATATTTGACCTATTTTTTGTTGTGATAACTTATCTTTAAGTTTTCATTAACTTTATTTTATATACTTGGAAAAAATATCCCATTCACTTGAAGAAAAAGATCTGTTTCCTATATTAGTTTTGCTAAAAGGCTAATTACACCATTTATTTATTTTTTTTACATGCCATTTAAAAAGCATCAATATTTTAGCATTATCAAACACCCTTTGCCTTAAAAATTTTACTTATTTTTAGTATGTTCAAAAATGACACCCCAACATCCCTACTCCTGCACTGGGGATCAAATCCAAAGGTGCTCTCCCACTGATCTCCATCCGCACCCCTTTTTAATTTACTTTCAAATTTTGAGATAGGATCACTCTAAATTGCTCTGACTGGCCTCGAATTTGTAATCCTCCTCCTGAGTAACTGGGATTATATGTGAGCACCATCATGCCCAACGAAAACTACATTTTTAATATATTTATAGACTCTGGAGCTGACGGAAATATTACTGTGAAATTTTCTTAAGAAAATAGCACTATTTGAGTAATGGAGAGTATCAGCATATGATTTTAATGAAATACATTTGTGCTTTTCTTCCTACTTTAAGATATTTTAAGATGATTCATTGTTATTGTCCTGTCTTTAAAGAAATCATAATCCTTAACTGGAAGTGAGAAAAAGTACAATTTGTATCCAATTCATTTCTTATATTTGTGATAATCATTTAGCATTCACTGATGGTCACTACAGTTGAACCAAGGCTTACCTGCTACTAATTGTGTTTAATTCAACAGTATCTACTAAGGAAAGAATTTCATTAGATTTTTCACATTTAGCTATAACTATTTTATCCTCACTTTAATGCTGTCTCTCATCTTGATTCTTTTGTACTATATTTTGTACTTTTTATAGGACATAGGGGAGGAATCAGCATCTTCAAAATTCAGCCAAGTGATCTGGCGGGATGGGCATTTGCCTGGCAGATTTTATAGAGGTAATTTAGCATTGTTTTACTTAATCTTTATTTATTTATTTTTTACCTTGATAGATGCCTGTATGCTTGCCCAGGAACACACATACTCACAGCTCTGGGTGATACTCTGCTGTTATTGGGCAATCCAGTTTCCTTTTATGCTCACTTATGGATTTAAATATTAATGGTGTGGTATCACCATATTTGCGTATGCATTTCTGTACATTGAAAGGAGTTGCTGTTACTAGTTGTACTGGACGAAGGCTGTTATCTTTTCTCAGTGAACTAGAGCACTTGCTGCACAGTCCTCATGTTGGGAAGATGAGCCTCTGCTTTTCTGTTGGCCTGTGCTTATATTACACTTATGCTTTTCTCTTTCAAACAACATGAAAGAAAATTAAATATTTAACAGTTTTCAAGGTATTTACAGATCTATCAGTGCTACATACTATGTCAGTGCTTAATGATCATAAAATTCTAAGGTTTTTCCATGAATTTTTAAATTATTTTGAGAGGCCGGGCATGGTGGCGCATGCCTGTAATCCCAGGACTTGGGAGGCTGAGGCAGGACGATAGCCTCGGATTCAAGGCCAGCATGGGCTACATCGTGAGCTCAAGCCCAGCCTGAACCACATAGAGACCCTGTCTCAAAAAAAAATTAATTTTGAGAATTCTTTTAAAACTTGAGGTTTGAAAATCCTAGCAGTTTTAGTGGTCATATTTTAGAATTTCCTTCTTTTTCCATATCTTCTGGTAATTGTCATAGTCAAATGTTTTTCACACCTTTACCCAGGCTTGTTATTCGGGGAGTAAACACTGAAGCAATAGAGGATGTCATAACATGTAAAAAAGGCTCTTCCCCCCCCACTCATTGTTAACATTGTGGGTCCTGGCAGGCATTTTCTGTTACACATACAAGCATTTATGTGTTTCTGTATTTACATTTTCTTTACACAAATATTGGACCTACTTTTCAGCAATATGCTTTTTTTTCCTCCTAAAAGAAACTTGGATTTTTGCATTCATTCCTTCTCATTTCATTCTTTATAGTATTGTAGTATTTGGTTATAGATTATAGTATAATTATTTTAACTAGTCACCCACTGATTCATGGGTATTTGGTTTTTTTTGAGTTTTTAGGGTTTTTCTGACTCATTATAAATGGTAATGTAAATATTCTAGGGTGTATCTTTATGCATATTTTAAAATAGATCTGCAGTTTAAATTCCTGAGGAAAAAAATTATTGGGGAAAGAGTATGTGCATTTAACTGTTTGGTAAATAAGTTGCCTAACTCTGTAAAGAAATGCCTAATATTAGTAGTTTATCATAGTGGGAATCTGTTTATCTCTCACAACACTGGCTAATGTAAAATATTTTTGTACATGTCAGGTTTTTTGAACATGGCAATTTTTTTTTTTAAGACAGTGTCTTGTTATGTAGTTCAGTCTGGCCTTGAGCTCACTATGTAGCCAAGGCTGGCCTCGAACTTGTGGCGATCCTCCTTCAGCCTGCTGAGTGCTGGGTACAAGTGTGCACCACCAGGCCCAGCACATCAGTTTTTTGTTTTTGTTTTTATTTGTGTTTTTTGGACAGGGTTTGGCGAAGTAGTCCAGGCTGGCCTTGAAGTCACTATGTAGCCCAGACTGGCCTCGAACTTGTGGCGATCCTCCTGCCTCAGCCTCCTGAGTGCTGGGATTACAGGCTTGTGCCACCACGCCTGGCCATGTGTCAGTTTTTGTTAACTTTGCGTGTTTTTCTTCCTGAGTTTGAGCATTTTTCCCATTATTATTTGCTATATGTATATTTTTAATGTTTGTCCTTGTGTTTTGCCTTTTTATGGAGCAGTTTGTATATTGGTATATCAAAGGACCCCCTTGGCATTTGTTAGGTGAATTAGTTTTGCTCAGTTTTTGCTTATCTTTTTTTTTTTTTTTTTTATGTGGGTACCGGGGGGTCGACCTCAGGACCTCACCCGCCAGCAGGCACCCGTGCCACAGAGCAATATCACCGACCCCTTTTTTCATATGTGGGATCCGGGAGTCGAACTCGGGCCCTTGCGCTTGCCAGGCAGGCGCTTACGCCGCTGAGCCATCTCACCGGCCCTTGCTTATCTTTTTTTTTTTTTTTTTTTTTTTTTGTGGGTACCGGGGTGTCGACCTCAGGACCTCGCGCGCCAACAGGCACCCGTGCTACTGAGTGATATCACCAGCCCCTTTTTCGTATGTGGGATCCGGGAGTCGAACTCGGGCCCTCGTGCTTGCAAGGCAGGCGCTTACGCCGCTGAGCCATCTCACCAGCCCCCTTGCTTATCTTTTGATTTTGGGTTTTTTTTTTTGTTTTTATTTTTTGCCCTTTTATTTTTGTTTTGTACGGTTGAATATAGTGATCTTATCCTTTATTGCTAGGGTATGTAAGGTTTAAAAAATCACTTTTGAGCAAGGACTCACTTTCCCTTCACATTATAACATCTCCAAATGACATGAATTCCTGACTTAACATAGTTTGACATTTTCATCTTAGTATTCCATAAAATAGTTGCATATCTTCATATTGGTAGTTTTAGATTTAGTGAACTGTAGTAACTTGAAAAAGTTGAACACTAGATTATAGAAATAGATCCCCAAATACACACAAAATGCAGAAAACAATAAATGTAGCTTTTTAGAAATGCAGAAAAAAGTGAATCATTCATTAAATGCACTGAGGAAAAGTGGCTAACCATCTGGAAACAGGTAAAGCTGGATCTCTACATTTATTGCCTATACCAAAGAATTTACTATAAATTGAGATTTAAATCATAAAAATAATAGAAAATTCAGTTGCTTCCTGAATGAGTTCTGTTATGATTGAAGAACACACTTTGTAAGACTTGCATACTTCAGCATTCCTTAAGGCTTATCCTGGGAACAGTGCTGAGGTCTGTGCTGGAGGGTGTTCTGTGTGTTCTGTTGCCAGGTAGAGTTCCCAGTATATCCCAGACGGGTCTGGCCGGTGAGGGAGAACCGTTCGTAGCTTTCAGTGATCCAGAAAAACCACTGCGGCACATGTGCCGCAGGTTAACCACCACTGCAGGCAGTTGATAGTGTTTTTCAGGTTTTCTAGAACCTTGTTAATTTCATGTCTAATTATTCTACCAGTTATTTAGATTGGGGTATTGAAATCTTCAACTATAATTACCGAGTTTTCTATTTATCCTTTTAATCACTCACTATTTTGGAGATTCTCCTTTTTTTTTTTTTTCATGGGTACTGGGGGGTCGACCTCAGGACCTTGCGCGCCAGCAGGCGCCCGTGCCGCTGAGCGATATCACCGGCCCCTTTTTCGTATGTGGGTTCCGGGAGTCGAACTCGGGCCCTCGCACTTGCCGGGCGGGCGCTTAAGCCACTGAGCCATCTCACCGGCCCGGAGATTCTCCTTTTAAAGGAATATATATATATATATATATATATAAAATATATATATATATATATATATATATATATATATATATATAAACTCATACGAGTTAAGTACTCTAGCAAAACATGCTCAGTCTTTACCTGAGAATATTATATCTTTATTTTTTTCATTTTTGAATAATAGTTTTGCTTTTTTTTGGTTGACATCTTTCTTTAAGCTCTTTGAGTGTGTGATTACAGTTTTCTCTCTTCTCTTGTTTCTGATTGGAAATTAGCCACCAATCTTATTCATGGTTTCCTGGACATTTGAGTCATTTTTCTGTTATTTGAAAATTTTTCTCCTTGTCTTTTCTTTCAACAGTCTGAGGGCCAGTGAGATAGCTCAGTGGCATAAGCGCCTGCCCGGCAAGTGTGAGGTCCTGAGTTCGACTCCCGATACCCACATAAAAAAGAAAAAAGGGCCGGTGATATCGCTCAGCGGCACGGGCGCCTGCTGGCACACGAGGTCCTGAGTTCGACTCCCTGGTACCCACACACACACACACACACACAAAAAAAACAGTCTGACTGTGATGTGTCCAAGAATAGGTCTTTTTGTGTTTATTCTTCTCGAAGTTCATTGAGCTGCTTGGGTTTGTACTTATTTTTCTTTAAAAAAAAAGGCAAGCTTGGGAAATTTTTGGCATGTAGTTCATTAAATTTTGCTTAATTCTCTTTCTGCTATTCTTCTGGTATTCCAAAAAAATGTTGCTAAGTTGCATTTTGTTCCACATGTCTCTGAGGCTGTCTTTATTTTTCTTCAGTGTTTTCTTGTTTTATGTCATTGGATAGTTTCTACTTAATGTACTTTTTTTTTTTTCTGAGATAGGGTTTCACTATGTAGTTCAGGCTGTCCTTGAACTCACTAATTAATACAGCCTGGCTTTGAACATGCAGTGATCCTCCTGCCTCAGCCTCCTGAGTGCTGGGATTACAGGTGTGTGCCACAATCCTGACTTACTGCTCATGGTTCTTTTTTTTTTTTTTTTTTTTTTTTGTGGGTACCGGGGGGTCGACCTCAGGACCTCGCGCGCCAGCAGGCGCCCGTGCCGCTGAGCGATATCACCGGCCCCTTTTTCATATGTGGGTTCTGGGAGTGGAACTCTGGCCCTCGCGCTTGCCGGGCAGGCGCTTACGCCGCTGAGCCATCTCACCGGCCCCTGCTCATGGTTCTGTAAGGTCACTGAGATCAGAAGAAATCTTGAATCTGCTGCTGAGCCCCTTTGATACATTTTTTTATTTAAGTTACTGTACTCCAGTTTTAGAATTTCCATTTGGTTCTTTTATAGAATTTCTGTGCTTTTATTGAGAATCTTATTGATTAATCGATTATGTACTTTAAAAAGTTAAAATATAGGTTCCTCTATATTAACATATAATAATAAATATTTTGCAATCTTTATTTGCTTAACCCACCATATGGGGAAAACAGAAACAGTTTGTACTGACTGCTGTTTTGTGAATATGGGTCACATTTTTCTGCATTTTTTTGGTCATGTAATTAATTGTTGAAAATTTGGCATTTTATATAACATTGTAGTGATTCCAGAACGGAATATTAATAGAATTCCAGATTTTGATTACTCCCTCCTCTCTACACCCATTATTTTACTGTTGTTCTTTTCAGTACGGTTCATATAAAACAGTTCTGATGAAAAAGTGGAACAAATTTTATTTTGGAACAAAGTTTTATCTTAAAATTCAAGTTATCTTTTTTTTTTTTTTTTTTTTTGGTGGGTACCGGGGGGTCGACCTCAGGACCTCGCGTGCCAGCAGGCGCCCGTGGCGCTAAGCGATATCACCGGCCCCTTTTTTTTCGTATGTGGGATCCGGGAGTCGAACTCGGGCCCTCGCGCTTGCCGGGCAGGCGCTTAAGCCGCTGAGCCATCTCACCGGCCCTCAAGTAATCTTGAATAGTCAGGAAAATTCTGAAGTGGAAGGATACTGAGAGGTGTAAATAGTTCTGTTAGAAACTGAACTTTTAAAAATATGATAACATTAAAATGTTTTTTTTTAAATGAGTTAATATATTTTTTGAGTTCATAGATGGAATTATTACTGGATTTATTCTAGGTGGGGCAAACTTTTTCTTGCCTTTGCACCATTGTAAACTGATGTAAAATGGCAGGATCTTTTATGTATCTCTTCAGCTTCCTGTGAAGCAGTGTATAAGATCTTTAGATTGATACCAAGCCCAGAAATGCTTACCAGGAGGTGTTTGTATGTACGGCCAAGTTCTTTATTTTTGTTTTTCTTTTTGGGATAAACTCAACATTTTCATTATTATTATTGTTATTTTGGTCAGCTTTTCCTGTCCAAGGTAATCTTGCTGAGCAAGTATTTTGTAGGTAATCTGATTTTAGAAATGTAATCTTTTCTATTGTGAATACGTACACATTCTGTATGATGCTAGTTGTAAGTCATTTGTAAGCCCTGCCATTTTCTTCTCTTGTTACTTCATAGCCATTACAGAGCAGATAAGAGTAAGTGTCTTTAAGTGGTTCCTCAATCTTTGCTTTCATTTTTCTAACCTTCCTGGTCTGTAACATTGTGACGTTTCTTTTTTTTTTTTCTTTTCTCTTTTTTCTTTTCTTTTCTTTTCTTTTCTTTTCTTTTCTTTTCTTTTCTTTTCGAGACAGGGTTTCACTATGCAGTTCAGGCTGGCTTGAACTCAGAGATCCTCCTGCCTCAGCCTCCTGAGTGCTGGGATTATACGTGTGAACCACCACAGCTGGCATGAAATTTCTTCAGTATTTCATTTCTCTGAAGCTGTAAACTCCAGATCTAAGCATATCATTCTTTACAAGGCCAGAATTATTTCTCACTTACTAAGTACTGCTATTGTGCTTTCCCAGTTTTATACCCAAAAATCAAGTCAGTGCATTGGTCATTCAGACATAGTTTACTAGGTTTCCCAAGAGTGTTGCTTCTCTCTTCATAGCAGTTTGCACACAATGTTTTTGTGTAGCGTTTTTCCCTCTGTAAGTGACGTTGTGTTTGTTGTGTCTGTATGTGTTCTGTTGTAGGAATCGGACGACGTAAGTGATTAAAGCGGTGTTGAGGGTTTCTGCAGCCTGGGAAAGGTAGAAACTCAACCATGGTTTCTTTTTCAACTCTACAGCCTTCCCTCCCTTGAAGTCTTCATTTTTACCTTAGTCTCAGGTAATTTTAACACTTTTCATAATCTCAAGTAAGGTTTTTCAAATATAAATCCAGTATTTTAGTATTTCATATTAAATTTGTATAATAATTCCTGATTTGGTTTTTATATCTGAAACTTCTTGATCTAATTTTTTCTTGAGGAAGTAGTTTTAAGGTAAGATTTATAAAGATACCATTTTAGATTTTTAGTTAACACAGAAAAATATGTATAACTTAGCATGTAATTGTAAGAAAATCTAAGTAAGATGTTGTTTTCTTATTTAACCAGCTCTTCTTAACAGGGGATTACATATATTCACCTCCCTCCTCTGCAGCACACATATATCCACGTTACATTTCCCAGAATTTCCAAGAAACTATTTTTGTACCTGGAAAAATTAAGACAATTAGATCTCTTGATCTGATTTAATTGTGCTTGCTATATAATTTTTGAAATATGGTAAAACACTAGTTACTGTAAATTTGTACATATTTTATGTTTACCTACAAGTAAGGAAGCAATCATTTAGATAATTCAGGAATCATTTATATTTGATATATTAGTATATAGACTTGGCTACTATGACAAGCTTACAAAGGTAGAAATGTGTTTATTTATTTATTTTTTTTGAAAAGCCCATGTAAACTGCCCCAGAACTGTGCAGAGGCTGTGGAATAATTATGATCCAGTGCTCCTTGTCTTGCTCTTCTTTTTTAGTTTTTTGGTGCTGGGAATTGAACCCAAGGCATTGTGTGTGCTAAGAGTGCACCCTACCACTGAGCTGCTCATCATCCCATGCTGTTCCTAATATTTGGATTCTTTCTTGTTGTCTAAGGTGCTTCCCTTTGGTCTGCCAGTAGGAAGAACAGAAACAGGACATTCTTCTTTCCTTTAAGGGGAGTTGTACTATGTATCACTTCTACTCATATCCCATTGGCTATAATGTCATGTGCCCACACCCAGCTGCAAGGGAGGCTGGGTAATGATTCTTATCTAAGCTAGGTAATGAATCTTACCTAGGCAGCCATGCATATCATATAATTTTTATTATTGGATAAGAAGGTGAGACTAGATTCTGAGGGGACAGCCAGCTATTTATTACATTAGGGTTTGTGTCAGATTTATTTTACATTAAAATAAAGTGATTTTTTTTCATTTTATTTATTATATTTTAGTTTAGTTTATTAGTACGTGTGTGTAGTACGTAATATTCACATTCCTCGTGGGAAGTTGGTACACATACATAACACATCTTGTTCCTCTCTTCATCCCCTTTCTCTTCCCTGCCTTCCCCTGCCACCCATTCCTTTATCCCCTTCCTTTTTTTTTTGGACATGTTTGCAATATATAATGTTTACATGCCTTGTGTGGAGTTGGTACATGTATATAACACAACTCGATTCCTTTTTTTTCATTCTTTACCTCTTCCCTCTCTCCTTGTATCCAGAATATATAAAGAACTCAAAAAATTAGACCCCCCCAAAATAAAAGATTCAATCAAAAAATGGGTAAGTGAAATGAATAGACACTTCACAGAAGTACAAATGGCCAATAATACATGAAGAAACGCTCAACATCTCTGGCCATTAGAGAATTGCAAATTAAAACAACTGAGATTCCACCTTACCCCAGAAAGAATGACCATCATCAGGAAATCAAATAATAACAGATGCTGGCAAGGCTGCGGGGGAAAAGGAACCTATCTACACTATTGGTGGGAATGTAAACTAGTACAATCGCTGTGGAAGTCAGGATGGAGTTTTCTCGTAAAATTGAAACTAGAAATTCCATTTGACCTGGCTAGGTATCTTCCCCAAGGAGTTAAAGACATTACAGAGATGCATGCATGCCCTGTTTGTAGCAGCACAATTTATAATAAATCTTGGAAGCAGCCTATATGTCCATCAAGAGATGAATGGATAAAGAAAATGTATTTGCACACCATGAAGTACTACTTTGCCAAAGAAAGATAAACTTGAGTCATTTGTAGGAAAGTGGATATACCTTGAGACTGTATCCACTTTAGTAACTTGACTGTTATTTGAATTACTGATATTGGTATAAATGGTAATGGTTACAGTAACTAATAATGTTAAGTGAAACAAATCAGACACACAAGCTTTATCACATGGTTTCTGTTACACGAGAAACAGTAAAAATAAAGAGCAAAATAAAAGTAGATAATAGGAAATGGGAGATAAATCATTCTCAAAGGGGAAGGGGGACAAGAGATGTTACTTCAATAGTTAATACTTTCTTGTTCTGTAACAAGTCTTTGTTGCTATATAGCACATAATAAAAATAACTGTTAGGTATTTAATCTTTGTTCATAGTATGCATAGTATGTTTATAGTATGTTAATATTTAAAAACGTAAGCAGAAATTTAGGAAGTATTATTAGTATTCCTTTTACGCACCATAGAGAATTTAATTTGCTTGTAGAATCAGCTTGACTGTTACTTGAATTACTGATATTGGTATAAATGGTAATGGTTAAGTAACTAAAACCAGAAGGCACAGTACTTTTTTTTTCTTGACCTTTTCCTTTCCTTTCCTGTTAAAGATAAATTATAGCTATTTGCTAAACAGTTTGAGTTGGTATGAAGTTGGTCTTTCTCTTCCCCCATACTGGGTGTTGAGCACTGGGCGTCGATTAGGCTCAGCAGGTGCCTTACCACTGAGCGACATCCCCAGCCCTTCATAAGGTTTTATTTTGAGGTTTTAGTTTAAGACAGGTTCTTACTACATTGCCCAGGCTGGCCGTGAACTTGCTCTTCTCCTGCCTCATCCTCTGAAGTAGCTGTGATTATGGGCATGTGTCAACATGCCAGCTCAATTTGGTGTTTCATACTTATAAATATCACTGTTTTCTTACCACAATTTTTTGTTACATTGTTTTGTAACACTTCAGTGTTAAGTGTTTGGAATGCAGCACATGCTTAGAATCT
Organism: Erethizon dorsatum; assembly: GCA_028451465.1. NCBI lineage: Eukaryota > Metazoa > Chordata > Mammalia > Rodentia > Erethizontidae > Erethizon > Erethizon dorsatum. Next base: position 57,578,196 of record CM051831.1, read on the forward strand.
GCATTTTGTTTCGAAGGGGGGCTTCAGTGTTACATAGAAAAGCCTGGTGACTTCAGCCTAAGTGTTTTTTATATTATTTTCTGTGGTTTAAAAATGATCATAGGGGGCCGGTGAGATGGCTCAGTGGCGTAAGCGCCTGCCTGGCAAGCACGAGGGCCCGAGTTCGACTCCCAGATCCCACATACGAAAAAAGGGCTGGTGATATCGCTCAGCGGCACAGGCACCTGCTGGCGTGCGAGGTCCTGAGGTCGACCCCTGGTACCCACAAAAAAAAAAAAAAAAAAAGATCATAGGGGTTGGTATGTGGCTCAGTGGTAGAGCTCTTGCCTTGCATGCACAAAGCCTTGTGTTCAATGCCCAGCACCACACACACACACACACACACAAAATGATCATAGTCTTTTTTAGTTGTGATGTTGTACAAAACGGTGAATCTTAGTCTGTAAATTCTCTGATTAATAATTGTGTTAGCACATGTTGAAATTAGATATGTTTACTACTTAAGATTGTTGCTAACATTGATCAGAAAGGTCTTTTTGTCTACTTGTCATTATTATAAATGATGTTCTATTATGTTTTGAAATAGTAGCTCCTTAAAAATAAGCATATGGTACTTTATAAGGTGCAAAATGAGAGACATACTGAGGTATAACTGAAGAGGTCTCTGAATATGGAATGTACCTACACAAGAAATTTACTTTCTTTTTTATGACTTTAGGGATTGAACCCTGGATTTTGCACACATAAGCAAGCACTCCCATCACTGAATTATACCCCCAGCCCATAAATACTCTTGAAGCAGGTATTCTTGGTAAATTGGTCAGGCTGGCCTTGAACTTCCAGTTCTCTGGCTTTAGCGTCCAAAGTATCTGGGATTATAGGCATGCACCGTGTCTGGCTGGTTTTATTTTTTTATTTTTTAGGCAGGGTCTCGCTATATAATCCATGGTGAACTCACTAGCTTGCCCAGGCTGGCCTCGAACTTGCAGTGATCCTCCTGCCTCAGCCTCCCACGTGCTGGGATTACAGGCATGTGCCAGCATGCCCAGCTGGATTTATTCTTTTCATTTTAAAATACAGTGATATTTTGGATCCTAAGTTTGCTCACTGTACTTTCTTTTGGCTTATATATAGTTGAAATTGCACATTGTTCAGTGACGGAAATAATATTACTGCCAAGTTCAATAAATAATACAGAAAAGCCAGATGTTTAATATTTAGAGACAGCATCTTGCTATGCTCCCCAGGCTAGATTTGAACTCCCGCACTCAAGAAATCTTCCTACCCTGGCCTTCCACGTAGGTGAGATTATAGGTACATGCCACCACACTTGGTGTAAGAAGTAGATTTTGTTTGTTTCTTTTTCAGACATAGTCTTAATATATAGTCCAGGCTGGCCTTGATCTTGTTATGTAGCTCAGGCTGGCTTCAAACTAAAAATCCTCCTGCCTCAGTCTACTGAGTGGTAGGATTGCAGGCATGTGCCAGCCTGCCCAGCTCAGTAGCAAGATCTTTGAATGAGAAATATTTCTTTGATGGTTGAATGAAGACTAAAGGTGGTAAGTGGCAGATATATTTACATTATGAAGGGGAACTAGGTGTTTAAAAGAATTTAGAGGATTATGGCACAAGCCTTCAAATCTGTTTTCATTTTAAAACTTACAACCCTCTTTTCTTTGGTATAGTTTATCACTACTACTTGATTTATCAGCCATATGTAGGATTTTTATTTTCCCAGTTAGAAGTGGAAAAATAAAGGAGGGAGATTTTCTTGGCAGCAGTTTGAAGAAAGAGTGGAAGAATTAAGGTAGTTTTAAAAGGATATCTGTAAGCCCATGAAAAAATGGTTGAAGAGAAATTTACTGAGACATGAGTAATAGATGGAAATGAGAAAATAGAAAGATGTAGAATGGACCCTCTACTCAAAAGGAGACAAAGGGATTCCGTGTTGGAAATTCTCCCGCGTTAGCTAGGAAATAGAGTGTTCAGCTACACTGCGTTTGATTGCTTTACCAAGCCAAGCACTGCTTATGGAGTGGCTTCAAAGTAGGAAGACAGTGAGTACAGTGACAGCATTTCCAGGACTTTTTTTTTTTTTCTTTTTTCCTTTCACTGGTTGGACAGAGATTCCTGGGCACTCACTGTTTAGGGTCCCCCCCTCTCTCCTGCAGTCTTTCATATGAGTGCAGTAATTTAAAGGAAGTGGTAATTCCTTTCATCTTCTCTTTTGTGTAATGCACCCAGCTGTTGAATATCCATTATTTGCGTACACATTTGGGTCAAAGAGCAGTTGGCGGGCCGGTGAGACGGCTCAGCGGCTTAAGCGCCTGCCTTGCAAGCGCGAAGGCCCGAGTTCGACTCCCGGAACCCACATACGAAAAAGGGGCCGGTGATATCGCTCAGCGGCACGGGTGCCTGTTGGCGCGCGAGGTCCTGAGGTCGTCCCCCCGGTACCCACAAAAAAAAAAAAAAAAAAAAAAAGAGCAGTTGGCTTTTGAGGGGTTAGCAGGAAGAGACACTTAACTGTTCACATATTAATTTGGATTGATTATATTGGTGTACACTTCTCTGATTCTCCCTGAAAATATTAAATTAGAGAAGGGAAATAGCAAGAGTTAATTTTTAAGCGTGGGGTCCTTTGTTGTGTCCGGATTTTTGAATGTACGGTAGAGCACATGAGAGCTGTGACTGAGAAAGACCACCTGAGTTGTCGGGGGGAGGATGAAAACTGTCATAGCGTGGAAGGAAGGTGCCAAGGAGGGCAGTTTTCAAAAGTACTTTACCTAGTTCATCGTTTTTCTTAGAATACATTTGTCCCATTTTCTTTTTCCAAAGGCTGTAGAAGTTTCCTTTTTTATTTGAGGCCTGTGTTTCATTTCTTGTCCAACTTAACTCTGTCTAGAGACAAGTCGAAGTGTATGATGTAGGTATGCCTTAGTTTGTCTTTAAAACACGTTTTTGTTTTTTGAGGATTTTTTTGTTTGTTTGTTTTTTGAGACAGGGTCTAGCTTTATAGTGCAGGCTGTCCTTTAACTCACTATGTAGCCCACGCTGCCCTCAAACTTGTGGCAATCCTCCTGCCTCAGCTTCCCGAGTGCTGGGATTACAGGTATGTGCTCCCATGCTGGCAGTAAAACATATTTTAAAATAACACTAAATCTTTCTTTTAAAATAAAGAAGAAAAACAGGAATCCATCATATTACCTATACCCTGTTACCCCGTTGTAGCATTACAAAAGAAAAGTAGGGCTGAGGATGCAGCTTGGTGGTAGAGCATTTGCCTGGCATCCATGAGGTCCTGGTTCAGTCCCCAGCACTGAGGGTTGGAGGGAACAAGCAAAAGGAAGATACTGGTACAAGGTTTGAAAAAAGAATAAAAAGTTAAAATCAGTCTTTGCCCTGTAGGTCTTTTTTATATCATATCCCAAATTCTACTAGTAAGTTTCTTTCCAGAAAAAATTCTCTCCAGAATAATTATTGGAGTCACTTATCCTTTTTGAAAAATGTGGAAAGGATTTTTCTATCTACTTAGGTAGTTCTCCTTGATTTTTTTTTTTTTTTTTCCACTTGGTGTGTCTTGTGGAAGCCACACATTCCTTTTAATGACTGCATGTATTCATTCCATTGTGTGCTTGGATCACAGTTAATGTAAGTTTCCTGCCAGTGGATATGACTTGTTTCTAGCCTTCTGCTTCAAAGGGCTGCCTCATACACCTTCGTGCATGTGTCTCTGGGAGTTTCTGTGGCTAACGTGTCTCTGGCGGACTTCTGTGAGTAAGCCCAGACGATCGTGTAAGTCTCTACCCCTCAGGGTCGGGGTGCATGCTGTTTTATTTTTAATAAGTATTCCCAGGCTCATTTTGAAACCTTGTTTGAGCAGTGCTCATTGATACTGCTCTATGTTAATGTAGTATTTTCTGACATTTCCGAGAAATTGTCTGAAAAATACAATCTCTGGGTTATCCAATTTAACTCCAAATATATGACTCAATTTAGGCCATACGAATAAGGAAAATCGGTAAAAGGGAAGAGAGCCCTTTTTTGTGTGTATGATCTGTTTTCAGGAAAACTTGCCAGAAAAAAATGTCAGATTTGTTTTCCACTTGCAGTTTTTAAATTTCCTTTTTCATTTACTACTTCCATTGAGGTATGTTGTTTTTTTATCCCAAGTCCTTCACACTGGCACTTCATGACTTTTTTTCCCAAAATACTCTCTATCCTCATAGTACTTCTACTTCTTTAGTACTTATTATTTTGGCTTGGTGTTAGAAATAGTTACTAAATAATTATACCATACTTTTTTTTTTTATGTGGGTACCGGGAGTTGAACTCGGGACCTCGCACTTGCCAGCAGGTGCTTGTGCCACTGAGCGATATCACTGGCCCTTTTTTTCCGTTATGATGGTACCAGGAGTCGAACTCAGGACCTTGCGCTTGCCAGGCGGGCGCTTATGCCACTGAGCCATATCACCGGCCCCATACCTTTGTTTTAATATGTACATTTATGTAAAATATTGGTACAGTAGTACAAGATGTATTGTAGCTTTAAATAATCTGCATATATTAGGTTACACCAAATTTTTAAAAATTGATGAAGTGCATAATCACAAACTGGGGTTGAGGGTCTACTATTGTAGGAAAATGTAGACCTTAGGTTGGGTCAGCAAATCGGCTCCAGTTTTTTTTTTTTTTTAATGTGGGTTCTGGGAGTCGAACTCAGGACCTCGCGCTTGTCAGGCAGGCGCTTATGCTGCTGAGCTACCTCACCGGCCCCTCCAGTTTTGACTTTTTAAAAAACTAAGATTTTCTCTAATTTGGCCTTTCTTTTAGTAACTTGTTCTCTTACATCTCCCATATTCTGAAAGCTCAAAACCTTAAAAATAATGGTGTATGTGACAGTAGCAGCTGCAATAGGAACAAAGACTTGTAATAAGGGGTGGCTCTGTGTATGTTTTAAGCTCCTACATAAGTTAGGGTCTTCCACATTCTTTAAGAAAACAATAAATAGTTCAGAAAAGTGTATAATTAATTTGCAAGGAGTACCAAAGTATGGACCAGAATAACATTTTAGCTGTAAAAGAAATCCACTTAGTTATTGGATAGAATGTTCTCTAAGAAATGCATAAAGTGGGATATTTGAAGAGAGCAATTGCTTGGTAATAGTTTAAAATCTTTGGTCTTTTAAGATTTCAGATTTGGTTCCTGAAGATTTTAAAGAGTAAAATCAGATGCTTGGGCCTTGTCCTGTATGTAGTCTAGACTGATACTACTTGGTAAGAGGGAAGGCAAGAAAAGCAAATGTGGGGCCGATGAGATGGCTCAGTGGTGTACGTGCCTGCCTGGCAAGCGCGAGGGCCCGAGTTCTACTCCCGGAACCCACATACAAAAAAAGGGCCGGTGATATCGCTCAGCGGCACGGGCGCCTGCTGGCGCGCGAGGTCCTGAGGTTGACCCCCGGTACCCACAAAAAAAGAAAAGCAAATATGACTTACACTTTTTTTTACTCTGGTTTTTGTAAAGTTTTTAAAACTGACCCTTTAAGGGGTACTTCTTTAATATTCTAGGTAAAGAAAAGAATATTTTGATTTCAGTAGTGATTGGAATTTAACTTACTTGATCTCTGAAAGTTACGATCAAGGAAGTGATCTCTGTGATTGGGAAAGAGGTGTTTAACGCTAAAATATCATCGGTGTGTTCATTGTAAGTCCTTTATGTTGGGTGGTGAATGTTACATTTATTTCACATAATCTAATAAAAGTAGTTTTCAAAGAACAACTTTATAGCAAATTTTGATCTTCTTTGAGATAAAGTTTCTTAATGTCATGATTATTGTTAGTTGCCATGGTAACCAAGTGGACTATGAATTTACAACAACCAAAGTTAGAAGGGCAGATTTAATCACATGGTTTATATGAGAAACCCAAAGTATAAATAACTCAAAGAGCAAAATAAAAGGTAGATAATAGGAAGCAGGGAGATAGTTCTTTGCCAGTGGGAAGGGGATCTGGAGATGGAGGGAGAAGAGGGCTGGGGAAATAAAAAGGGTTAAGAGGCACTACTGCAGTAGCCACATATCAGTACTCCAAGATGAATGTATTCATTATGTATCTCAAATGTACTAATAATGAAAAAAATGGGAAGAGGGGCAGATTTAAAATCTGAAAAATGTGAAAAAAATATTTTTCTGTAATGGACAAAGATAATTTTTATAATATCTAGTTCTTAATTACTTATAACTTATTAAATTTAACCCTGTGTGACTAAGTACATTTTTTTTTTTTTTTTGTGGGTACCGGGGGTCGACCTCAGGATCTCGCACGCCAGCAGGTGCCTGTGCTGCTGAGCGATATCATTGGCCCTTTTTTCGTACGTGGGTACCGGGAGTCGAACTCAGGACCTCGTGCTTGCCAGGCAGGCGCTTATGCTGCTGAGCCATCTCACTGGCCCCCACTAAGTACATTTTAGTAATGACAATATTACTTTTAACATTTTAAATTATTTCTAAACTGAAAATGTAATATGAAAGTTTTGAAATTACAGATAAATACAAATGAGAAAAAAAGATAATTTCGCTGTGTAGTGCTACTTTCAGGCAAACCTAAAATGTACAGTCATGCACACACATACATACATATGTATGCATTCTATGCAATATATTGGACTACTTTCCCAAATCTTCAAATATTTTTAATAAAACTTTTATGACTGAATAATTTTTTAGTTTCAACAGGCTTTTTATTATAATTACTGGCAGAAAAGTGCAGGTATCACGGTGTACGTCTTGAGGGAACCCACCTGTGCAGCCAGACTTCTTCTCAAGAAGGAAAGCATTACCAGTCCCAGGACTGCTTCCTTCCTCCTAGAAACAGCATTGCCTCCCTACCTTGGGGTATTCTGCTTTTATGTTTTAAATTTGAGGTATAATTTACATACAGTAAAACTCACTTGATGTTTGAAGTGTACAATTCAGTGATGTTTATTAAATTCACCGTGTTGCACAGCCAGCAGCTGTCAGTGTAGTCCAGTGGGGGCGAACCTTTTAGAGCTTTCAGAGATAACAACCAGCCTGCTGTGGCGCGTGTGCCGTAGCTTCACCAGCACTGGTATAGTCCTTTTTTCGTGATAAGGTCTTACTAAATATTCCAGGCCGGCCTTGAACTTGCTCTTGTAGCCCGGCTGGCCTCAAACTCTTGATTCTCCTGCTTCAGTCTCCGACGTGCTGGGTTTTAGGTATGTGCCATGAGGCCTGGCAAGTACAGTCCAGTTTTAAAAATTAGATTTGACGTATCTTAACCCGTTTTCTTTTTGTTGAACATATCATGTGTTTCTAGATTTTCATTATAATCATTCCTGTTGGTGGTTTGCTGTGTATATTTTTGTATACATTTCCGATTTCGTTCCTATAAATTCTAAAATGTGGAAATACTGGATTAAAGACTGTGTACATTTTTGTGGCTTTTAATAATACACTACCAAATTGTCTTTTCAAGCAGCTGATTTATCTGTAGATGAGTGTTTTTTTTTTTTTTTTTTTTTTACTACCTCAACATTTGATGTATTTTTTATTTTTTTAATGTGGGTACCGGAAGTCGAACTCAGGACCTCGCGCTTGCCAGCAGGCACTTGTGCTGCTGAGCGATACTACTGGCCGCTTTTTTCCTTTATGTGGGGTCTGGGAGTCAAACTCAGGACCTCGCGCTTGCCAGGCAGGTGCTTATGCTGCTGAGCTATCTCACCGGCCCAGATTTTTTTTTTTTTTTTTTAAGAGAGTTGTTACTAGTGCGGTGAAATATGGTAACCACTGTTTTAATGTTTATTTCTTTGATTACAACTGTGGCTATTTTTATATGATAAATAAAAATGATAAATGATTATTTCTAATTTTCTTTAATTTATCTGATAGTGTTCTCTGTCAGATGCCTTACTAAGTTCATTTCTTTTTATACTTTAAGACACTTCAGTATGTTAAAGGATATAGCTCTTGTAACTGAAGTTACAAATACTCCCTGAATTTATTATGTCAGATTCATTTTTCAATAATGAAATAGATGAGGGCTTTATTCCTTAATATCAAAATAAAACTTTGTGTTTAATTCTAATAACCTTTGGAAACCTTTTGGTAATTAAAAATTCTGAATTACATGAATAAAATGTTTTTATTTGAATGTGTATCTTTCATAAGTTGAAATTTTTTAAAATGTCAAGTAGACACATAAAACTAATTTATTATGCTTTGTTGCCAAACTTGGTCTTTCTAGGCAGTTATACTTAAGCATGAACATTGACGACAAACTGGAAGGATTGTTTCTTAAATGTGGCGACATAGACGAAATGCAGTCTTCCAGGGCAATGGTTGTAATGGGTGGAGTGTCTGGCCAGTCTACTGTTTCTGGAGAACTGCAGGAGTCAGTACTTCAAGATCGAAGTATGCCTCACCAGGAGATCCTTGCTGCAGATGAAGTGTTACAAGAGAGTGAGATGAGACAGCAGGACATGATATCACACGATGAACTCATGGTCCATGAGGAAACGGTGAAAAATGATGAAGAACAGATGGAAACACATGAAAGACTTCCTCAAGGACTACAGTATGCACTTAATGTCCCTGTAAGTAATTCCTTTATAAGATACTGAAGTTAAAGCTAGAAATTGTAACTAATTTGTGTTAAGTAATATGACAAGTCACTGAAGAAATTAAAATATTCACAAAATCATGTGAAAGGCAAAGTTAAGTTTTCATATTACATCATTTTAGAAACTTATCTTTTTCAGGATAACATTTATTTCCATGTCAGGTTTATTTGGATATTGAATTTTAGGGCTTACTTTTCAAAGATACTTCGTTTGATTTCTTCTTGGTACTTCGAGTTTCTTCTTAAAGAGTAGAAAGTTTAGATCTTAAAACAGAATTAGAAGATGGTCATGTACTCAAGGATTTTTTCCTTCAAATTCTGTAACTCCTGACAATTCCTGCTCCCCTTGTTTTTGGTGGTTCTGTGGTTCAAACCTGGGGCCCCATGCACAGTTAACCATGCAGTCTGTCACACAGCTACATCCTCAGCCCTCAACTTCTTTAATGTTTTCTGATGCATCCCTGTTCTGTGTCCAGTTTGTATTCTCCACTTACTTTTTAAAGGATATCAGCCCTTTACTCTTAGCTGTTTATCCTAGATACCAGAGTCCACAACTAAGATACTCTTTCTTGCACATTATCTTTCTTGCCGTCTATCTTTATTTTTACCTGATCAGTAAAGTCTTGGCTATAATGTGATTCTCGTCTCTTCTTTTTGTGACTATGCTGTACTTCTTTTTTTTTTTTATCTTCTAGATCTTTATATATTCTGCTTAGAATATTCCTAGCAGCTATACTCTGTCCCTGTTTTCTAACCTAGGTAGTTCGTTATCCTCATCACTTTACCACTTCTGTTTACCATAGTTGAGGTTCTGCAGTAGGGATTTGTGATTACTTACTGATGCCTGTCTCTCTGGAAGGTGGTAGACTCTATGAGGGGAGTTTTGTCTAGTTTTCCACTCTGTCCCAGATGTTGAAACATTAGTGGGAATGAATGGATAACTACTCAGTTACCTTCTGATACATGTGCTAACCAGCTTCTACTAGCCTTTCTTTAACCTGTTGATATGGCGAATTATATTAATTGATTTTCAAATGTTGAACCAGCCATGTGTGACCAGAATAAATCCCAGGTATAATTCTTTTTTATACATTGTTGGATTTGATTTGATAATATTTTGAGGACTTTTACATCTGTGTTTATGAGAAATACTGGCCTGTAGTTTTTTATAATGCCATTGTCTGGTTTTGGCATTAGGGTAATGCTGGCTTCATAGAATGAATTAGGAAGTATTCCCTCTGCTGTTACCTTCTAGAAGATATTGTGGAGAACTGGTATAGTTTATTCCTTAAATGTTCAGTAGAATTCACCAGCATATCCCTTTAGGTGTGGTGCTTTCTATTTTGGAAGTCATTTATACATTATTGGTTAAATTTCTCTCATGGATATAGGCCTAGTCCGATTGTCTCTTATTGCATGAGGTTTAGCAGATTGTGTTTTTCAAGAAATCAGTGTCTTTCCTCATGTTTATCACGTGTGGACATTACGTTCCTTACAGTAGTCTTTCATTGCCTTTTTAATGCTTGTGGAGTTTCCTTTCTTTAATTTCAGATATTAGTAATTCATGTTGTCTCTTGTTTTCTTAGGCTGGGTACTGGGCTTGCCTTTTTGTTTGTCTCTACCATTTTTTTGTTGTTGTTGTTGTGGGTACCGGGGGGTCGACCTCAGGACCTCGCGCGCCAACAGGCACCCATGCCGCTGAGCGATATCACCGGCCCCTTTTTCATATGTGGGATCCGGGAGTCGAACTCGGGCCCTCGCACTTGCAAGGCAGGCGCTTACGCTGCTGAGCCATCTCACCGGCCCCTCTACCATTTTTAAGTTCACAGGTCAGTAGTATTAACTACATTCACAGTGTTGCACAACAGATCTCTAGAACTTTTTCATCAAAGAGAAACTTTGTATCTGTTGAACAGGTCCCCATTTCCCTCTCCCCTCCAGTAGAAGCTTATTGATTTTATTGATATTTTCAGTAATAAAATGATTCTGTTGATTTTTTTCCCCCATTGATTTTGTTTTTCATTGATTTTTGCTTTTTTTATTTCTTAGGTTTACTTTTGATTTAACTTGCTGTTTCTTTTTCTGTGATAAATGGAAGTGTAGATTATTGATTTTAAATTGTTCATTTCTACTATATGCTTTCAATACTATAAACTTCCTTCTAAACACTGCTTTAACTACATCACCCAAGTTTTGATATATTGCATTTTTATTTTCATTTGGTTCAGTATAAATTTCTCTTGAGATTTCTTCTTTGAACCATTTTGCTTAGAAGCACATTGTTTAATCTCCAAGTATTTGGGGGTATTTTCCAGTTTGTTTTTTGTTTTTAGTTTTAATTCTATTGTTACTGGAAGGCACATACTATGTGATTACGGTTACTTCAGATTTGTTAAGGTGTGTTCTGTGGCCCAGAATATGGTTTAACTTGGTGAGTGTTCTATATGAATTTGAGAAGAATGTGCATTTTGCTGGTGCTAGATGAAGTCTATAGATTTCAGTGCCCTTTTTACTGGACTCAGTGTAGCCCAAGCTTTCTTTGATCTTTTTGATAGTCTCTATAGTAATCTAAATGAGATATATAACTTTGCACTCTCCTACTAAAACTTCTTCAGTTGTTTCTCACTGCCAGACAGCTGAAACATACTTTTTTGCATGTGTGGAAATACTGTGGTCTTTATAATCGAGTCCCTTCCTATCCAGTTTCTAGAGTAGTTAAGACATCTCTCCTCATGATTTCTTGCTCTTAAGTGTAGTGGATTATTTTAGTTGCTCCAGTCCACTGTGTTATTTTTCTAGTATTCTTTGTTTGGCTGTTTACTTAGCTTAAAAAGCTTTCTCTTTTGTGTGCTTTTTCATTATAACTAACTTACTTTAAATTTCTTTGCTTGTAAGATTCTTTCTTGATGCTGCCTTTAAGTTTTGTGTATTCAATACCTGAGCTATGATAGACAATCAGATATTTTTTGAGTGAAAATACACATTTTATGTATGTATGTATGTATGTATGTAGCAATACTGGAGATTGAACCAAGGTCTTCACACTGAACAACATCCCCAGCTTTTTTTGTTTTGTTTTGTTTTGTTAAATTTTGCCACAAGGTCTCCCTAAAGTTGCAAGGGCTGGGCTTGAATTTGACCAGTCTGCCTATCTCAGACTCCCAGGGTGCTGGGATTACAGATGTGCAGATTTAAATTTTTTGTTTTGTTTTTGGTTTTTTTCTTTTCTTTCTTTTTTTTTTCTTTATGTGGGTACCGGGAACTGAGCTCGAGACCTCGCACTTGTCAGGCAGGCGCTTATGCCACTGAGCTATATCACCAGCCTTGTTTTTATTTTTTTGAGATAGGGTCTTGCTATGTAGTTCAGGCTGGCCTTGAACTCACTATAGAGCCCAGGCTGGCCTCAAACTTCTGGCAATCTTCCTGCCTCAGCCTCCTGGCCAGATTTTATTTTATTTTATTTTATTTTATTTTATTTTATTTTTTTTTTGTGGGTACCGGGGGGTCGACCTCAGGACCTCGCGCGCCAGCAGGCGCCCGTGCCGCTGAGCGATATCACTGGCCCCTTTTTCGTATGTGGGTTCCGGGAGTCGAACTCTGGCCCTCGCGCTTGCCGGGCAGGTGCTTAAGCCGCTGAGCCATCTCACCGGCCCCAGATTTTATTTTTAATTGAAGAAAAATTTAAAGTTAAATGCTCACAGCTTTAGTTTTTTTTTTTTTTTTTTTTTTTGTGGGTACCAGGGGTCGAACTCAGGACCTCGCGTGCCAGCAGGCGCCTGTGCCGCTGAGCGATATCACCGGCCCTTTTTTTCCTTTATGTGGGTGCTGGGAGTTGAACTCAGGACCTCATGCTTGCCAGGCAGGTGCTTACGCCGCTGAGCTATCTCACCGGTACAGCTTTAGTTTATAATTCAGGGTTTTTTGTGTGTGCGTGTGCTGGGGGTTGAACCCAGAGTCTTTGCCCTGAGCTACATTCCCAGCCTCTTTACTTTTTAATTTTGGGACAGGAAATTGCTAAGTTGTCCAGGCTGGGCTTGATTTTGCACTTCTCCTGCCTCAACCTCCCAGAGTTTGGTGATTATAGATATATTCCTCCATGCCAGATTTACGGTTCAGAATTTTGACAACTGCATAAATTTATATAATCCACAACCCATCAAGATATAGAATGTTTCCATCATCTTAGAAGATTTCTTTGTATTTGTTCTCAGTCTCCTCCACAAAATTGTTAGTACTTTTTAAAACCATGCATGACTGTTGTTCCTTGGGAACTGTATGTAAATGGATTATATGTAACTTTTTGTCTGACTTCTTTTGCATACCATGTTTTTCAGGTTCATCCATGTTACATGAGTGCTAGTAGTTCATTTCTTTGCCTTGTTGATTAATGTTATGTTGTTTTGATAATCTAAAATTTGTTTAGTCATTTCCCTTTTTATGGTTATTTGTGTTGTCTCTTGTTTTTAATCATAATGAATAAAGCTGCTATGTATTTTGTAAAGACTTTTCTTTTTTCTTGGCACAGTTTTGTACAAATCTTATTTCTCTAGTTTTCATCCTGTTTAATTGATGGAGTATCAGTCTTTAAGTCAGGATGATGATGTTTTGATTGCTGTATCTTTCACAGTAAATGTTGATATCAGGTAGTATAAAACCTCCAGTTTTGTTATTTTGCAAGATTGTTGTGACTGTTTCATATGTTTTGAATTTTTATTTTTGTAGAATCAGTATTTTAGTTTTTGTAAGGAGAGCCAGCTGGGTTTCAATTTGGATTGAACTGATTACATAGGTTAATTGGATGAAAATCAACATTTTAACAATACTGGCTTCCAATCCATGAACATGGTATATATATCTCTACACTTACCTAAGTTTTTTTTAAAAAATTGTTACAGCATTGTTCTGTAGTTTTCAATGTGGTAACTTGACACATTTTGTTAAATTTATACAATTTTCATACTTCGGATGCTACTGCAAATAGTATTTTTAAAATGTTTAGTTTTTCACTAGTAGGCTATAGAAATGCAGCTGTTTCTATTGAAATTGACCATGTATCCTGTGACTTTACTACATTTACTCACTCTCATATGTATATAGAGTAGGTTGTGTGGGTTTACTTACTGTCTTGTTCATGTATTTTACTTCTTTCTAATCTCTTTTCTGCTTTATTTTTTTCTCTTTACTACATTGATTAGGGCCTATAGAACAATTGATGAAAAGATGTGAGAAGAGTAGATGTCTTTGATTTGTTTCATATCTTAAGGAGATTGCATTCAGTCTTTTGCCATTAAAAATTATAATTAGCTATAAGTTTTTTGTGGATAACTTGTTACGGTGAAAAGGTTTTCTTAATAGCTGGGAGTTTTTTTTAAAGCCATGAAGTGATGTTTGAAAGCTTTTCTTTATCTATTGAAGTAATCATATGATTTTTTTTTTTCTCTTACTCTGTTAATATGGTGAAAGGTATTGACTTTCAGATGTTAAATCTTCCTTTCCTGGACTAAGCCACACTTGGTTATGTTGTGTCATTTACGTGTTGATAGGTTCAGTTCATTAATTTAAAAAAATTTTATATGTATGTTCATGTGAGATATTAGTTATCTTTTCTTGCAGTATCTGTATTTAGATAGGGTGGGCTCATCATAAGTGGGTTAAGAAGTATTTCTTTGTGTATTTTGTGAGTTTGCGTTTGATTGGTGTTGTTTCTACTTTACTTATGTGATAGGCTTTACCAGTAAGGCTAATCTGGGATGCCCCCATGATCTACTTGGATACACCCAGAAATGAGCTTTACTAATCTAGGTGTCTCTCAAGCCAATCAAGTTGACAGTCAAGATTAACCATCATATGTTCTTTGTAAGAAGTTTTTTTAAAAATTTTTTTTTCAGTTTTTATTTTTTATTAGTACATGTTTGCATTGCAAAATGATTACATTCCTTGTGGGGAGTTGGCACGTGTACATAACACATCTTAATTTTTTTTATTCCCTTTCATTCCTCTCCCTCCCAGCTTCCCTCCATTTTTGATCTCCTTCCATTTGAATAAAATCTTATCTCTCTACTTCATGTTATCTTTTATTTTTATCTTTATTTATATTTTGGGTTTCTCAGTAAGAGAAACCATGCAGTAATTAAGCTTGTGTGTCTGATTTATTTTACTTAATGTTATGGTCTCAAGATGTATCCATTTTTCTGCAAATGACTTTATTTATCCTTCCTTATTGCAAAATATATCACATTTTCTTTATCCACTCGTCTGTTGGTGGACATATAGGCTGCTTCCAAGATTCAGCTATGAATTGTGCTGCTATAAACCTGGGTATGCATTTATTACTGTAATAGGATGTCTTTAACTATTTTAGGAAGATACTTAGAAGCAGAATAGCTGGGTGGATTGGAATTTCTATTTTTAGTTTTTTGAGGAATCTCTATTACTGATATTCATAGTGATTGCATCTGTAGGAGATTTTTAGTTACAAATTTAGTTTGAAAAACATACAAGCCTACAAAATTTTTTTCTTAACTTTCAGTAAATTGTGTTTTTGAAGGATATCTTCTTAACAAGTTTTTCATAATTTTTAATTGTTTAAAGGATTTGTATGATTGTCTTCTTTTGATGGGTCAGTTTTTCATCACCGTGACCAAAATACTTGAAAAAATAAACTAAACTGTGGAAAGGTTTATTTTGGTTCATGGATTCAGAGTTTTCAGTCCATGGTCAGTTGGCTTCAAGGCAGAAACATCATGACTGAAGAGTGTGGTGGGAGAAAATTGCCTACCTGTGGCATCCACGAAGCAGAGACGAGGGGAGGAGCCAGAGGGAGGGGCCAGGGGCCAGATATAATATCTGAGGTCACACCCCATGAGCCACTCAGATACACCCAGAAATGAGCATTACTAATCTAGGAGTCTCTCAAGCCAATCGAGGTTACAGTCAAGATTAACCATCAGCAGTCCATGCCTTGTCAACTTGGCACCCAAACACGTCTTCTTAAATCACATTAATCTCTAAGTAGAAACAGTAACAAGATCATAATTACATTGAACATGATGTCACTGTCCTGCATACAATCAAAAATGCACCTTCCCCAGAGTTAGCAGTACTAGCATTGCTAAAAGTGCATGTCCAAAGTCTCCTCTGAGACTCAAGGCAACTCTTACCATGAGCCCCTAAAAAATCAGAAAGCATGTGGGCTGAGGATGTGGCTCCGTGGTAGAGCTCTTGCATTCCATGCAGGAGGCCCTGGGTTCGATTCCCAGCACCACAAAAAACAAAAAAACAAACAAAAAAACCCCAAAAATCAGAAAGCATGTTACATAACCCCAGGATACAATGGTGCAGTAAAAACATTCCTACTCCAAAAGGGAGGGTATGAATAGAAAGGAATAAGACCAAAGAAATTCTGAAACCCAGCCAGGTGAATGTTAAACCCTGTAACTCAGCGTCCAGGGCACAAGGTGAGGAGGTTTGTGCTCTAGAGGTCTTGAGCAGCCCCACCCCGTGGTCTTGCTGTTTGCAGCCCATGTCCTCTCTCAGAGGCTGGCTTGGCTTGATGCCTACAGCTTTCCTAGTAGACATGCCATATTCCTGGCATCTCCAACTTCCTGGTGTCTCCACTTCAGCTTTAGCTTCACTTCTCAGGGTCTCCTGGCAGGGACTCTGACCCTGTCACACATTGCCAGGGCTCATGTGCCTTTTTCTGAAGTCTAATTGGCAGCTTCTGTGACCTCATAATTCTTTTTTTTAATCTCGTAACTCATATTCTGCATATCTCCAAAACCAGCACCAAATGGACAACAACCAGGTCTGGTGCCAGCTTGAACTGTAGCAAGCCCCTTTGGACCATGGCTACAACAGTCTTAAGTACCTGCTTGGCTAAATTGGGGTTGGTGCGTTTCTTAGGGAGCCCAGAATGAGAAGGGTGCTCTGAGCCCACGTTCTCAGAGCAGTGTCAAAGGAGATTTTAAGCATATGTTGGGTCACATCTGGCCAATTCCTGAGATGCCCTCAAGGCAATCTTTCCTACTGTTTCTGTACAAAGTGATTTGCTTTCTTTTTTTTTTTTTTTTTTTTTAAATCTCTTCAGCAACCATAACTTCCTTGGCCTCAGCTTTACAGATTTCCTTTTCTGCCCAAACTGGAAGTGTTTGAAATATTTGAGCTGTGTTTTGCTTCCAAGGTTTACTATAAAACTGGGTAAAAGTAACCCATAGTACCCAGGCCAAACCCTGAGCATTGGGCTTCCTTGATATTTCTTCCACCAGATCAATTAGTCTGTTGCCTTTAAACTCATTTTCAGACAAAAGTTGTAGGTTATGGACAAAATGTAGACAAATTCTTTGCCAGAGTGTAACACCCATGGCCCTTAGTCTAATTCCCAACAAAGTCCTTGTTCCCTTCTGAAACTTTATGAGCACAGACGTTACTGTCTACATTTCTGTTGGCGTTCTGGTCTTCTGAGCTCCCACTGGAACTGCCTATCAATGTCTACTTATAGCATTCTAGGGCTTTGCTAGCCTGCATCTTCAAACCATTTCACACTCCTCCTGCAAAGCAGTTGAGAGGCTTCTGAACCACATGGTCAGGTACAGTCACAGCAGTGACCCCATTTTTGGTACCAGTGTTCAGTATTAATCACCTTGCCATTGGTGGGATGAAATATCTGACACACACAACTTAAAAGGAGGAAGGGCTTATCTTGACTCATGGTTTCAGAGGAACCCAGCCCATAATCCACTGGTTCCATCATGGTGGAAGGGTGTAGCTGAGGGAAAGTTGCTCACTTTGTGGCATCTAGGAAGTAGAGAGCAGGAGAAGAGCCAGAGAGGGTGTGGCCAGGGAACAGTTGTATCTCCCAAGGTCACACCTTGATGACATACCCAGACAGACCCAGAAGTGTGCTCTGCTGATCTCCTAGGTGTCTCTCACGGCAATCAAATTGACAGTCAAGGACCAGTGATATACCTCAGCAGCATAAACACCTGCCTGGCAAGCGTGAGGTCCTGAGTTCGACTCCTGGTACCCGCATATAAAGGGGAAAAAAAAAAACAAATTGACAGTCAAGTTTAACTATCACATCTTTCTTTTTTTCGATATTGGTAATTTGTCTTTTAATAAGTTTGGGTAGAGATTTATCACTTTTCCTGGTCTCTTCAAAAATTTGAGTTTCGAGTTTTTAGATTTTTGCTTTTGATTATATGTTCTTTCATTTTTACTCAGATGGTTTTGTTTTTGTTGGTTGGTTGGTTTGGTTTGGTTTGACTTTCTGAGATGGGGTCTGGAGTGTGGTCCAGGCTGGCCTTGTACTTGGCTCTATAGTCCACACTGGCCTCAAACTCTCAGTCCTTCTGCCTTATCCTCCTGAGTGTTGGGATCACGGGTGTGTGTTATCTACCATGCCTGGCTTCATTTTCACTTTATTTTTTCCTTCTTTCTACCAGTTTGGTTTTCATTTATTCTTCATAACTTTTTAAAGTAGAAAATGAGATCAGAGATATTAGATCTTTATTTTTAATGTGAATGAAGCTCTTCTGAGCACTTTTGGTATGTTTGTTATCTTCATTATAATGCAGTTCTAAATACTTCTAAACTTCTTTTGTGATTTCTGTTTGATCCATTAGTTAATTAGAAGTGTTCTGGTTTTAGTTGAGTATTTTGAAATTTTTCAGATAGCATTTTATCGTTTACATCTAATTGTAGTTAAAGAATATACATTATAATGTCTTTGTTGGGAATTAGACTAAGGGCCATGGATGTTACATTCTGACAAAGAACTTGTCTACATTTTGCCCATAATATACATTGGTCCTTTTTAATTTTATAAGGCTTTTGTTTCAGTGCCCAGCATATGATCTAATTTTTTAATGCTTTGTATTCATTTGAAAAGAATATGTATCTGGCTGTTGTATAATGGTGAGTTCTTTTGAAGTTGTGTAGTTATATTGTTTTGATCCTTACTGATGTACTTAGTCTGAGTATCAGTTACCAAGAGATGACTTTGGAGTCTCTCACTATTAAAGTTTGTTTTCAGGGGGCCGGTGAGATGGCTCAGCGGCGTAAGCGCCTGCCTGGCAAGCACAAGGACCCGAGTTCAACTCCCGGAACCCACATACGAGAAAAGGGCCGGTGATATCGCTCAGCGGCATGGGTGCCTGCAGGCGCGCGAGGTCCTGAGGTCGACCCCAGTACCCACAAAAATAAAATAAAGTTTGTTTTCAGAAGGACTCAATGCACAATTATATATTTCATTTAATTCTCATGCCTGTTTAGTTGTCATTAGTCTGGGTTAGTTCTTCAGTTTTTTTATTTTGTTTTTTGTTTTTTGTTTGTTGCGTTTTTCATTTATTATATAGAATGTCCCTCAGTTTGGGGACTTACCTAAGTTAAGCATCTTTGGCAGGAGTATTATAGAAGCAGTTCTGTATTTTCTCCCCATTGCTTTCTAACAGGTGGCACATGAATTTCATTGTGGCATTCTGATTTGCTTTGATCAGTTTATTTTTTAAGGTAGCATCTGATAGACTTGGTCTCTGTAGAGTTAAACTCATTCTTCTGGGGAGGGGGGCAGTACTGGGGAACAAACTTAAGGTTTTGTGCATATATTACATTTTAAAAACTTATTTATGTGTATCAGTATTGTCATATGTTTTTTATTTTATTCACTAGATTAAAAAATTCTATCACTATGATAGTTTAATGCTGTTTTTGGCCAGTGAGAGCCTCTTGAAGCTGGCTCTGTACAGTCCTTCCCCCTCTAGCACTGGGGATTAAACCCTAGACAAGCACTTTACCACTGATCTACACCCACAGCCCTGGCTCTGTGTCCTTTAATATGCCCATCAGTCTTTGAATACTTCCTTGCTTTTTGGCACAAGATGTTCTAGGCCTATCTTGTACTTTTCCTGCCTCAATCCTGGAGCCAGCCATTTCTCTAAGGAGTTCTAGTTCATTTTAATGGAAAATACAGTTTAGAAGCCAAGACCTGGGTGCTCAGTATGCTGCTCATTGTTATTGGGATACAGCTGCTCCCAGGCCTCCTACCAAGCAGAAGAGAATGTATTATATCTGTGTATATAATTCTATACACTTAGATGTATACACGTGCACATGTTTGCTTTTATAATTATTTCTATATCTGTCTTACCAGTATTGAGAGCCACAGATTGGTATTAGATACCTCCAGTTAGAGTCCAGCAACCAGAAGGTACTTCAGAAGTTATTTTAGAGAGAAACTCAACTTTGTTAACCTTAACACATGTCCCCCTGGGGCAGTGCTTGCCGTCCCATGCCCTGCACAGTCGCCTTTCTCCCCCTACATGTGCTTTGACAAATTTGACCTGGGCCTCAGCACCAAATGGGTTTCCTCCTTATGCACACTGTTTGTAGACTCTGTTCATCCATACACATCGTTGATAGGTTCTTCCTCTTACTCAGCTGCTGTCACCTTGCTCGAGGGTGCCCTTCCCTCCCAGTGCAGGCCCTTCCTTAGGCTACTTTGGTTCCACCACCTCATGAGCTCTCCTGTAAGGAGAACCTCTTCACCACGCGTGGGCTCTGACACTGTCTATTGGGAACTCTTTCCATGTAGATGTTCTCTTCGTCCTGATGGATCAGACACCTTGTTCTGCCCCAGCTATGGCTTTTAAGACTAAGTGGAAAAGGGAAGAGTAGAAAGGGGAAGGAATAAGATTGTCCACTTATAGTGTTCCTTCTGTCCCTCACACGCATCACCATCCTTATCCTCTGGCTACCCCAGATCTGTTCTCCATCTCTATAACTTCATCATTTTGAAAATGTCTTACCAGTAGAATCATATACTGTGTGACCTTTTGATTTGTTTTTTTTTTTTTTTTTTTTGGTGGGTACCGGGGGGTCGACCTCAGGACCTTGCGCGCCAACAGGCACCCGTGCCGCTGAGTGATATCACCGGCCCCTTTTTCGTATGTGGGATCCGGGAGTCGAACTCAGGCCCTCACGCTTGCAAGGCAGGCGCCTATGCCGCTGAGCCATCTCACCGGCCCTGTGTGACCTTTTGAAATGGACATGTTTCACTCAACGTAATGCTCATGAGAGCCTTCCGAGTTGTGTGTGTCAGAAATTTGTTCCTATTTCTTATGGAGTATGGTATGGATGTAACATAGTTTAACCATTCTCTTACTGAGGGACATTATAATTTTTTCCTGGTTTTGGCTTTTACCAATAAAGCTGCGGTAAACATTGATGTGCAGGTTTTTTCGTCTCTCTAGGATAAATATCCTACCATACCTCTGTCATGGAGATATGATTACTCATAACATTTTGTTGTGGGTATTTTATCCTTTTTTTATGCATATCACACAGAGGATCATTTTTTTTTTTTGTATCTACTCTTTCTACTTACTAATATATTTCAAACTTTTTTCAGTTCCTTATACTTTTAAAAGTTCAGTGTCTGCTTGAAATCCCATTGTTATGGTTATACAAAACTGAGTCCTTTAATCTAGAAGATAATGACAGATGAGTCTGTGACAACTTGGGTTATGGTGTACACCAGTTGGGCAAAATCTGAGGTTCATGTAACAGTGTCTCATAGTAGAACATAGTAGACACGAAAAAGTGTAGCCCTTACTTCTGTTTTCCTGTTCGAAAGGTACCGCGAAGGCGTAGTTCTTGGGGTCATTTATATACAATTTTTTTAAATTGAAAAGAATATTGATGTAGGATGTATGATCCAGGTTTCCAGAAGTATAGAAACTTAAGCTAGGAAGCCTTACATTATTTCCAGATTGTGTTAAAGCCTTTTAAAATTGACATTGAACATTTTAGTGGGTTTTTTTTATTGGTTCATTTGCTTCGAAGTCACAGATAATTTATTTATATTAGTTGTTTTTGTTAATTCAGAACAAAAAGTTGAGTTTTCTTAAATTGCTAATAATTTTGGGTTCTGTGTTCTACATAAAAGTTCTTCATTTGTGATAACGGTTTTCAGGATTTATCTTGACCCTGTATTCTAAATCAGTCACCAAGATTCAGCTCAGTGACCCAGTGTTTCCAATAGCAACATTTGGGTGTCTGTAGTTTTACCCATTAGAAGTTTGTTTCTAATATGGGATATATTTAAATTAAAATTCAATAAAAAATTTCAAGTCCTTAGTCTTCATGTGTTTATTAGTTGCATGTGGCTTATGGCTTTCATATTGGACAATGCAGATGAAGAAAACTTCCATCATTGCAGTTTCTTTTAGTACACACTGTATTAGAAAGCTTCTCAACCAAACAACTAAATGTATTTCAGAAATTTGAGAACAGTATTTGGCTTATTCTTTTTTATTCTTGTCTAATCCACTCAGGAGAATTTGGGAAATCATGAATTTTTATGGTCTTCCTTTTTCCAGTTTAATGGCAAGCATGTTAAGAGGAAAGACTTACATTCTGTATTACCAAATGAGGAAAGTATAATTCACACTGAAATATGCAACCGTTGTCTTCTAA
Organism: Erethizon dorsatum; assembly: GCA_028451465.1. Classification (NCBI taxonomy): domain Eukaryota; kingdom Metazoa; phylum Chordata; class Mammalia; order Rodentia; family Erethizontidae; genus Erethizon; species Erethizon dorsatum. Next base: position 57,600,299 of record CM051831.1, read on the forward strand.
TAAACTTTTGGACTGTATCACTTGAGTGAAAGCATTTTATAAATTAGAAGCTATCTTTAAAAATCATATTCTAGTTATACAGTGGTATATTATTTCTGAGAAAACATACTTCACCATTCACGTGGCATTTTATTTTCACCGTAAACTTCCGTGTTACAAAGCAGCATGAGTAAAAGTGTAGCACACTTTCATGCATTTCATATGTATGGATTATTTTGTTTAATGGCTCAGGAAACTCAGAATATATTTGACCATTACTATAAGACTCAACATTTTTTCCATTTTTAAATTTCTTAAATCTTATCCCTAGGTTTTTTTTTTTTTTTTTTTTTTGTGGGTACCGGGGGGTCGACCTCAGGACCTCATGCGCCAACAGGCGCTCATGCCGCTGAGCGATTATCACCGGTCCCTTTTTCATATGTGGGTTCCGGGAGTCAAACTTGGGCCCTCACACTTGCTGGGCAGGCGCTTAAGCCGCTGAGCCATCTCACCGGCCCCACTTATCCCTAGTTTAAGGAAGATGGTATAGGTAATTTTCTCAAATACTCTTAGACCAGTCAATAAGAACTTAAGATGCAGATGCTAGAGATTGGAGTATACATCTTGTAATATGTAACTTCTTTCTGGTTTAAAAATCATTTTGCCCATTTCAGTGGTTTTTGTTTTTTTTTTTTTTTTGTGGGTACCGGGGGTCAACCTCAGGACCTTGCGCGCCAGTAGGCGCCCGTGCCGCTGAGCAATATCACCGGCCCTTTTTTCGTATGTGGGTTCCGGGAGTCAAACTCAGGACCTCACGCTTGCCAGGCAGGTGCTTATGCCGCTGAGCTATCTCACCGGCCCATTTCAGTGGTTTTAAGGTACTTACTATTTTGACACACATTTCATACTCTTGTTTTAATTGCAGAATTGGATTACATTTATTAGTGACAAATGATCTTTCAGAATCATCCTGGAAGATGACAAATCTCTTTGTCTTTGCATTTGCTGTAATAGCCATTGGTAGGGTGTTTCTTGCCCTCTCTTTTTGGCTAACTCCCAACTTGTCGTCCGTTATATTGATTCTTTTCCAAAGTCATGTATAAGTTGGAGCCAGTTCTTGCTACTGTTGCATTTCTTGTCAAGTTCACTTAAGGGATTCAGTGGAAGTTTTATTAAGTTCTTTTTTTTTTTTTTTTTTTTTGAGACAGTGTCTTACTATGTAGTGCAGGCTGGCCTTGAACTCACTTATGTAGCCCAGGCTGGCCTCAAACTCATGGCAGTCCTCCTGCCTCAGCCTCCTGAGTGCTGGGATTACAGGCATGTGCCGCCATGCCTAGCTTTATTATATTCTTGAGCTATTCAGTCTTAAAGTGATTGAATTGGCTTTTTGGGGGGGCTATATATTTCAAAAGATGTGCTTTTAAAAATACATTCCAATCATTTTTACCTTATCCTCTTTGAATATCATTTTCAGGAGAAAATTAATTAAACTTACTTTAAGGATAGTAGTAACTATCAACTCTTGTTTCATAAGATTTTACTCACATGCTACATGGCTTTTTAAAAGTGCTTTGATAGGACTCTTAGTAGAAAGCATAGACTGAATGTGTTCTTTCATAGTCTTTCCTGATGAGAATCATGCCATTCCTTATATTACCATTGATTTCAATTTACCTGATATGTAGATACATCAGAATATCTCTTCTATAGGTTGAGTATCTTATCTGAAATGCGTGAGACCAGATTTACTTCACATTTTGATTTTTTTTTTCTTCCAGATTTTTGGTATGAAACCAGAGCCTAAAAGTCTAAACGTGAGCTTCATTTGTTTCACAAACACCTTATACATTCAGCCTGAAGATAATTCTGTACAGTATTTTTAGTGTACTTTTTGACTGCAACCTATCCCATGAAGACAGGTGTAGAAATCGCCCCTTAAGTCTACCTGTCATTGCTCAGAAAGTTTTGAATTTTGAATTTCAGATTTTTGAATTTGGAATGAATGCTCAACCCATAGTGTATTGCTGTATTGGTCCAAGAATGATCAGTTTTCAGTGTCTTCCTTGCTCTTAAAAGCAGTTTGACTCAATTTGTCTTACTATTTTTTCCTTAGGTGGACATAAATTGTTAACAGACAACTTCTTTCTACAGGTCTTTAATAACATAGTTTGTGAACACTCAGTATAGCTCTGTCGGATCTTTGATGTCTGATGTAGAATTGTGAGACAGAGGTTTGGGATGACCATTATACTCTCTTGGATTGCATACTGCACAGATTGGAAATCTTAGGACGAAGCTGTGTAGTGTCACCCCAGCCAAATCATGCTCATGGGTGTCTAATTTTTTCCATAATTGCATGATATAGTTTATTATAAAAGGATTACACAGTTATTACAAAAATTAAAATGGTGTAGGTGAGACTAATAAAGTAAAAACTAAAAATTCCTTTGGCTGGGGCCAAAGTGCTCTTGGTAGTAGAGCACTTGCCTAGCATGCGTAAGGTCCTGGGTTTGGTTCCCCAGCACTTCACACACATATATGCATGCGTACCCATACGCATGTTGTTTGTAACTTCTGCCTATTCTAGTACAGAAATTACTAATCTTGATACCCTTCTGGAAATTTTAAATTCATAAACATATTGTGCGTCTGTATTTATGTCTGTATAATATGCTTTGGCTATTAAATGTATATTTTATGTAAATATTCAAGAATGTATGCACTTGGAATTTGCATTATTCATTTTATGAAATTTTATGGAGATTTTCATGTTATTGCTTGTGAAACTGCCTTATATATTTCGATGGCTGATTAAATGGTATACCATCATTTATGTAGTCACCCCCTGTTGATTGACATTTACATTATTACTAGGTTGGTTTTTTTGAGTGAAATAATGATGAAAGAAACCTCCCTGTGTGTTTGTGTATATGCACACTTCTAGCATTGTTTCTCTAGGTGAATGTGTTTTTATTGCAATATAACTTTCATACAGAAAAGTATACAAATCGTTAGGTGTACATCTTGGCTAATTTAATCAAAAGCAAGCATCCTGTGTGACCACCACCCAGATCAAGACATAGAACACCACTCGTATCACAGAAGCCCCTATCTTCCTCCTAGCCACAGTGCTCCTCTTAATTCCTAGAAGTTGCCACTACCCTAATGCTTTACAATGGTCTGTTCAGTCACTTGACTTTGCGGTTAGTCCAATATCTGGTTTCTTTATTTTACGTCATTTATGACATTCATGATAATGCATGAAATAGTAATTCTCATTTTTGTTTAATCATCAATTATATGACTATTATTTATTTTCGTTTAGTAGGCATTTAGATAATTTCTAGGGTGGGCTGGAGATGTGGCTTAGTGTACCTCATTTGCCTAGCCTATACAAGGTCCTGGTTTCCATCCCCAGTGCTGCAAAGAAAAAGAAGAAAAACAGATGATTTCTAAAGGTTGGCTATTATGAAGAGTACTGCTGAGAGCCTTCCTTTTGGATGTGCCTAGTGGTACACATTTGTATTCATTTCTCTTGGTTATATACTTACGATTGATTTTGCTGGGTTTCATGTGTTTAGCTTTAGTACTGATTACCAAAAGTTTCTCTGACAGGTTTTACCTATAATAATTGCTCCATATTTTTGGCTATTTGTTATTGTCAAACATTACATTTTAATTTCAGCCATTTGGATGGTTGTATAGTGGAATTGCAGTGTGATGTTAGGTTTCATTTCACTGATAAGTAAAGAAGTTGAGTACCTTTTCATACTTGACAATTTGTATTTTTTTGTAAGCTGGATATTCTTTGGCACTTTTTTTTTTTTTTTTTAACTTTTAAAAATTTTTTTGAGACTGGCCTTGAACTCACTATGTAGCCTAGGCTGGCCTCGAAGTCTTGCCTCAGTGCTGGGATTACAGGCATGTACCACCACTCCTGGCTTCTTTTACCCATTTTTAAAATATGGCTGTTCCAGTCTCTTACGTATTTGTAGTAGTTATTTTTTGTTGGCTGTATGTGTTGTACTTACTGTTTCTCACTCTGGCTTGCCTTTTTACTCTTTTGATTAACAAGCATTGTGTAATTTATGTGTCTTTTGTAGTGGTTTGTGTGTCCCATTTAGGAGGTTTTTGTCTGTCCCAGCATCATGAAGATATTTTCCTTTGTTAACTTCTGGAAGCCTTCTGGTCTGCCTTTTCCATTTAGAGTGACAGTTCACTTAGAATTGAGTTTTGCTGAGGATGCGAGGTGGGATTCAAGATTTATTTGATGACTGTTTCTCTATTTTTAAAAAACCCATAGAGATACTCTGTTTCATGTTGCTGGCATAAACTTTTAGTTTTTAAAGTAACTTAGCATGTTAAGATAATGGCAAATAGATTTTTCTTTTTATTAATACTAGGTGTTTGTTCTAATACTGGACTTAATGTATTAAAATTATAAAGTAATATGTAGTTGAAAATGTAAAATTTTTATAAAGATCATAAAATTGCTATAATCTTTCTACTCTAGGACCTAAACTACTATTAATGTGTCTTGGCTAGTATTGTAGTGTTTCCTTTCTTGTTTTCCTATGTAGGTATTTGTGTGTTTGTGTAAAAGTTTGCCTCACATATATTTCTGTGTTTCTATAAAATTGTAATAATGTATTTATATATTTGTCTATATCACTTAAACTTCAGCCATGAATCTTTCTGTGTTACTGATATTAATCTAAAGTAGTATTACTGGTAACTGTATAATGCCGTATAGCTGTATTGTAACTTATCTCTATTATGGGTGTTAGACATTTGTACATTTTTTACTGTCGTAAATAAGATTGTGATGTTATATGTGGACATGGTTGTCATGTGAGATTTTTTTCTTCAATAGTAGAGTTTTCTTAAGGCTCTTAATATATAGTAGCCAAATTATAATTCCTAAAAGATGATCAGTCTGGTTTCTTCCAGTAGTGTGTGAGAATCCCAGCCTATTGTCTTCATAATGACCTTGAGAAGGAAACATGAAACACAAGTGGTAAAAAACAGCTGGACTTGACCTTGGGTAGAGAGTAGAGAAGAAAGTTAAAAGAATCTTTAGAAAGGAGATGGATAATATATTGAAAGAGAAATTAGAAAGTAGATTGCATATGAAATTTAATTTATTTTTAACTGTATTGAAGCCTGTTTGTTTGTTTTTGAGATAAGGTTTTGCTATGTAGTCTGGAATGCATGATCCTCCTGCCTCAGGCTTCTGAGTGCTGGGATTATAGGTGGGCACCACTGCACCCAGCTAAGCTGTGGTGTTCTAGGAGAGGCACTGGCAACTTGCTTTTGTAGTTCTGAGAATTGAACTGGACAAGTACTTTACCACTAAGCTACATGCCCAGCCCTGTATTAATTTTCAGTTATGAAGCTGAGTAACCCTTTTTTTATCCAAGCAATTACTAGTTTGCTAGTACATCTGCAATTGTATGGTAATGATTAATAACTGTATATATTTTATTACTTAATATTATATATTTACATTATTATATATTCTTATTATATATTTAGTTTTCAAGTGGTAATCTCATTTGATTTTCTGATTAAGGTGGATATTATTACTACCACCAATTAATAGATGAAGAAATGGTTAAAAAATAATTGGCATCAAGAATCTTGTAAAGTGAGGGGCCGGTGAGATGGCTCAGCGGCTTAAGCGCCTGCCTGGCAAGCGCAAGGGCCCGAGTTCGACTCCCGGAACCCACATACAAAAAAGGGGCCAGTGATATCGCTCAGCGGCACGGGCGCCTGCTGGCGCGCGAGTTTCTGAGGTCGACACCCCGGTACCCACAAAAAAAAAAAAAAAAGAATCTTGTAAAGTGGGCATGTAAGGTGGCACACATCTATAATCCCAAATTCTAGCATTGAGGAAGGCCAAGGCAGAAGGATTTCAAGTTCATGTCCTGCCTGGGCAACTCAGTGAGACCCTGTCTCAAAATAAAAATCAAAGATGGGCTAGGGATGTAGCTCAGTGATAGAGCGCCCGTGGGTTCAATTCCCAGTAAGGCGGGGGGGTTCCTCTTGTATACTGCCAAATACTGTAGTTTTTGGTGCTGGGTATAATCTCATTCAGTGCTACAGAAATCTTGTGAGGAATTTTCCCTCTCTTTTACAGGTGAGCAGAGTTCCAAATGAATAAATATTAGTTGTTCAACCTCATGCTGGTAGTTTTACTATTTGGAATTAGACTGTACTTTTTTTTAACTCCTGACTTACTGTTTTCTTGTTTTGCCATACTACCTCTGGAAGCCATCTTCACTCAGCTAGTAATTAGGAGATGTGACAGTGAAACTCAAGTCTTCTAATTCTTTACCTAAACATTGTTGGCATTTGTCCAGTTCATTTTTAAATTTATTTTTTCCATTAGTAATATCTATTAGATGTCCCAGAACCACTAGAGATGCACTCCATGTTCTAGAAACATCCATACTATAGTTCATATATGGAAAGATACAATATGACTGTGCAAAAGCATTTTAAAGTAAATTTGAATACTCTAGATTTAATAAACATTTACAGGAATGGAAATAGCACAGGATTGGAAAGTGTCAGATCTTGGTTTAAGTTCTAGTTTTGAAATTTTATAGATTGGGTAAAACATTTACCTCCCTGAAGTTTTTGTTTCCTTATTGGCAACACGAGTATAGGAAATCATTCACGGATCACAAGAGTTAGGATCTTGGTCCTTGGATATGGAAGATGTAGTTTTAAATTTTGTCTTTCTCTCTTAATTAGTGCAATTTTGTACAAGACAGTTTTAAAATGGGATGAAAATGCTTATGCATGGGATTCCTGTGAGGTTAAATGCAGTAGCCTGTCACAGTGTGGAGACTGCGCTCTGCACACCACACCAGTCCGTCGTGTCTTCAGTCCCTAAGCCGTGTCTGGCGCGCAGAGAATGTTGTCATAAATCTAATTGATTCTCCTGAGGAGGAGGAGTCACAGACATGCAGAACACATAGAACTGATGAGTATTTTTGTAGTTAGAAAAACCAGAGTATAGAACAATTTTTAAAATTTTCTACATCTGTCTGTCTGTCTCTTGTCTGTCTACTTAATCTGTGGTGCTAGGGATGGAACATGGCCTCATGAGTGCTAGGCAAGTGCTCTTAAAACTGTGCTACATCCCCAGTCTTTTAACTTAATTTTTTTTTTTTATGTGGGTACCAGGAGTCAAACTCAGGACCTCATGCCTGCCAGCAGGTGCTTGCGCCACTGAGCGATATCACTGGCCCCTTTTTTTCCTTTATGTGGGTACTGGGAGTCGAACTCAGGACCTCGTGCTTGCCAGGCAGGTGCTTATGCCACTGAGCTATCTCACCGGCTCCCTAACTTTTAATTTTGAAGTAATTTTAAATTTTTAAAAAATGTTGCAGAAGTAGTAGATTTCATATAAAACTCTTCAACCAGCTTCCTCTCTATGTTAAAACTTACACAACCACAGTGTAGTACTTGTCAAAACCAGTAGCTTAACATTTACAAATTATATTAAACTACAGTCCTTATTTAAATTTTGTCTGCTTCTCCCCTAATGTCCCTTTTCTATTCCAGGATTCAATTCAGTATCCCACTTTTCATTTAGTGGTTATGTGTTCTTAGACTGCTCTGGTCTTTAGCAGTTCCTTACTCTTTCCCTGTATTTTATGACCTTGATACTTTTTTAATTTTAATTTTTATTTTTTGGTTTTTTGAGACAGGGTCTCGCTGTGCAGTTCACACTGGCCTTGAACTCACTGTGTAGCCCAGGCTGGTCTCGAACTTGCAGCGATCCTCCTGCCTCAGCCTCCCAGGTGCTGGGATTACAGGTGTGTGCCACCTTGTGTATGCTGACCTTGATACTTTTGATATGCGCTGGTCAGTTATTTAGCAGAGCGTCTCTCATTTTAAGTTTGTCTGATGTTTCCTGTAGTTAGATTGAAGCTCCACTTTTTGATAACACCATAGAAGTGATGTTATATCCTCCCCAGGGCATCATCATAGATGACATGATGTGGGATAAGTCTTTATCTGGTGAGACTGACCTTCACCCTTCATTGAGGTGCTGTTTCTCAGATTTCCCCACTGTGAAGTTACTGTTTTTTCCTTTGTGATTGATAGGTGTCTTGGAGGAGATAATTTGAGATAGTGTATCACTATTTATAAGCATTTGTAGATAAGTATTCGATAGACCACAATCCACTACCATCAGTACTTATTTTCTTGTTCATACTATTCAATCTTTGGCCATTTTTTACATGCTCTGGTTCTTTTTTGAGTACTTTAGCTTTGAGCATCACAGTTTTTCAGTTGCCTTATTTTTCCCTGTCCTAGCTCTAAAATCAACTATTTCCTAAGTCTTCAGTCTTTTTTTTTTTCCCCCCTTGGAATAATATTTAGAAACTTAAGTTCTGGGTGCTAGACATGGTGAATGTCATTACTCCTTGGTAATCTCAGCAGACAGAGCTAGGAAATACATATAATGCACACCGTACCTATACTGATTTCTTTATTTTGGTGGGGCCCACACATCTGTATTAAAAGAGATCAAATAGAGAAGAGGGGAATGCAGAGTATGATTAAAGTGTATCCAGATAAGCAATACTCAGACATTCTGGTCTTCGGACACCTTTACATTCTTAAATGTTGAGTATTCCTAAGAACTTTGGCTTAGGTTGGTTACGTATACCAGTGTTCACTGTCTCAGAAATTAAAAGTGCAGGAATTGTGTTTTGTTAATTTATAAGTAACAGTAAGTTACTGCATGTTAGCATCTAACTTTTTAATGAAAAGTAACTGTTTTCTAAAACAAAAATTAATGACATTTGTCTTACATTTTTGCCAATCTTTCCATTGTATGGCTTAATATGTGACAGCTTGATTCTCATATCTACTAATGCATTCAGTCTGTAATCAACTTATTAAATAACTGACGTACTGACACTTTCCGAAAGAGAGTTAAAAAAAAAAAAAAAAAGATACGGTAAAAGTAGTTTAATGGGGGAAAGTTTGACACTGAAAGGAGTGAGGAACCTTTGGAAGTCTGAACTTTTGAGAACTACTGATGTAGATTTACCGAAACTTTTTAAAAATAAATGTGGTTATTCCTGGAAGGATGGATTGAGAAGAACTGCCATGAAGAAAAAGAGAACTAAAATCAGGTGATGTCATGGAAGTTGGAAGAATATAATTTCCAAGTAGGTAGGGGTGGTTGGCATGATTCCAGGTAGAATAACTTGATTTGATTACTTTATCCACTTAATCTGTATTATCTAGACTACTAGATGCTGATACAGCAACCAAAATGTAAATTTTTAAGAAATGTAATAAGAAAGTAGGTCACGGTTTGACCTGTGGATCCCTTGACCTATTCAGAACCAAAGGACAGCTATCAATTTCTCCTGGACAGATGTAGCTCTTTTCGAAATTTTGCCTGTGCTCTTGGGTAAGGCACAGTGGAGGATTTAAGGTTCATGATACACAGAGGCCTGCCCATCAATTTATTACGTCAACTCCCTCCTTGCGCTATGCTTTGTGAGCTTGGAATTTGACGTCTTCCTATTGGCTCGTTATAGCTAACTGTTCTTGCCAAGACCATCCTTGTGATACCTAGACGCACACTGACAGTTCCCTTGTTCTGTACTCCATAAATACCCCAAATATTGCTAATGTTCTTTCTTTAGACTGTATACTTGCAGTGCAGTTGCGTTATGTCTTTCTTTTTAAACACTTGCTATATTTATGGTTACCTTAGTTCAACTTGAATGTTTCCGAGGCAGTGTTGTGGAACAGATTCCTTGTGGCGATATCTAAATACACCCTTTTTATATGGCTGGGTACTACTTTTACTCTCAGAATAGCCATTTTTCTAAATTTGGGGACAGTTATTGTCTCTGCATGCCAAGTACAGATTATTTTTTCGGAGTGTTTGACCATATGAAGGATAGTAGCTGGAAAAATGTTGGTCTCCACAAGGATTTATTGTGTAGGGAGAATTTCATTGTGCTTGTAGGAAGAGAAGTACCTGGTAGAGTCAGGATGCAGAGAGAGGCTGTGAAGCAGTAAAGCCCTTGGTGGCGGATGGACATGGAATCATTAGCGAGTGCGGAGGAGAGCAGAAAGGTGCCTTTCCTTTTCTCAGTGGAGGAGTGGAAGTGAGAATGGCAGAACACTGAAATTAAACACATGCAAGACTGCATGGTGAAGAAGAGAGGTGTAAGGACAGATACTCCTGACAGGTTTCCTGGGTCTGTTTGGTGAAGCAGGTCACATAGAATCTTGAACCTGAGTGTACAATTGTTACTACTGGCAGTGGAGCGGGTTCCTCACTTGAGAAATGACAAGAGTTTTATGTCAGTATTTGTGGACGAATACACTGGGAGATAATTCCCTAAGTCAATGAGGTGGCTAAAGTGAGTTGGAGTGAAAGGGATGTCTCTGGATATACATGTAGGATGTTGGAAATGAAAAGAGGGAAGAATCCCAAATGATCCCACAGGTCAGTTACCATTTTGGAAGGTGGGGAGGGGAGGAATAGGCCAAAATTTACAAATCAAACGTTGTATTTATTCCTCATTGCTGTATCTGGTGACATATTTGTGGTAGTACTTACTAACATTGAGTCTGCAACAAGGAAGTTGGGAAGAGTAACAGGTTTAGAAGAACAAGAGGGAATATATAATGATAAACTTTTAGTCTTTCGTTTCATGCATAAGGCTTGCAGTTATTTAAAGTCTTATTCATCCCTGCCCCTTGAATTCTTGCTCTTACTTTTCATACCATTCACTTACTTGGAGGATGACATGTGCTGTTTTGAATTATTTGTTTTTAATAATGCATCAGAACTCCACACCTACATTTTAAGGCTTTTGCAAAGGAGACTTCATATTTAGAATGGTTTCTACATATCTAGAGCAGTGCTTTGCACATGTCAGGCTCTCAGTAAATATTTTTGTTTCGTTATTAAAGTCTGACTGAACTTGGCACAGAGCAGGCACTTAGTAACTATTGAGTAAATAAACAAGTGAAGGGTATTATGGGAACCACTGAATAATGTCTTGTACATGAAATAGTTAAATATAAAAGTAGGACAAGCTTATTAATTTGGAGGGTAGAATGAAGTAACCATTGGAAAAGAAAGTCATTCTGGATTGTGGGCTTCAGTTAAGAGTTTTGGCTTATGAATCAAAGGAAAGTCCCTCTCTCTCTCCTCCTCTCCTCCTTTTTCACAGTTCTGGGGGTTGAACCCAGGGCCTTCACACTGAGCTACACCCCAGCCCTTTATTTAATTTTGAGACAGGGTCTTGTCAAGTCTTGCCCAGACGAGGCTCAAACTTGCATCCTCCTGCTCCCAGAGCGCTGGGATTACAGGCGTGAACTACCACAATTGGCTGGGTTTAAGGTTAGGAGAATAAAGAGATATATTTAGGAACTTTCAAGGAAGAACAACCATGACACACTGTAGGACCTACTTCTGTGTTACATTTAGGTTTCTTTTTTGTCAAAAGTAATACTATAAAGTTGGTTTCGTTTTAAAGAGAATTCTTAAGGAAAGGTTAATAACTTAGAATGGATTGTCTCTTTTCCTTGTGTAAGTTTTCTTGTTTTTATAGATCACTGTGGTAGCCTTTGTTGGGCAAAGGTTTTTCCAGACTCTTGAAGCTTATTTTTTGTAGCTGTTCTGTCATTATTGTACTCACCTTTTTTGTTTTTAAATGTATCAGCATCTTTTCTAAGTACCTTAGGTTACACCAAATACTTCTATAGAGTATGGTTATAAGTGGTACAGAGAGATCACTCTATTCCATTAATGAATGATAAGCCAATGAGAACATTCTAAATATGTAACTTAGGACACGTCTGTTGATACTCACTGTGGTTTGATTCACTGGTACTGGCAGATTTAGTTTATGCTTTAATAATATTAAAAGTTACATCTTGTACTTGAAAATGATCTTTTTAATATAATCACCTTCCATGTACTGTATGTGGAAGTAACTAAAAAGTTCAGATACATGTATTAATCTTGTTTCTGCTGTTTGCACCTAAAAACTACTCTTTGGTTTGTAATTAGCTGCTAATTGCAGGGCTTACTTTTTTTTTTTTTGGTGGGTACCGGGGGGTCGACCTCAGGACCTCGTGCACCAGGAGGCGCCCGTGCCGCTGAGCGATATCACCGGCCCCTTTTTCGTATGTGGGTTCCGGGAGTCGAACTCGGGCCCTCGCACTTGCCGGGCAGGCGCTTAAGCTGCTGAGCCATCTCACCGGCCCAGCAGGGCTTACTTTTGAATCTGTCTTACACTTTCCTTGATACTTTCTAAAAAGAGTTTCTCTGTTTTTTATTGCTGGATGTTCCATTTCCATAGTTTCTTTGCAATTCATGAGCTACTTTTTGGAGCCTCTACAAAATAGGACAGGACAACTCCCTTCACTGCTTTTTCTTTTCTTTTCTTTTTTTTTAAGTGGTGATAGAGTTTATTTGAAAAAGTAAAAGTGAAGAGTGAGGGAGAAACTGGCTCTGCAGAGCAAGCTTGGGCTGAGTGAAAGAGGAAGCCCTGGAGGACACAGGGTGGGTGGGCTATCGTGAGGAAATCCACGACAGCCCACAGCTGCTTTTCAGGTCTCTTTCTTTTCATAACTTCATAGGTAGTAAGACACCTATTTTCCAAAGCCTGTTGGTGGTGATTTTACCATTCTATTTTAAATAATTGATAATAAAAAGAAATTGTAAGAGTTTACATGGTACTACTCTATAACCTCATAATATTAGCTAAATACTTATGTCATATTTTTGGTGCCATCCTTCTTGATTTGTGATTCTCACATTGCCCACATTTCAGGAATTCATGAAAACTTCTTTATTTTGTCTTAAATTCCTAGCTTATGTTTAAGCAAATTACTCATGAAGCCCTTCTAGAGACCTATTTAAATGCCTTCCAGCTTACACTATGAATTTGTAAGATGTTCATAATCTTTTCGCCTTTTTTTTTTGTTGTGGGGTTTTTATTTATTTATTTATTTTAAATGTAAGTCATTAGCACATTGAGCTTCTCAGATGATTCTTCAAGAATTTTGCTATATTTATATATATATTATATTTATAGATATATTTAGCCTGTTGAGTTGAAAGTTTAAGATTCTTGCGTCTTTATTTCAAGGATTGATTGAAAGTGAGGGGAAGACTGAACATCATCAGATCTGATGAGAATTGACTGTACCCTGGGTGACCATAGCACCTTGATGTGTTTCTCTTAGGACAAGTAACTCTGAAAGCTGAGATCTAAAAATGGGGGGACATTTTTGAAATCTTCATGTCTCTATTTGTTGTATAATGAGTATCGTGTCTTGTGCAGAGTAGTGGTTTAAAATTATATGAGATTTTATGATCACATATTTGGTGATGGTTATTATAAAGGCTAGGAAAATGCTGGCTGTTGTTTTTCGTGTTCAGCATACTTTTGATGTGATCATTTTTTAAATTTTGCATTGTTTTCTTGTATTTTATTGAAGAGAGCCTATGGAGATGCCTAAATGCTTGTTTTTTCACCCAGTGTTGTGCTGATTTTTGGAACTTAATCTTACTCTGTGCTTGTAACTTCAGCATCAGTTCCCTGTATGTAGGAATGAAATTGATATTACTATGTCCTGTCTTTGGTTGTATTCCACTAGGTTGCTATAATATTTTTTATTTATTTATTTAATTTATTTATTTATTTTTATTTATTTATTATTATTTGTTATAATATTTTTCCAGGATATCTTCAATCTTTTTTCAGGTAGATCTTTTAAAAATCTTTTAGTTCTCCCTCAGTTTGTATACCCTTGATTTTTATTTCTCAACTGCCTGTTAATGAATTCTGTAGCACTCTCTAGTTGGTGCACACACACATAGGCACTGAGGGGTGCCTATTTGTAGGTTCAGCAAAGGATACAATGGACTTTTGTCACAATGAACTTTTTATGCATTTCTAAATTCAGCTTTCTTTTTTTAAACAGATAAGTGTAAAGCAGGAAATTACTTTTACTGATGTATCTGAGCAGCTGATGAGAGACAAAAAACAAATCAGAGAGCCAGTAGACTTACAGAAAAAGAAGAAGCGGAAACAGCGTTCTCCTGCAAAAGTAAGAGGATATGTTAAGGCGGTGGTCACTAACCTTTTAATCCCAAATTGTTGGTTTGTCATGTGGGCAAGAACTGGGTTGTGCCTTAAGGAAGCTGTAAAATTGTTACGTGTTTTAGTAAAGTTTGTGTTAGGTACCAGCTTCACCAGCAAGGAGCAGGAATTATATACCTGCACAGAAGTGGTGGGCTGTGGCTTTGAGTTTTTCTGCCTTTTCATCCTGTCCTTTTGTTTCTAATAAACTTTACTTTTCCCATGTCTCTCATTTCTCTAAAAACTGATGGTATGCAGTACCTTTGCGTCTTGTTCCTGTTAGTTTTACTTACAATATTAAGGTTTCATGAATATTCAGTGCCAGTTACTCATCAGGAAAAGGTTATAGCATATCCCTAACAGACTGTAAGCTCCGTGAGGGCAGGGACATCTTATTTGCAGCTGTACCCCAGGAACCTGTAGTTAGGAAGCATAATGTGTTCTTGCTATTTTAGGACTGCATGGATTAGTAGATAAGCAGTACTTCTGTAAACACTACTAGCATCACCTGCTTTGTTTTTGTTTCTCTCTTTAGTACCATGGCGACTGACCATGAGTAGCATTTTTAGTATGTGTAGGAATTCTGTGAACTACATGTAGTGTATTTGCATCCTTACAGTTATTTTCCATCCTTTCTTTTCTTCACTTATACAGTGAAAAAGGCTGTTCTCTTTCTTAAAGTATTACATAACATGGTCTTTTTGGACAGTATTCTTTGTATTGTGATTTGAATTGTAATCCTTATTTTTACATGTTGTATGCTTTTGGATGCTATTGTTGCTGGGGCAGTTCGTACTGGGTTGCAGAGCTGATTGCTAAACAGCTGGAACACAATTTTGTGATCCAGTTCCTGAAACCATTGGTAACTTACAGTTAGCTGTGGTGGGAATATTTATACCATGGAAACCAGCAACTGCTTCCCAACCCTCTTGTTCCCTAACTGGTTGTTATACATTCACTGATTTGGGATATAGTGGTATTCCTAGTACAGCACTTTTTTTTTTTTTTTTTTAATGTGGGTATCGGGAGTCGACCTCAGGACCTTGCACTTGCCAGCAAGCGCTTGTGCCACTGAGCGATATCACTGGCCCTTTTTTTCCCTTTGTGTGGGTACCAGGAGTCAAGCTCAGGACCTCAACGCTTGCTGGGCAGGCGCTTATGCTGCTGAGCTATCTCACTGGCCCAGTACAGCACATTTTTAAAAATGTGGAGACAAAGTAACTTGCAGTTGCATTTTTTTTTTTTTTTTTAGAAATAACTGCTTTGATTTTTCTGCCACATTCCCTTTTTTTTTTTTTTTTTTCTTTTTTCTTTTTTTTTCAGATTGTTGTGGGTATATGTACAGATTTAATTTTCTGATTAATTCTTCAAGTGTGTATAAACTGAATATACACTAAAAATTTGTTAATGGTTTTTAATACACATTTTTATTAGCTGTATTTTTTTTTGATAGATCATATTATACATAGTGACTGCTATGTTGGCCATTGGTGTTCTTGGAATGTTGTGTTCTTTTCATTTCCATTTTAAATCACACTGCACTTAAAATATTTGTGTGTTTATCATTATGCATGATTGAATCACAGGACATGAACCTAAAAAGATTTCTACCCTAGTGGACCCACCGTGTGTCTGTCCACACTCTCACCGGCCTTGAGTATCAGGGAGTTCAGATTTGAATTTCTTTGGTTTCTGGTCATTCTAAGTTTGGTTTTCTCATTTTTATTGACATTTTATATTTAGTGAAATCCCTTTTTTATTTTTTTATTTTTTTACCCTTTCTCCCTTTTCTTGGTGTCTTAATGTTTTTCCTAGTATTTTATATGGTACAATTTTTGTTTTTTTATATTAATAAATCAAGTTCCTCATGTATAGAAAAACTCCATGGTTTGAGGAAAAAATTAATTTCTAAAGTTGTGATATTGAGTATATTGGGTTCACTGCTGATTTATGGGGAATCTATTTTAAGATTTTTAATCAAAGTGATATATGTAAGTTCTACAATTTCCTGGACATTTTATTACCATATTTTTCTAGTGATATTCAGTAGTGTAATATCCCTGAAATTCTGGCTGAAATCCAGATTATCTTCTAGTAAGGTATTACTCAGAGTATTTGGTGATGTATTCTAGTTGTTTTCTAAATACAGATTAGTAATTTAGAGTTTATCTGATTTGAGATAAATACATTTATAAAGATACTGCTTAAGTATTTCTATACCTTTGTAGTGGCCAGTTGAAAGACTTGGCCTATTCTGAATAGTATAAGAAAACAGAGCCAGGCAGTCTTTTAGCAGATTCTACAAGGGTGAAGTGACTAGAAATAATGTATAGCAGATGGTGTGAGAATAACAAAAGTACTTATTTTTAAATTGTTTTCACATGTTACATGTAATGGGACAGGGAATAGTTGTAGACACTTTTTAAACACTGTTCTGCACTCTCCAAATGAATTTTTTGTGTGTGGAGTCTCAGAATTTTGGAGCATAAACAGTGGATTATTTTACATTTTTCCCGGGAGTGTGTTAAAATCACGCTTTGGATTTTTCATCAAGGTAATTTGTTCTGCCACTTTGATGACACAGGGGAGTTCATCTCAGGTTTATAAGTCAGTGTGTTGCTTATTTTAAATTCCTTATAAACTGCTTTAAGTTTTTCAGAGTTTTGGCCTATTCTAAGTATAATGTTTGTAAGAATATTTTGGAGGGCAGTCTTTAGAAGTTCTTAGGGCAGTGACGTTACTAGAAATAACACACAGACAGGAGTGTGAGAATTACAGTTCATCATGCTTGGAAGACTCCACTCTGCACCAACACCTTTCCCAAGGCTTGGCTTTTGCCATTACGAGTATTATGAGCATGTTATCGTTGTGTCAGGCTGGGGAGCTGTGCAGGAAGTGTAACTAAAGAAGCGTGATAAGAATTTAGGAAGAACAAATATCAGAGCTTGTGTACCTCCAGATAAATGTGATTCACTTCAAGATAACCTTTGAGGCAAGAAATAGTGTATTGTCACACATTAGCTGCCATGGATGTTACAGGAATGGTTTTCTGAACCTTTGTCATGTGGCAAAGCCTAATCATCTTACATAAGAGGTTTAATATTGAGAATTGCTAACGTATGTTTAACAATATGTCCAATTAAGAGGGTAATTGAACTAGGGAATGTTTATTACCTAGGCTGAGGTATTTGCTACATTGTGGACTAACCTGTTCTATGAAAGTAAATGTCCTACTTTGTAGAAGCTCACCTCTTTTAAAGGTCAGATGTCTTTTTGGGGGTTGGGGTGGGGATGCTGAGGATTGAACCCAGGGCCTCGTGCATGCTGGGCAAGCACTCTTACCACAGCTACATCCCTTGCCCAAATTTCATTTTATTTTCACTACTTTGTTGAAATGTTTGTTGTGGTGTTTTTGTTTTAAATACAGTGCATTTGAACATAAATTAGCTTTCAATGCCTTGGTGCTTATTCTGTAAACATCTTAAAAATCATGCATTACAGCAGACCCCTTGGAGATTGCTGAGAGTTAGGGATTTTGCTACCCTCATCCTAAAAATTCCTAATTGTTAGACTTGTGTTTTTGACTGGTTCTAATTGCTTCACTGTCTCATTCCTTAAGGACATGGGATTTATTTTTGCATTGCTACATCTGTATGGCTACTCAATAGTACTTTTTTTTTGCTATTCAAGTCCATTTTTGTTTTGGGTTAGGACCTAGATAGCTAAAGTTAACTGAAGTGTGTGAAGCGTGTGCATAGACTTGCCAGGTGTGGTGACACATGCCTGTAATCCCAGTAGTCTGGAAGTCTGGAAGCTGAGGCAGGAAAATCACCAATTTGAGGCCAGCCAGGGCCACTTAGCAAGCAAGATCTTGTCTCAAAAAAAAACAACAGCTGGGAATGTGGCTCAGTGTGAAGGCCCCAGGTTTAATCCCCACTACTTGACCACCCCCTCATCCCCCACAAAAAGGACCTGTAAACTTAATTCCACTTCAAAGCATTTAGGGTGTAGTTCTCCCTTCTGGTTTGGCATTGTCACCTGCCTGTAGGGCTTTTTTTCTCCTAGTTTTAGATGCCCAGGCTCCATCTCTGGAGGTTCTTATTCAGGGGGTTTGTTTGTATCTATGCTGTGAAAGAACAGAAGGTGATTATGATGGACACTTGAACTTAAGACCCTCAAGCCTTGAGACTAGAGTTTTCCAGGTTAAAGACAGTATTGTTATTTGTCCTTACTGTTGACTTGTTACATGAATTAGGAGAAAACCTCAGGATGGTTTTATCAGGATTGTTGGGTTAACATTAACAAATTTTAAGAATCCTTTTTAGTAAAGTACAATGATAATATCATAGTACAGTATTGTATATATTTTATAGATCTTTTCAAACTCAAGCAATTAAATGAAGAGGCTAGGTACTTATTTCTCTTTATTCTGAACTATTTCTCCTTTTTTATTCATTCAGTACACAACCAGCTCTCTTGTCAGGTACCAAAGAAAGGAGCTGGGTTTATTTGTTAGAACACTTCAGGTTGTCTGAATAGAAATTGATTATTAAGTTATGCTGCACATAGGATGGAAGGCATATTCTACATATTAATAGATTATGATGTATATAAAAAATCCTTTCCCAGTAATTTATTATATACCATTGCTTCCTAGAAAAGATTAGAGGTTTTGATATCAAAAAGATTTAAAATTCAGTGATATTAAATGAGAAAAATATAATTAAAAGGAGCAGAAAAATGATTGTAGCAGGTATTTGTCGTATTTCTCCATGTTTACCTCTATTTAGGAAGAAGTGGCTTTGAAAGCGATTATAAGACTGGGAATGAAAACAAGAA
Organism: Erethizon dorsatum; assembly: GCA_028451465.1. Taxonomy (NCBI): domain Eukaryota; kingdom Metazoa; phylum Chordata; class Mammalia; order Rodentia; family Erethizontidae; genus Erethizon; species Erethizon dorsatum. The sequence continues at coordinate 57,619,270 of CM051831.1, forward strand.
ATATGAATTAGTATTTATGAGAAGAAGGAAGAAAATTAGCAAAATAATCTATTAGTATTTTATTTATCTAATTTTTCTCAGGAATTAATGTGTTCTGGGTAGATTGTTTTCTGTGGAGCTGAACCCAGGAGCCCGTGCTGCTGAGCGATATCACCGGCCCTTTTTTCGTATGTGGGTACTGGGAGTCGAACTCAGGACCTCGCACTTGCCAGGCAGGCGCTTATGCTGCTGAGCTATCTCACTGGCCCTGAACCTTTTTAAAGACATTCTGATGATGTAAATCTTCCTTTAGAAAATACCACATATTTTAAATTCAGCAAATGAGAGAGAATTAACCTTTTCTGAAACTCAGAGTCATTACGTTGAACATTACTTTTTTTTTTTTTTTTTTTTTTTTTTTGTGGGTACCGGGGGTCGACCTCAGTACCTCTCACGCCAGGAGGCGCCCGTGCCGCTGAGCGGTATCACTGGCCCCTTTTTCGTATGTGGGTTCCAGGAGTCGAACTCGGGCCCTCGCACTTGCTGGGCAGGCGCTTACACCGCTGAGCCATCTCACTGGCCCCGAACATTACTTTTTATATCAAGCTTACGATACAGTAAATTTCATTTACTGATGCTGTCAAAAGCTTGCCATTTAAAAAGGAAATTTGGCCACATAGTTGTAATCCCAGCACTGTGGGAGGCTGAAGAAAAAAGATCACAAGTTTGAACCCAACCTGGGCAACTTAGTGAATTAGAACCTATCTTAAAATAAAGAATAAAAATTTTAAAAGGGCTAGGGATGTAGCTCTTTGTAAAGGTCCTAAGTTCAGTCCCCAGTACCCCACTCCCAAATTGGTAAGGGTAAAATCTAGTATGGAGAGATAATTAAAGGTCCTGAAGGAAGAGCCGGTGCAAGGGGAAGGATGGGATAGATGCATCACTGGGATAGTAAGTGTGATGGTTATTGCTGTGGATGACTTCGTTATTTGTCTGTGGAGTTGCCCAGTTCTTTCACTTCTGATTGGATTTGGAGAGTAAGGAGAATTTAAAGAGCTCATTACTCTGCACTGAATTATACGTAAAACAGCTTACCGTGAGAGGCGAGAATTTAAACTTTCTCCTCTAAGTTGTCCTCTGGGTTTTGGTGCCTTAATCGTCAATTTCAGTTGACTTAGGAATGTATGATAAAACTATCATCATTAGTTTAAAATATGCTTTAATAATTTTAGTAGCATATGCCTAAATTGCCTTAAGAGAGAGCAGCACCTTTTCTCATTGAGGGCTGTCTGGTTTCAGCTACTCAGTGGCAGGGATCCTTGAGGAGTGAGAAGTCTCTCCATGGAATAGGCAGAGTTTAGGGCTTTGCCAGGTGAAGATGGGTGTTTGACTTAGGATAACCATCAGTTCATAGTGGGTAGGTAGCTAGCTGGAAGCAGTTTTGTTTCAAATAATACATCCAGAGCAGACCATGAGATTTAAGAAAGCAGATTAACTAAAGGGTTTCATTTGATACTGAATTTTTGTTCTTGTGAAATCCAGATTTACATTTATTCAACAAATAAGAAAAAAATTGTGTGTTGAGTATTGTTGAGATTATTAGTAATTTCTTCACTTGTTGGAGCCTGGTTGCCTGATCTTTATAATGCACTATATTTCTGCTGAAGAGTGACAGTGGGCAAGATAAAGCATCCAAAGATGTGGTGACAAGCAGTTTAGAATTTAAAGTTGGAACCTTCAGATTGTTCTGTTGTAACAGTGTTCATATATTGAGGAAGAAAAAAGCAAAAATGTTTTATGGTAACAGTAGCAGTGGGACTGCTCATCTCCAAGTCAGATGCGCTCAACTGCTAGATCCCATTCTACTAAACAGATCTCGAGAGGGTGTGAACAAGAGAAGCCAAGTGTACCCCGAGGAAGAAGTTCTGTTTGCATCAAGGAGCTACTTTTGTTCCACTAGGGGCCTTTGTTCTTTGCATGCTTACTCACTCCTCTATAGCACTATTTGGTGGATCTAAAGATTGAAAAAAGATTGAAAAGTCTTGCTCTAGCAAAGATTTTGTTTTAAAGGAATAAAGTTTGGCATAGGTAGCAGATAGCCATGTCATTATGTGTAAAGGCTCTGCTATGCTCCAGAATTATTTTAGACACTGGGGTGATAATGGTAAATAGAAGAGACAGAATTATGTGGATACATTTTTTTAAATTAAGTTTTTTGGTACAGTGTGGATACATTTAAAACAGATACAGGGCTGGCGAGATGGCTCAGTGGTGTAAGCACCTGCCTGGCAAGCACAAGGACCTGAGTTCAACTCCTGGAACCCACATACGAAAAAAGCGCCGGTGATATCGCTCAGCGGCACGGCGCCTGCTGGCGCACGAGGTCCTGAGGTCGACCCCTGGTACCCACAAAAAAAATAAAATAGATTGCAAATTGAAATGGCCATTGGTGCTCATTTGAGGCAAGATTGGTTTCATTCTCTGCTGAAAGCAAAGGTGTTTGTTACTCAGGGCTAAAAAATGAAATAGAAAAATATAAAAGGTAAAAGAATTTGGTGTTTCTGTCTCTGACCTTAGAAGTATGCTAGATTTTTCTATGCTAGAAGTATGCTAGATTTTGTGTTTATGTCCAAGACTGTGGTAGCTATTTCATCCATAAAATTCCACCTTGAATTAAGTAAGACCTGATTCTGTACTGAAGGGCAGCATTACCTCCAGTGCCAGAGAACAATGACCTAGAACTCTTTGAATGTTCATAAAAGAGCTTTGTACAGTCAATGATTACATCCGTTTCACATTAGGCAACGGGGGCCAGATTTGTTCCTTACAAAGCCTTTCCTTGCAGTTGCTATGCCACAGAAAGCTATTGAACTTCATGGTTTTTTGGCACTTAGATCTTATTTGCTATCAACATATGTGAAGAAAAAAACCAACAACCTAGTGCTGTCTTTTTAGTTCTGTTTTTAGAAAACACTTAAAATCTTGTTGTTTTATGTTAGAATTATCCTGAATCATAGTTTAAATGGTTTTGTATTTTTTTTCTTTTTGCATGATGTTAACTTGCATATTATTATATGACTTGGAGGAGCTGGAAAAATTTTTAATTGACTGGCCAGAGATGAAACTTTCCATTCTCACTGACTGTTCAGGAACTGTGACACCCACTTTCATTCTCCTGCCAAATGTTTCCTTTCTATGATTTTGGTCTATAGACTTTGAAGCATTGAGGATCACATTGGCAGTTTGCCCAGAACCCAACTTCCCTGTGTAATCTGCATAGTAATTGCCATTGGTTTGCATATAGTATAGGGTAAACTGTCTTCTGAATTTAAAAGTAAAAAATATTTTGAATGATTAAAGCCTACTTTTTCTTATCTGCAGCCCTTCATACATTGGAGAAGGGGTCCTATTTGTGTGTTTGCAGGTGCTAATCAGTCTCCACAGTCCTTTGCATTTCTCAGGATGTTTTCCGGAATTCTGTTCCCTACCTCAGACATAGTTTCTTAGCTCACATTTTGAATACTTCACATCCAACATTGCTTCCCTCTCACTGGCCATGCCCCTTCTGATCTTAGCCTCTTGTTTTCTTTGCTTTTCTATGTCGTATTCTGCCATCTTGTTTCCCTCCTCAGAAATGAAAACAGGAATCATTTATGATTTTCATTTTGCCACGTGTCTGATGACAGGTGGTTTAATGTTGCATGTTGAACAACTTGTTGATAAAATTGGAAATGTATGAAGCTCAAGGTAAGCTGCTTCCTGTTAACTGTCCACACCAGGTTCATAGCATTCTTAATCTCAAGAAGCCCAGGAAGATAAGATGGCGTTCTTTGTCACCTGTCTTTTTCCCCATGCCTGCCTCTAATTTTTTTTGTCTGACAAATATCTTTAGTAATATGTTTAACAGTAATAGTATTTCTAGAACAATTTTAGACTCCTATTCTGAAACAGACTCCAAATTCTACCATAGAATGACTTGAAAACTTAATTTGTTTCTAAAAAAAACAACAAAAATGTAATAGGCAAGCACTTATATAGTTCAAAAGTATATTTTAAATGTATAATGCAAAAATCTTCTTCCCACTTTATCTCTTATGTGCCCAGTTTCTCAGCTGTCACAACCCAGATTATATACATTTTATGTATATCCTCTCAACTAGTTTTAATACATATATATAAACAAATGTGTATTCCTGCACATATTCTTTTGCATATAAAAAATAGCAAAATTATACAGGAGTTATAATAAACCTTAGCTTTTTTTTTTTAAACTTAGAAAATCCTGATGTTCTTTCTACATAAGGATGTAGTGTTTTCTCATTTTTTTTTTAAAACCACATAATACTGTATTCATTTTCTATGATGTATTTAACCGGTCACATACTAATGAATGTTTAGACCCTGTCTACAACGTAAGACTTTTCCCTACATATGTGAGAGTTTGCAGTTGAAAATATAGCTGTACTCACCCTGGCAGAGAACATTTAGGGACCTCTTAAGGCATTAACTTTACAAGGGAAGAGGCAGAGTGGCAAGATCTTACTTTACCAACTCCTGTTGATGATTTTCACCCATTCTGAGTCATACTGTACTTTCTTATAATTCAATATAACAGTATTCTAATAGTCTCTCCAAGATTGATTATGAAAAAATATAATCTCTGGTGACCATTGCTTTTATTCTCATTTTTAAAAAAGAATATTTCACTACATTTAAAAAAACTTCTTTCTTTTGTTTTTGCTTTTTTTAAAACTAGATCCTTACAATAAATGAGGATGGATCACTTGGTTTGAAAACCCCTAAATCTCACGTTTGTGAGCACTGCAATGCTGCCTTTAGAACGAACTATCACTTACAGAGACATGTCTTCATTCATACAGGTATTTCTTGAATTAAAATGGGCTTATAGCCATTAAAATTATTATCTTTGTTATTTTTATCTTCGTGTAAATGTCATCCATTCCTAAGACCATAGTTAACCTGACGTCGCTAATCAGATTTCATAAGCCAGAACATCAGAAGTAAACTAGCAAAGACTTTGGGTGAGAAAACAATTAGTGGGATATGTAAAATTAATTAGTCTCAATTGGACACTTTACATGACTGAATGTATTATTAAAAGCCTGTGAACATTCATTTTTTTCTATGCAAGATACCCAGACAGAGTTTGAAGTATGGATTGTGAAATCAGATATAAAGAGATGATAGCTAAGATCATGAAGTTGTTGAGAACAGAACTGAAGACTGATCACAGACCTTTTTGGAAACAAGCTAGACATATAAGATGAATTGGGGCAGGAGGTTTGATGAACTAGAAAAAGAAAAATACTGTGATGTCCCAAAAGCCAAAAGAAGAGAGAATCAGTCCCGAGGAGGTCGTGATCAACAGTGTCACACTCTCCGAGGATAGAAGGGGTCAGAGAACTGAGAAGAAAACATCTTTGGAATAAATAGCAAGATCACAAGTAGCTTTTCAGAAGGCAGAGTGTAGTCAGGCTGCAGGTGGGCGAAGCATGCGAGACTTGGGTAGACTACTCTTTTTGGAAGGTGTTACGGTGAAAGGCAAGGCAAGAACGTGCCAAAGTAGGAGTTTCAAGGCTTCCCAGCTTGGAGCAGGCCAAACAGTATTCTACTGAGAAGGAAGGGCTCCTTGGCAGAGGGGGAAGGTTGAACAGACAGGAATTTATTTAAAGGGATCTTTAGAAAGTTCTGAAGAAAATAGGTTAAAGGGCAGAAAGGGATAGTTGGCCACAGTGAACAGGATGGATGCCCCTTTCTCCAGATAAAGAAGAGTAGTAGTTAATGTTAACCAGTACAGTCTTTTCCCAACCTAAAATTTCTAAATTTTATTTTAATTTTTTTATTTGAAGGATATAGATCAAATTTAACCTCATTTTGTGTGATCGTGAGAATGTAAATTTTTAAATCCTGGGAGAAAATTTGAGAAGACATAAAATATTGTTAAGTTAATGAAAACTATAAAAAATTTATAGGGGTGTTTTGGTGTTTTGCAAAATTTGGGGTTCTAAGGTTTATGTTTCCTCAGAAATAGTAACAAAAAACTGTTGTTTTATCCATTAACTAATTTATGAATGTGAAATTATTTTAAGGCGAAAAACCATTTCAATGTAGTCAATGTGACATGCGTTTCATACAGAAGTACCTGCTACAGAGACACGAGAAGATTCACACTGGTGAGTGTCGCCACCCTTACTAAGGTCCATAAACTACTCTGTCATGTGTAGGGAAGATTTTTAAAAAATAAATAGCAGCAGCTTGTCGACACATTCATTGTTTTGTTTCTTAACACTATATAAACAGCTTATCCTTTCTCTTCATTTAATACGTCAGTGTTAACTGTTAGTTCTTGGCTTTAATGTGCAAGCTCAATAAACTACTTTGAAATACAGTTTAATAAAAACCTAAAATACACATTTTAAGTGACAAAAGGATATTGAACATTTTTGCATATGTTTATTTGCTGTTTCGACTTCTTCATCTGAGAAGTGTCTGTTCATTTCAGCTGCTCATTTTGGATTGGGTCTTTAAATTTGGGGGGGTATGATTTTTTTGAGTTCTTTATATATTCTAGATATTAATCCTTTGTCTGAGGAACAGCTGGTAAAAATTTTTTCCCACTATGTGGGTTGTTTCTTCATTCTGTTGGCGCTTCCCTTTGCTGTGCAAAAGGTTTTTAATAAGATGAGATCCCAGTTGTTGATTCTTCATGACATTTCCTGTGCAGTCAGGGTTTTGTTCATGAAGTCTTTGGCTACACCATTGTCTTCAAGAGTTCTACCTATTCTGTCTTCCAGCACATTTAGTGTTTTTGTTTTAATGTTTAGATCTCTGATCTATTTTGATTTTAGTTTAGTGCATGGTGAAAGATATGGGTCTACTTTTAATCTTCGGCATGTGGAGAGTCAGTTTTTCCAGCACCATTTATTAAAGAGGCTATCTTCCAGTGAACATGTCTGGCCCCTTTCTCACAGATAAGATGGCTGAGGGTGTTTGGAGTTGTTTCTGCATCTTCTCATCTGTTCCATTGATCCTCGGATCTGTTTTTTTTGCCAGTACCATGCTATTTTTATAACAGTAGCTTTGTAGTATAATTTCAAGTCAGGGTTTGTGATTCCCCCATCTTGCCTTTGTTGCCCAGAATTGCTTTTTTTTATTTATTTATATTTTTTTGTGGGTACCGGGGGTCGACCTCAGGACCTCACGTGCCAGCAGGCGCCTGTGCTGCTGAGCGATATCACCGGCCCTTTTTTCGTATGTGGGTTCCGGGAGTCGAACTCGGGCCCTCGCGCTTGCCGGGCAGGCGCGTAAGCCGCTGAGCCATCTCACCAGCCCCAGAATTGCTTTTGATGTTCTGGGTCTCTTCTGGGTCCAAATGAATTTTAGGATTGTTTTAGCTAATTCTGTTCAGTATGCTTTTGGTGTTTTGATCAGGATTGCATTAACTCTGTACAATTTTGGAGGTATGGCCATTTTCAGTATATTGGTTCATTCTACCCAAGAACAAAGGATATCTTTCCATTTTGGGATATCCTCTTTGATCTCCTTTATCAGAGTACTGTAGTTTTCAATGTAAAGATCTTTTACTTCCTTCATTCTTAGTATTTTGGGGGGGGGTTGGTATTGTTAAAGGTGTATCTCTAGTTTTTCTCTGAGTTTGTTTGTGTGCAGGAATACTATTGATTTTTGAGTGTTGATTTTGTATCCAGCTATACTGAATTTGGTTATTAAATCTAGAAGTCTTTTGGTGGAGTTTTTGAGGTCTTCTATGTAATCATATCATCTGCAAATAATGGTAATTTAATTTCTTCCTTTCCTATTCTTATTCCTTTTATTTCTTAAATGACAAAAGGAAGAAGCTTTTCTGAGATAGTTGTTTCTTTAGGTGTTTAAAAAGTTTAGAGTAGGTAAAATTATCACTTACATTATAGTAATTAGTCTGTGGGCTAATTAATTAGTCTGAGCCTTAGGGTAGTAGTTTCCTTCTCCTCCCCTCCCTTTCCCTCTTCTTCCCACCCCTCTTTCTCTTCTTCCTAATTATTTCTGTTTCATTTATATATTTTACTGTATGGGAACTGCCAGATTCTTAGCTAAGTTGTTAATGATTTAGGAACATATTTTAGAGAACATATTTTAGAAGCTCAGTTTATTGTAAGAGGATGCATACCTTAAAAATTTAAGGGCCGGTGAGATGGCTCAGCGGCGTAAGCGCCTGCCTTGCAAGCGCGAGGGCCCGAGTTCGACTCCCGGATCCCACATACGAAAAAGGGGCCGATGATATCGCTCAGCGGCACGGGTGCCTGTTGGCGCGCGAGGTCCTGAGGTCGACCCCCTGGTACCCACAAAAAAAAAAAAAAAAAAAAAATTTAAGGGCCGGTGAGATGGCTCAGTGGCGTAAGCGCCTGCCTTGCAAGCGTAAGGGCCCGAGTTTGACTCCCGGAACCCACATACGAAAAAGGGGCTGGTGATATCGCTCAGTGGCATGGGTGCCTGTTGGCGCGTGAGGTCCTGAGGTCGACCCCCTGGTACCCACAAAAAAAAAAAAAAATTTAAGTCTCATTTTAGAGCAAGTATTTATTTGCAGGGTTTTTTGAAAAATGTAAAACCGAGTTTTAGAAGTAACTTTGATATAAAAGATTGTCAACTTTTGACCTTTGATGCCATTTCCTTAGAATTAATTTACAGTGTTGTGCTTTTTATGATAGAGTAAAAGCATAGTTGGTGAATTTGTAGAATTTTGATTTTTACATTTAAATAGAATTGAGAATGATGGTGATAATATATCATACGAATATTGAAAATATTCAAGATCTTCCTATTTCTCCTATTTCTCTGAATTAAGTGCTCAACCAAGCACCTGCCCAGTTGTCATTAAGATGTGTTCTCGTTGTACAAGCACTACCTGTGACAGGAGACCCTTGGGTGGTTTTGTCACATAGAAGCAATTTGTTCTGCCTAAGTTTGCCTCAGCTTTCATTCTCCCTAAGGAGCAGCAGGAATGTGACTGATTTGCTTAAATAAAAATTCAGTTGTGCAGCAAATCTGTATTACTCCGATATTCTTCTTCTTTTTTTTTTTTTAATATGCGGGTACCGGGAGTCAAACTCAGGACCTCGTGCTTGCCAGGCAGGCGCTTATGCTGCTGAGCTATATCACCGGCCCTCTACTTCTTAAAGATCATTTTGCACATTGTCTCTTTTGGTTGGCTTAGGCAAACATTTCCTTGTCACATTCAGAGGGAAAGGTGTATATAGGAACCACAGGAAAAGGTTACTTTGTAAATTTTGTATGACTTATAGCTAAATTTAAATATCTGTGCAATAATAAAACCTGATCAGATAAAAATGAAAGTGGTTAAATATTTCTGTGCATTTTTAATACCTATTAGATTTTGGTGATTTATTCATTCAACAAAAGTTTACCGATCCTCCAGTATTTGTAGGTACCAGGAGTACAGAAAGCATCTAAGGCAGTTTCTTTGGAGATGCAGACATATAAATAAGCACAGTATAATTAAGTGTTGTAGGGTTTTATACAAAATGTTCAAAATATGCTGTCTGTTGATAGTTAATTAGAGACAGTAGAAAGTAGCTTGAGACTAAATTAAAAACATAGTGTATATGTGTGACAGGGTAGGTAGGTGGGTGTGTATCTGAAAGAAAAAAGATTTGGAACAGTATTTACACTGTGATATTTTTATTGTGAATTCTTTCTTAAAGTGCTAGTCAAAAGTCCTATAATACCCTTGATTGGAAAAACAACTGTGCTAGGCATGGGGCAATCTTGGATTTAAACAGGTGTAACCAGTAGTTTATGCTTATGAGAATTTACTAAATACAGGTACTGCACTAGATGTTTTATTAAATGTATCATTTAGTCTTTATATTAGTCGTGAAAGGCAGGAGCTGTTACTGTCCCCATTTTATAGATGAGGAGGAAGTTGAAAACGCACAGTAGTCGAGAAACTTTCCTAAATTTATATAATCCAGTAAATGAGAGAGTCCCGGTTGCAGCTCAAGTCTTTGTGATTCGAGAGTACAGTGTGAAATCACTGACTGTGCACAGAGAACTAGAAGCACAAATATAGCTTGTGGCCTTTTTGAGTTTTTCTTGTTCTGCCACTAAATCAGTTATACTTTAGCCTTCCTATGGTTTCGTAACATCTAAAAGGAGCAGAAGCAAAGGCTGGCGTTCTCATGATAGAGACAAAAGTTTATACGAAGATAGGGACTTCAGAGGAATCAGAGCACTGCAGTCACTGGGATTCCTTAACAAAGAAGAGTTTCTTTTGAAACCAGACTCAAATCTGCTCCATAGTCCTGCTCCCTGCCTCCCCACTGGCCGCACCCCTTAAGTGGAACTGGTACAGGGGATAAATTTTTCTTATTTACTTCATGCTCTTGACTCTTTTTATAGATTCTAAGTACAATAAAATGTTTTTGTCTTGTAATCAGATCACCTATGAGCCAAATCTGTTTGGAGGTACATATCTCCACAAATGTGTTCTCCTTGGTGTCCTTTCTTTCATTCTCTAAATGGCTTTTGAGGAGAGTGCCCTAAAGATTGTCTTTGTCAAGGCTTTCTCTTTCTGTAGGCTTTTAGGTGAGAAGACTGCATTTAAATTATTATGACAGTAAAAAAATTTTCCGATATGTTTATCCATTTCTAAATTGCTAGGCAGGTAATTATTTATCCGCTGACCCTTGTGTGTTGTGTAGTAAGGACTGTCAGTCCTTAAAGGCTGCGTCTTCTTGTCAGCCTTCCACAGCCCCTTAGGTCTCATCACACCCAACCCCTCTGTGCTCCATTCATAGCATGGATGAAAATCGATTTCTGCCTGGCAGATTTGGACAACAGTAAATAAGCTTTTAAAAACCAAGAACTTAGCTTGAGTTGGTTTCCAAATAGAAACATTTTTAACATCCACTGGACCGTCTGTCACTCAATTCTCTTCCTAAATCTGGGCTTGTCTAACTATTATAGGGGAGGGTACTTCCTTCTCCCGAGGCTGATCCCTGGAATTCTGGTTTTGAAAACTCAAAATGTAGATATCCTCAGGACTTCTATTTGTAGCAATTATGGGAGATGTATACGATGAATATTATAGATTCTGTACTTAAGGTATGTTTTAGGGATATAGAGAGAAGATAAAGACTTGAGATAAGGTTGAGGGTAACAATTCAAATGGATAACTTTGTTTAGGACCAGAATCACTGCTCAGGTGTATGCTAAGGTGAGACCTTCATTGTCACTGGTAGATTTATTCTGTGATCCAGTGCTTTTGTGTAGCGTACCCTTTCAAAATGCATATGTACAAGTGTTACAATGACATAAAACCTTGGGATCATTTTACTTTAAGAAAAGACCAGTCATTATTGCCATGGTGGTGGAGGGATTTAGGAATAAAAAACTTAACTATAATTTTTAATTTTGCTTTATTTTTCTAAATTTCTATAAATAGTAAGCTACAGAATACCTATCCTGATATTCTGACTGTTGTAGTAAATTATAGTTTGTTTTTATAGTTGTGGCAGTTTTTGTAATTTATTTATTTCATTTAGTGAAAATATTATGAAACCAGTACTTCTAGGGGTGTCTGTGCCAAGTTATTTTTCTCCCCCAAAGATAATAGGAATTTTGAAAATAAATCAAATTACTTAGAATTATGCATGTACACTAGGTTTCTTTTCCCGTAAATTCTTCAGGACTTTAGTCCTTGGATGTATGCACTTCTCTCCGTAAATGAGTAGAGAACACTGGACTGCTGTGACTAATATTCTCCAGTTTCACAGAAACTTTGTTCTTACTGTTTTTTCTTCAAGACTTTTTAAAAAGTGTGTAACCATTTTTGTGATAAAAATGCTCCCATTTAAATTTTATCTTGCTGCGTGTGTATACCTGTAATCCCAGCACTTGGGAGGCTGAGGCAAGATTACTATCAGTTCAAGGCCAGTTTGACTACATAGGGAAACCCTGTCTTAAAAAAAAAAAAAAAAAAAAAAATCACCTTAACTACTTTCAGGATGAAACTTTGAAAAGTAAAAGCAAAATGTGTGCTTCCCTTAGGAATATGGAGTCATTTTATTGATTACTAAGTTTCTCATACAAACAGGTATCATTTAAGAGAAATGTACACAAGGGAGTTGCTATAGTACAAGAGTTACAGGTAGGGACTTCAGAACATGAAGATGTGTCCTTCTGAACAGTCATCATGCTTTCAGTGCCTCGGGTAGGGCCTAAATGCCCTCATGCCAACAAAACATCACACCTTTGGTTCGTTTCTATGCAACAATTACCAGCTGGCAAAGGACTGTTAATAATTCATACTAAAAAATCCAGTTACACATAAAACATAAAAAAAGCCTCTCATACACATGCACAGCTCACAATACTGTATGACAGACATCTCAGTGGTGACGTCAAGAATCATAAGTATACCATACTCTTAAAACACTTTTTGTTTAGTGGGGAAAGTCATTTAAAAGATTAAGTCCCTTTTAATATTCAATAATAATGAATAATGGAGAATCAAAGATCTTATAATGAAAGCTCACTGGTTTTCAATTAATGCATTTGTGGAACACCCTTCTTCAAATTCATATAAAAACATTATTTGCTAGTTCATAGTGACTATAGTAAAAAAAATTACCATTTGTTTTGAAAGTTTCTGATTCAATAAGGTGGGGCTCTGTTGAAGTGGCTTCATTCTTGTGTACAACCATGGAACGAACGAACCCATAAATCCTGTGGCTCACAGTTTGACAAAAGGGTCTGTCATATTTTCTGATACAAATGGCACAGTCTGAACTTGAGGAGTTCAGAAGAAATGAACCAGAGAGGATTCATATGTTTTCACGGGATGGAAGCCAAGCTCAGGTGAACAGGCATGGTGTACCCATGTTGGGAGTCTTTGGGGAAGTGTAAGAAAACAGATACACAAATACTGGAGAAAAGTCAGGCAGAGAAGCATCCATCCAGGCAACTGCAGATGCTGGATAGTAGGGCAAATAGTGTGTCACGTACTGGCTTAAGAGAACCAGGAGGCAGCAGCTACTTAAGGTAGTTAAAAGGTAGAAATGCCCAATAATTTATTGTTACCATAAGCCTAACAATACTATGCAACAAATTTATTGAGTACCTGTTATCTACCAAGCAAAAATTATCAAATTTTATCCTTATAGCAGCAGTCCTGTGAGGAGAGCATACTATACTCCTGTTTTACAGATAAGGAAACTAAGGATTAAAATTATTTAAGTAACTCGTCCCAATATGCACAACCGGTTAATGACACGGGCCAGGTCTTCAGCCCTCATGCCCTTAAACAGTTGCCTTTGAAAGGATAGATCAAGCACAAATTTTTTCCCTGTTGTTAGATGTTTGCTGTACACGCGTTTTACAGTCATCTTGGGGATGATTCATTTTTTAATCCCTTCCTCCCTGCTCCCTCCCTCCTCTAGTACCCCTTTCCCCCTTTTCATTCTTGTTGATATTGTTGATTTTAGTTCATGTTTATGGCATACCCACATTCATTGAGGTTATTAGGATTCTTTATGTGCCATATCTTCACTCTATGACAAAGTAAGTCTTGAATTGACAGCAACTCTGTTTCCACGATGGAGAGGGGTGTGTGTGTATACAGGTAAGCACAGAGCCAATCCTGTTTCTGCCTAGAGCCTGTGGGTAATTGGGTATACCTGCCTGTGAGGTCTGCAGGGGTAGGGAAGAGCATACCCTAGCCAGTGTGGAAGGAACAGAGGTGAGATGGACCACACGTAAATGATTATCCTGAGTAAACAGAAAAGGTAGAAGGGAGAGGTGGAGATAAGACTAGAAGTTTGATTTTAGAAATAGATCGGCCAGCCTTGATGCACAGCTAATGAGTGTCAGATTTATCCTGTCAGCATAAAATGCAGGACATTTAACGACTATGTTTAAAAGAATATTGTTTTGTGAGGAAAGATTTCTTCCCAAAGAAATTTGGGAAATGTATTAGTTTTTGTTAAAGATAACTAGTATGTGATTTTTCTGTAATATTTCGTATTTTACCTTAAATATATTCTGATAATTGCAAATGTATTAATACAATTTTTAGATATTTAAATATACCTTTAAGGCCAGTAATGTAGCTCAGCGGCACAGTGCCTGCCTGGTAAGCGGAGGCCTTGAGTTCGATTCCTGATACCAAATAAATAAATAAATAAACCTTTAAGGCAAATGGAACAATACTGTAAACTTCAAAGTATACACAGTTACCTTAGTTTTATCCAGTTTGAGAAATGGACAAAACTTGGAAACTAAAAAATGCTATAGCAAAACAAAGAAAGTGATATTTCCTGGACTTAAGAGTCTTTTTATTTTTGAACAGAATAAAAAGCACTGATTTTTAGAAAAAGAGCTTTATGAAATTATTGCAAAAATCTTAGGAAAAAAAGTTTATAACAAGAAAAATTACTCTTATTAGTCTTTCTTTAATATAGATTTTCCTTTGCCCTCTGGAAAAAAATAATTTATATTCTGTAGAAGATAAAGCATTAATACGGAGATCTGATGCTTTGCTTTACAAATCCTTTGACAGCCATAATCTTTTGGAAAAATGCCCAATCACTTCCTTGAACTCAAATACCTGAATGCCTTCAGACTTCATCATTGAAGATGCCATTTTAATGGCATATACTAAGTACTGTTTCAAAATCCAGTTGAGTGGATCATTCCGGTCTACCTATCATGAGTTAATTAAGTTATCAGACATTTGGATAGAAAATTTTTCAGTTTGCTGGTGAGGATTTTTCATTTGAATTTTAATGACACTTAGCTTAAAATTCATATATTTTATTTGGGGCTTTGACAAAAGAATGACAGAATGCACTAATTTGGACAAAATCATGGTGAAGAAATAAACTAAGTTTACTTGTCAAGGTTATTCTCATTTTTCTGGGTAATGTGAAGCTCTTTACATCTCTAACGAGTTTCTGTTTTCCAAAAATACTTAAATGTCATTTCAGGGGCCGGTGAGATGGCTCAGTGGCTTAAGCACCCGCCCGGCAAGCATGAGGGCCAGAGTTCGACTCCTGGAACCCACATACGAAAAAGGGGCTGGTGATATCGCTCAGCGGCACGGGCGCCTACTGGCGCGCGAGGTCCTGAGGTCAAACCCCGGTACCCACAAAAAAAAAAAAAAAAAGTCATTTCAGTCTGCATTTGAATTTTATCAAAATGTCTTGTAATTTGTTGTGTGCTATTGTGTAGATCTTTTTGGAGAGATTCTAACTTCACAGTGTGTAGGTCACAGGAGGGACATACTAATGTAGTACTTACTAGGTGGTTATTTACCTAACCAACTCCACCACCTGTACCGCTTCCATTTGGCATAGATGCAAATACTTCGTAGCTCTTTTATTTCTCGTACTTTGTCTTTTTTCTTTCTCTTAATTCATTGTGTCTCCTAATAATAGTTATGTAAAAATTAATGAGCTTACTTTATTACCCATATATTTTCACACCTCTGTACTTTAAGGATTCAATTGATTTTTCTTTACCCACATTTTACTACCTATTTTGATCTTGACTTTCCTATGGGTACTTAAAAAATGACACCTTAGGGCCGGTGAGACGGCTCAGCGGCTTGAGCGCCTGCCTTGCAAGCGCGAAGGCCCGAGTTCGACTCCCGGAACCCACATACGAAAAAGGGGCCGGTGATATCGCTCAGCGGCACGGGTGCCTGTTGGCGCGTGAGGTCCTGAGGTCGTCCCCCCGGTACCCACCAAAAAAAAAAAAAAAAAAAAAAAAAAAAAAATGACACCTTAGCCTGTCATTTAAGTGTACATTTTTTTTGTGTGTGTGTGTGGGTACCGGGGGGTCGACCTCAGGACCTCGCGCGCCAGCAGGCGCCCGTGCCGCTGAGCGGTATCACCGGCCCCTTTTTCGTATGTGGGTTCCGGGAGTCGAACTCGAGCCCTCGCGCTTGCCGGGCAGGCGCTTAAGCCGCTGAGCCATCTCACCGGCCCTAAGTGTACATTTTTAATCATTCCCCCTGGAGTGAATTGACAGGTTTTAAATTATTTTAAATTTTAAAAGACCAATGTGTTTGTTTAAAAAATGACCACAAACGCAGAAAGGATGACATTTATTGCTACATCGTGTTCCCTATGGGCTTATCATACTTCAGTGATAAAAGAACTCTATTCAGCCTTAAAAAGTCAGTCAGATTTCTTGCTTCATTTGCCCGTTGGTTCTTTATCATTGGATGGAGGAGAAGGACATGGAGTCTGATCAGCTGTAATTCTGGTCTTAAGGTCTAAACCGGGTGTGGTGCCACATGCCTGCACTTAAGAGGCTGAAGCAGGAGGATCACCATGAATTCAAAACTAGCCTGAACTACACAACAAGACCCTGTCTCAAAAAACAGCAGTACAAAACAAAACAAAAGGTCTAGCTTTATCCCTGTAGGAA
The DNA here is from genome assembly GCA_028451465.1 of Erethizon dorsatum. NCBI lineage: Eukaryota > Metazoa > Chordata > Mammalia > Rodentia > Erethizontidae > Erethizon > Erethizon dorsatum. The sequence goes on from CM051831.1 coordinate 57,635,716, forward strand.
ATTCTGATCTTGCTCTTCCTGTTCTTCGGGTATTTTATTTTTGAATGAGGATTGGGGACATGGACAGTGGACTCACTGGAACCTGGAACTCAAAGTTATTCTTTTAAAATGTTAAGATGCATTGACAAATGCAGAAGCCATAGACATAAATACAGTCATACCTCAGAACTCATCTAGCCCTGTATGCGTCAAGTTTTGACAAAAATAGAAAAACTGTTTCCACCCTCAGCACTTGGTCAGTTTAGGGGCAGCTCCAGAGCAGTGCAGGACCCCCACATGCTTGCTACTATCTCCTTCTCTTGTGCATTTTAAGTGCTTATCATGGGTCCCAAAAAGATTGAGTGATTTCACTTAGCCTAAAAGGCTTATAGTTATCCAGTAAAAAGCTAATATTAGCGCAATAAAGTTGGAAAATTCTGGGAAACATTCATGAATTAATTCTGATTACATTATTTCTTAGGGGAAAAAACTGGTTCTGTCATTGCCTGTATCGGCACTCAGGAGTTGGAGAACTAAGTAGTGACAAGTACCAAGGCGTGACTTGGTGCTATGGCCTGGCCTGGAGACATTTGTGGGACTGTTGTTCTAGGAGATGAGATGCAGACCAAAGTTGAAAGATGAGAGAGATTGTGACAGGAGTCAAAGCTGCATAGCTACAAAAACCAATACTTAATACTAATGCTTTAATCACCTAGACTGCTGCTAGAGTATTTAATAGGCGAATTTGCTTAGTGACTAATATGACCAAGGCCTGTGCTGATATTAAAAAGAAATTACAGCCAAAAAAATAAGCTATAGTATGTTATCAGGATAATAGCATTTTTTTTGCATATTTTCCCTTGTATTTTATGGGATATTTTGTACTCCAAATCTGTTAAATCTGCATTGCTTTTATTTTGGTCAACAGTTCTTAGAATGTTGTATATAAAAGTATGGTTTACATTAAATCATTACTGTGCTAAATTAAGAGTTGAACCCCTGCTTCTGTAACAGTATAGATTAATTTGCTCAACAATGTGTGTGGGTTTTAGTTAATTAGCTATAAAAATTAAACTGATCCCCATCTTTCTCCTACCTCATTGAAGCAGTTGCGTTTGTAATGAGATTTCTTAGGAATACCACTATGGTAACCTACCAAAGCTTACGTTATTAAGTGACAAGGGTTTGAGCCAGGAACAAGACTCTAAGACTAAAACTTTGGAGGTGCATGTGAAAGACACTTCAAAGGAAGAATAAAATAAAACACAGGCAAAATGTAATAGCAGTTTTAACAAAAGAAATTGAAGGAGTAAAAATTAGTATTAGACAGTGATCAAAAGTTTTTTGGAACTCAAATCAAGTGAAATCCTGCTTCAGAGCAACATCAGTAGTCAACTGAAAACAAGTCTAGAGGGCAGGGGATGTACCCCCGGGCTGGTGCACTTGCATAGCATGCTTGGATTCGATCCTAGGTACCACAAAACAAACCAACAAGCAAGGCAAGTGATTTTCCTTGGCTCTTGATGTGTACATCTGTTTCTCTCCACAGAACACATCTGACACCAAATGTTTGGGATGGAGGTGGAGTATAAGCCAGTGGCAGAGCGTTTGCCTTGCATGGTGAGGCTCTGCATTCCATCCTCACCATGGCCAAAAAAAAAAAAAAAAAAGAGGGCCTGGTTTTTGGTTTTTTTCCCTCTTACACCAACTCTAGCTCTCTAGACACCAGTTGGGTGCCCTGTAATTTAATCCAGCGGTGGCACTCTCTCCCTGGAATTGACACTGAACCCCATGAATTGAAGGCTCAGTCCCACAAGACTGCCCCACTGGGGGAAGTTGTACATCTGTACATCACTGTCTTCTGACCAGCTTCAGATCGAGGGCTCCTGTGACCCTCTTCTGGGATTTAATAGTCGTGGGGACCCAAGAAAGCACTTGATGTAGATTTACTATTACTATTTCACTACGATTAACAGCTAGAGGAAGTGTGTAGGGTAAAATCTGAATGTGGAGGTACAGTGCTGCACCTTCCTGGTATTTGGATGTGTCCAGAAGCTTTCTGAACCTTGTGTCATTCAGAGGCTTCTAAGGAGGTTTAATAATGTGGGTGTGGTAGATTATTGACCCCGTCTCCATCTCCTCCCGAGTCTCGGGTCTGTGGGGCCGAAAGTAGTGGGCTTCTGATGGAAGGCTGTCTTTCTGAAGAGCAGCCCCACCCGAAGCTGTCCAGGGTCCCCCCAAGTGTCACCTCATTAAAACAAAAGGGGGTTGGGGTTTCAGGCTCTGTGTGAGGAATAGAAGATCCTCTTCTCACTCAGGAAATTGCGAGGAATTTAGCAGCTCTGTGTCAGGAATCTCTATAAAGCTTTGGAGTTTTGGGTTTTTTTGTGGTACTGGGGATTGAACCCAGGGCCTTCCCACTTAGCTACATCCCCAGTACCAGTGCCCTGCCCCTAAATTTTGAGACGGGGCTGCCTTAAGTCTCTAAATTGCCCAGACTGGGCTTGAACTTGCCTCAGCCTCCCAGAGTGTTGGGATTACAGCCATGCATCTACATGCCTGGCTGTGGGTTTATTTTAAAAAGAATATTTTCAAAGAACTTAGAAAACCATTGGTTTGGTATCACCTGAAGTAGATCTGCTAAGTGTTGTTACAGTTGATGGTGGGAAAAATATGTGTGAAACACAAAGAAAATTTAGTTGGACTAATTTACAAAGCTTAAGTAGATGTAAAGCATTTAAACCCTTTGAGTTTTCACTGGATTCTTTGTAGGTAGTGCTTTGTGGGAAATGCTTGAAGGTATTACAGTGTCAGCAGTGACATTTACCATCACTGATTCTGTGAATCTTTATCAGATACAGAAGCAGAATGTCCTTACTTCTACTGTATAGCAGTCTGGTGTCTTATAAGTCACGTGTTTTGTTGGGAGGATTGGTTGGTTGGTTGGTTGGTTTGGGTTTGGTTTTTTTTGAAACAGGGTCTTGCTCTGTAGCCCAGGCTGGCCTCGAAACCACAGTGATCCTCCTGCCTCACCCTCCTGAGTGCCGGGATTACAGGTGTACACTACCACACCCAGCTCATTGGGAGTTTTTTAGTGTTGAGCCAAGATAATTTTTTTTTTTTCTGAATGAATAAAACCATTCTCAGTTACTGTTTTTTTTTTTTTTTTTTTTTTGTGGGTACCGGGGGGTCGACCTCAGGACCTCGTGCGCCAACAGGCACCCGTGCCACTGAGCGATATCACCGGCCCCTTTTTCGTATGTGGGATCTGGGAGTCGAACTCGGGCCCTTGCGCTTGCAAGGCAGGCGCTTACGCCGCTGAGCCATCTCACCAGCCCTCAGTTACTGTTTTTGAACACTGAAGAATGGTTTTGGAAATTACCCTTTGCGATACACCTGAAGATGTTTCTTAACAAATTCAGCATCATAAGGGGAAACAGTTCTTATGCATGAAACTTCTCCTGTGGCCTGTCAATAGAACCTAAAATATTTACCATCTGGTCTTTTTCAGAAAAGCTTGTCAGCCTTTCTCCCAAACAAATACTTCATACTTTCTCTTTGCCATAAACTTCCAACATTTCCTTCACCCTTCCCTTTTCACTTTTAGCTGATTGCCTACTGCCATTTAACTGGGAAAATTGACTTATCCTGGTATACATCTCTTCAACCATGTGTTGGACAATTGTGGTCTTTTGGAGAAAGGTGGGCTAATAACTTTTGAGTGACAGAATTTAGATTGGATAAGGACAGAAAATTTGAGGGAAAGCGAGGGGTAGTGAAAAGAGAGTAGAATTAGTTGTGAGTCCTAATGGAGACAAAGGTTGTTGAAATCTTAGTACTAAATGGTGTGAATAGGAATGTGAGGAGGTTGTGCTCGAAAAAATGTATTTTATTTTGCAAACGAACAGGATTTATCATAGCGTTTTGTATTGTTACACATGTAGTTTAAATTATTTTACTTTTAGGGGAAATATGTTTTGTTGAGTTCAGACAAATTAGCATAATTTGCATATAAGAAACTTCACTATGTTTTAGTGTATAGTTCTCCAGCTTTTAACAAAAGTATACATTTGTGTAACCATGATCACAGTCTTGATAGTTTCGTCACTCCCCCAAATTCCTCTGTACCTTTTCAAGCCAGTCCCTCTCCTGTGATGATGATGTTTTCTCTGTAGTTTTGGCTCGTCTAGGATATTATTTAAAGGAAATCATATGGTGTATAGCAGTGGTGTTGAACCTATGGCATGCGTGCAGAGTGAGCTGTTCGTTACCATCAAAAGCTCTAAAAGTTTCGCCATCACTAGTATATAGCCTTTGAGGCTGACTTATTACACTTAGCCTTGTGTGTCTGAGAGGAATCTGTGTTGGTGATGCATTAATAGTTTATCCCTTTGTTATTGCTGAGTAGTAGTCCATTGTATGGATATACCACAGTTAATTTTTCCATTCTCTGGTTGAGGTATCTTTATTTGAGTTTCCAGTTTTTGGTGATTTTTGAATAAAGCTTCTATAAACATTTACTTCAACTGTTGAACACAACTTTTTGGTGAACATATACTTTACTTTGGAAAATACTTCGGGGTGGAATTATTGAGTCACATAGTAAGTGCATGTTTAACTTTGTAAGAAACCACCAAATTTTTCCCAAGTTGACTGTACCATTTTATATTTCCACAGTTAGTGATGAGATTTCCATTTAGTCTGACCCTTGACAGTATTTGGCATTGGTCTTTATTTTGGCATTTGATGAAGGAAGTTGTGCTAGTATTTCAGTGTGGATTTAATTTCCATTTCCCCAAGGAACTAATGTGTTGAGCATCTTTTCATGTACTTATCTGCACAGGATTCAGGGAGCAGGGATTATGTGTTCACTGACTTTCTCAACTATTTATAAGAAATCATTTTTTCTTAATGTTGAGTTTTGAGAGTTCTTTGTATATTTATGTACCCAGTATGTGAATTGCAATTTTTTTCTGCTGTAGATTTTTTTTTCAAAATGACAAAAAACCATTTTTTCGTGAAAGATCTCTTAGTATTTTTCAAGACAATGTAACATTTAATTTTATTTACTATTAACCTCATATTTATTACTATGATACAAAATAAAAGATAAAAGGGTAACAAATTTACATTAATATATTTTCTAAAATGTGCAGAAATCCAAAACCAAAAATTTGGTAGAATTAAGTTTCATTTTCAAAGCTGTTAAATATGAGTCATTAAAACAACAAAAAATTTTGGAGTCTAAATTTTATTTTATATTTCAAAGAATAGTGTGATTTAAAAAAGTAATCTGAGGATGAAATAAGCTTGTATAACACCTATTTTCTAAAAAAAACGAGCTAAACTGTATTTTATTTAAGTTAATGTTTAATACTGAACTGAAGCACTCAAAGAATTAGCTTATATTATATGGAAAAGAAATTGCCTTTGGGAAATTTTTTAGCATATCACTAATTCATATTTATTTTAATTATGTGGAAAGTTATCAGTCAGGTTGTGCCTGCAGTAACTAAAATCCAGTTACACTGTATGTGAAATTAACATTACGGCCTCCATAAATAGAGACCCTCATTCACATTGAGTAAAAATCCATAGCAAAATTCACGGAGACCGAATTCCATTAGAGATCCAGGTCGCATAAAGTGTCAGATGTGCTACTTTAGTAGTACTACAACTGTAGATAACAAATGCTGTGTCACAGAGCTCAGGGGCAGTCTGCTTGTCACTTACACAAGACTACAAAGCTTAAGAAACTGAAGAAAACAAGAGAAAAGTAGGGGGTGGGGTACAGTATTCAAAAGACGGGTGATCTGAGAATTGAAAAAAATGAGTGTAGTATTGCTGCAGATATGCAGGAATTTGTGAAGTCCTGAGTAAGCTTTGACCATCTAAAAAACCAGTTTATAGGGGCCGGTGAGATGGCTCAGCAGCGTAAGCCTGGCAAGCGCGAGGGCCCGAGTTCGACTCCCGGAACCCACATACGAAAAAAAGGGCCGGTGATATCGCTCAGCGGCACGGGTGCCTGCTGGTGCACGAGGTCCTGAGGTCGACCCCTGGTACCCACAAAAAAAAAAAAAAAAAAAGCAGTTTATATATATATATATATATTTTTTTAACAGATTATATTTATTAAAAAAAAGAATTTTTGAGATTAGATGGAAAGTGGGAAGGGAAAGAAGCATTTACTTACTTTGAAAAGACACACAGACTTGGATGTGCCTTACCCAGTTTCTGTATGGCTTCTGTCTTCTCTGTGCTGTAGATAAGAAAGAGAACGCTTTTTTTTTTAAAGATACCATCCGGAGTCTCTGGAATTTTTCACATTTCAATTGTTTCTCAATCAAAATTACAGTGTATGCCAAGCAATAGAAGAGAATAACAGAAGGCCAAGAGAAAAATAGTGAAATCTGTTTTCTTTAGAGATACCAGTGGAGGACTTTAAAGTTTAAACTTTGAGTACTATGTTTAATAATAGGAAAGTTATAGAACAGCCGGGCATGGTGGCACAGACCTGTAAACCCATTACTCAGGAGGCTGAGGCAGGAGGATGGCTGTGAGTTTGAGGCAAGCCTGAGCTACATAGTAAGACCCTGTCTCACACACACACACACACAACACACACACAAAAAGGTACAGAAAGCAGATGAAAATTATTACCAGAGAACTGCATTTTATAAAAAGGAGCAATGAAAATTCCAGAACAGAAAAATAACTGATATTAAGAGCATAGCATACAGGCTTAATGGAAGAATAGTGGCTTTGAAAGACAAGATTAGTAAATTGGAAGGCATCAGTGGAAATATCAGAGATAGCTGGGCATGGTGGCAGTGCCTGTAATCCCAGGTGCTTAGGAGGCTGAGGCAGGACGGTAATGAGTTTGAGGCCAGCCTAGGCAATTTAGCAAGACCCTGTCTCAAAAATAAATAAAAGGAAATATCACAGAGTGAAAAAAGGAAAACAAAAAAGAGACAAAAGGACACAACATTTCTTAGCTAGCATTCCTTACTTCTCTCAAGGATGTACCTACGTAGTTGTATTCCAAATGCGTAAGAGAAAAGTTAATTTACTGCATATGGCAGATTTAGGCCTTGAGTCTTTCACAGAATTCAAATTGAGGAAGGCTGAAGCACACTTATAATTGGAATCCCAGAAGAGAAAGAATGTGTCTAACAAGATTTGATGACAGAGTGGCTGTGATTCTTACAAAACCCATAACATAGGTTACTTTTAGGAAGCTTTGTTAACAAAAAGCAGATTGACTTTAAAAAAAAAAAAAAAAAAGAAAAAAGAAATGAAGCATAGTTCAAACAACTGAAAACTAAAGAAAATCTAAAGGACAACCAGAGATAAGTGAATCTCAAATAACCAAAAAGAACAGTGCCTGTTTTTGTTTTTGTTTTGTTTTGTTTTATTTTCATTAGAAGTGATAAGAGCCAGAAAAAAATTGAATCACATCTTTAAAATGCTGAAAACCAACCAAAAATCCTATACCTGGGGAAACTATGCATCCAAAATGAGAGTAAAATTAAAATGTCCTGATATGAACAAAACCAAGTCAATGTGTTACCAGTAGTCCTACAGTATGAGAAATAGCATATGAAAACGTGGAGATGCAGGAAGGAACAGAGGATGGCGAAGATATTGAGTATGTGGCCAAGTATAAGTGAATGGTTATGTACTAAACGTAGATAATGTAACTAAGAGGCTTGAACTATATGTAAGATTAAGTGTGTAACAATAGCAAAAGAGCCAGGTACAGCAGCACAGCCCTGTAAATGTACCTACTTGAGAGGCTGAGCCAGAAGATTGCAAGTTGGAGGCCATTTTGGGCAATTTAGTGAGACCCTGTCTCAGAATTAAAAAATAAAAGGGGCTGGGAACATAGCACATAGTGCAAGGCCGTGTGTTCAATCCCCAGTACCGCAAACAAAACAAAAAGTGGAAGAGGGGTTAAAGTGGATACGTGGAACTAATACTCTAAGACCCTACTATGGTTCCGGAGTGATAAAAGTAACAATTTATCCGGACTATAATTCACAAAGAAATCTCTGGCTCAGGTGGCTTCCCTGGAAATTGTTCAAAACACTTAAGGAAAAAAACACTGGTCTTAAATGCTTCTGGAAAATAGAAAAAGAGGAAGTACTTCTCAGTTTGTTTTATGAAACCACCATAACCTGATAGTAAGTCCTGAAAACATAAAAAGAAAATTGCAGACTTATTTGTGTCTCATCAACATAGGTGTGAGAGTTCTATGCAGAGTACTAGCTGTCAGATGTAGGGATACATGAAAATAATAATTTTATATGACAACATTGACTTTCCAGATAAGCAGATTGGCTTAATATTCACAAGTTAGTAAATCTAATTCACCCCATTAAAAAGGAGAGAAGTTTTATCTCAGTGGATGAAGAGAAACCATTTGATGAAATTTATATTACTTAAGAAAGAAAGCTCTTAAGGTAGCTAGGAGTAAGAGGGAACTCCTTTTAACAGAATGTGCAGTAATGCTACCTCATCCCCAGTTTTGCTTTCCACAGTGTCAGTTACCTGTTGTCAGCTTTCATCCAAAAAAATGGAATATTTGAGAAATAATTCATGAATTTCAAACTGCACATTATTTTGAACAGTGTAACGTACTACATGCTCTCCCTTCCATCTGACTCAGGGTGTGAATCATCCCTGTGTTCTGCATACCCACACTGTATACGCTACCCCCTCAGTCACCAGCACCCTTTGGTCTGTTCGCAGATCACCTGTGAAGCTTCACACAATGCTTGTGTTCAAGTAACCCTTACTCTACTTAATAATAACCCCAAATTGCAAGAGTAGTAATGATGGCAATTTGGATATGACAAAGGAAAGCCATAAAGTGCTTTATTTAAATGGAAAGCTGAAAGTGCAGTAAGGTATTTTAAAATAATTGTTCTATTATTGTTAATCTCTTACTATGGCTTTATCATAGGTACATGTATACAGGACACAGAAAAGTGTATATAGGGTTCAGTGCTATCAGAGGTTCCAGGCGGCCACTGGAGGTCTTGGGACCTATAAGTGGGGATTGCCATGTATCGGAGATCTGTAGCAACTGTTGAAATACTTAGTAGTGAAACACTGAAAGGTTTCTCCCTGAGATTGGCAGTGAGACAGTGATGCCTGGTATCAAAACTTCTATTCAACCTTGTATTGAAGGTCCTAGCCAGCGCAGGAAGGCCAGACAGAAGGAAAAAGGGAAGGAAGGAAGCTATCATTCAGAAACTATCCTGCGTATAGAGAAATTCCTAAATAACGTACTAGATAATTCACAGCCGGTTCACCAAGGTCATCACTGCATACAAGATCAGTATTCAGAAATGAATTATATTTTATGTATACCAACAAACAAATAGAAGAATCAGAATTTTAATACGGTATTACTTAAACAATCAAAGAACTAGAAATGACATGATGATATTCAAGACTTCTAAACTGGCGCACACCTATAACCCTAGCTACTTAGAAGACCGAGGCAGGAGAGATCACAAGTTTGAGGCCGGTGGGGCAGCATAGCAAGACCTTGTCTCAGAGTGAGAAAGGGCAGAGCACACAGCTCAGAGGCAGAGTGCTTCCCTAACGTGCACAAAGTCCTGGGTTCAATTCCCAGCACCGGTGGAAAAAAAAGTTTTGTAAACTAATGTTATTAAAAGGTACTAAGGGCTTAAGCGCCTGCCTTGCAAGCGCGAAGGCCCGAGTTCGACTCCCGGATCCCACATACGAAAAAGGGGCCGGTGATATCGCTCAGCGGCACGGGTGCCTGTTGGCGTGCGAGGTCCTGAGGTCGTCCCCCCGGTACCCACAAAAAAAAAAAAAAAAGGTACTAAGGAAAGTGTAAATACATGAAGGGTATAATGTTTTCTTTGATTAAAAGACTATTGTTACTCTGTCCTCCTTACTGATATATTTATTTATTTATTTTTTTATTTTTTTTTTTTTCGTGGGTACCGGGGGGTCGACCTCAGGACCTCAGGCGCCAACAGGCACCCGTGCCACTGAGCGATATCACCGGCCCCTTTTTCGTATGTGGGATCCGGGAGTCGAACTCGGGCCCTCGCGCTTGCAAGGCAGGCGCTTATGCCGCTGAGCCATCTCACCGGCCCTGATATATTTATTAAATGCATTTTCTATTTAAAATACCATGTGCGTAGGGCCGGTGAGATGGCTCAGCGGCGTAAGCGCCTGCCCTGCAAGCGCGAGGGCCCGAGTTCGACTCCCGGAACCCACATACGAAAAAGGGGCCGGTGATATCGCTCAGTGGCACGGGTGCCTGTTGGCGCGCGAGGTCCTGAGGTCGACCCCCGGTACCCACCAAAAAATAAAAAATAAAAAAAAAAATACCATGTGCGTATGTGTGAGAGAGAGACTATTAGAAGAGGGAAAAGCTTTGAAACTAATTTTTGTGTGTGTGTGTGGGTACCGGGGGTCGACCTTAGGACCTTGCACGCCAGCAGGCACCCGGGCCGCTGAGCGATATCACTGGCCCTTTTTTCGTATGTGGGTTCCGGGAGTCGAACTCAGGACCTTGCGCTTGCCAGGCAGGTGCTTATGCCGCTGAGCCATCTCACCAGCCCTGAAACTAATTTTAATTAAAACTTGCACAGGTAAGCAAAAAGCCAGGAATAACCAAGAGGAGACGCTGATAGATTTATAGTGCTGGATATCAAGATCAGGTACAAAATTGTCATCATTTGAGACATTGCCTTTTTGGCACAAGGAGAAACAAAGATCAATTGGTCCTGAAGCACACCTACACACATATATTCACTCGATTTATAGTAAAGGTGACACTAGTGCACTAGAGAAAGGGTGATGTTGTAATAAATGTTACTGGTTCTGTAGGGAAAATTAATCTTTCTACCTGATGCCATCCACAAAAACAGTTCCGGGTGAACTGCAGATCTAAATGTAAGAAGTGAAATAATAAAACCTTTATTAAGAAACATTAGAGAACAATTTTATAATGTTGAAATAGGTAAATTTTCTTAATCCAAATGTAGAAAGTACAAATCATAATAGAAAAGTTGATAAATTGTTTACATTAAGACCTTCTTGGGCCGGTGAGACGGCTCAGCGGCTTAAGCGCCTGCCTTGCAAGCGCGAAGGCCCGAGTTCGACTCCCGGATCCCACATACGAAAAAGGGGCCGGTGATATCGCTCAGCGGCACGGGTGCCTGTTGGCGCGCGAGGTCCTGAGGTCGTCCCCCCGGTACCCACAAAAAAAAAAAAAAAAGACCTTCTTAATTGTTTACATTAAGACAACATTAAAAAGGTGAAAAACTAAATCTGACAATACTGTATGTCCAGAATTTTTACATGCTACTAAGGCAAAAACAAGCCAGTAGAAAAGTGGGAGAATGCTTGGACAGATACTTCACACAGTCACCAAAAAGGATGTGCAAATGATCACTAAACATACTGAAACTAGACACTCAGCACTAGCCATCAGGAAAATTACTTTAAAAATTGCCATCTTACACTGCCACACACCCCACAGTGACCAGCGTGAAAAGCCCAAGCAGGAGAGAGAGTTTGCAAGGGCATGGAGCAGTGCACTCACACTGCTGGCGGCCCGTGAACTAACGCACCCACTTCGACAGACCACCTGCCGTGGCGAGCATGCACAAACCCTGTGACTTCTTGCTACTCCTAAGTACATGCCTTGTGTGACTGTGTATTTTCACCAAAAGACGTGTGCGAGAATGTTAAAGCAGCATTACTAGTGATAACCAGAATTGGGAACAGCTCAGGTTCCTGTGAGCAGTTGAATGTGAACAGTGGTATGTTCATACTAGGATTACATGCAGATGAATACTGAATGTATAACATTGAGTGTAAAGAAGCCAGACCCAAAAGACTGCACGGTATGACTGTTCATGAGAAGTAAATAAATAAAGACGGCAAAAGTAATCAATCATGTTGGAAATTGCGATGGTGATCACTGCTACAGAGGCCTGGAGGTGCTTCTTCAGTGTTCATAAAGTTCTCTTGTCTTCCTTGGGACACGAATTATTTAGTGTGTGCCCTTTGAGAAAATTCCTGGGACTGCACTTGCAGTTTACATACCTTTCTGTAGGCGTATTACGTTTCAGTAAGTCATTTGAACAGCAGTTGAGAACACCTCCTGTGTACTTTCGATGTTTTAAATTGTTTACGAGAGAAAGTTGATGGGCAGGGTAGCCTAATCTGTGGTGGTGGAAGTCTAGATAGCAGTTGCTTGTGGGGGCAGCTGTCAGGTGGAACTCTGCCGGGGAGCACTGAGAAGTGCCGCTCACATTCTCTCTTCACGATGGGTGCCCGTTACGTAAGGACTTTGCGAAAAGGAAGTGAACTCTGTTTGCAATTTATTTATTTTATGATTCTAGGAAAACGTTTACTTGATTAAAGAAGAAAAATAATGATAGACTAGGATGAAATAAAATTTGCCTGTTGCTCATAATTACTGAAGCCAGGTGATGGATATCCATAGAGATTTTTATTTTCTTCTCTACTTCTGGTATGTTTGAAAGGATCTATAACTATAATTAAGACGAACCAATTGGTTGCCTGGAGAAGGGAAGGGAGGAAATGGCAGAGGGGCAAGGGGAAAGGATTAGAGAGAGTAACAAGAAACTGTGTTTTTAGGTAAGTTCACTGTCTTGGTTGTGGTGGTGCTTTCAGAGGTATCTGTGCTTGTGAGAACTAACCAAATAGCCAAGCGGTGTTTTAAAAAGACAAAACAAAAACAAAACCCCTAGGTTCTAGCCATTCCAGCTACTGTCATTTTCCTGGATAAAGACCAGAGTGACAAACTCAGTACTTTTTTTTTTTTTTTTACAACCAACCATGATTGATTGATTGATTTTTGAAACAGAGTTTCACTATGTAGTGCACGCTGTCCTTGAACTCACTGTGTAGCACAAGTTGGCCTTGAATTTGTGGCAACCCTCCTGCCTTAGCCTCCTGAGTGCTGGGATTACAGGTGTGTACCACCAAGCCAGGCTGATTTTATTTATTTTAGCTTCTAATTTAGGATTTTTAGATTAATGCAAGATAGTCTGTTTATTTGGGGCTTTTATGTCCAAGTTCTGTGCTTTAGTACTAGGTAGGTATAAGTCACAGTGTACTTTCTAAACAAAATATCTCAACCTTTTTACAAATCCTGCTATTCTTTGCTTGTCCTCTTCCAAAACAAAAGTTTACAGATCTTTGAGACATCTAATATCATATTGTTGCAAGAAGGTAGAAATACTTATTGTAATAGAATATTATAGTTATTTACTCTTAAATTTATTATTCCCCTTACTGTAGCAATTCTGGATTCTTTAGTGTAAAAAGAAATCAAAAGGAAAATTACCTACAATTTTGGGTTAAGAAGTACAGTTAGATCTGGTAACTTGAATCATATGTAGCGGATATAAACATTTATACTTTACATGTACATAGTTAATGGTAACCTTCCCATTGTAAATAGTAGGTTTAACTTAGATTCTACAAAAATAGTTATTTTGGATGGGTACATGCAAACCAGTACACATAAACCTATTTATAAAACATCGTTTCAATTTCTTTTTTGCTTTTAAATATAAATGTTGTGATTTAGCCATCAGCTAAATGATTTCAATGCAAACCCCAACATCCCCAAGTAATTTTGTCATGTGAATCATAGGTACACAGCCCATTTCCCCAGATATCAGATGTCCCTTCCTTTATTCCATTTGTAAAAATAATGCAAATAGTAGATATTTCTCAAAATAACATCATCTTGGCTTTTACACTCTCATATACGTGGACACTGCAGCCCAAGGCGGGAAGGCCAGGCCCGATGCCTGGCAGAGGTGTCCGCGTAGGCAACACCTGTGTGGCCGCGAGGGCTCGCTCTGTTTTTGCTCCTTCTCCACACAGGCTGCTTAGTTTGTGATGCATGAAGGACAGCTGGTCGTGCTCCACAGTGTGCACCTGGTCTTTGTCCTCGTCCTTCTTCACGTAGAACATCGTCCTGGACTGCTGCTCATGGAACTGACAGAAGGTCTCCAGCACCACCAGCATTGCAATGAGGCCCAGCAGCAGGAAACACGTGATCCCAATCTTGTCGAGCTCTCTGAATTTTTGATCGTAGCCTTTCCGAGGAACATAATCCCCCAGGCTGATGGTGCTCAGGGAGATAAAACAAAAATAAAAGGATTCAAGGAAGTTCCAGTCATCCTCCAGGACCGAGAATACAGCAGCTGGGATGAAGAAGCAGGACACGGCAACAAACCCAAGGACAGTGGCGTAGACAGTGGTCACCACCTGCTTGGAGAAGCCCCAGCGGATGTGGAAGTAGAGGACTGGTTTGCGGGTGACAAGCACGGGGATGCGCTGTACCACGACAGTCAGGAACAGGAGGGTGAAGGGGATGCTGATGACCGAGTAGAAGATGCAGAAGGTCTTGCCCCTGTCCGATAGGGGCATGGTGTGGCCATAACCTGTAGTGGAGAGGACGGTGCTGGCCAAGAAGAGCGCTGAGGTGAAGCCCCAGTTCAGTTGCCCAAGGTGTTGCTGAGCACTGACACGCACTAGTTGCTGGCCTCTGGCACCTGGCCCAGGAACTGCTCCAGTGGTGGCTCTGACAGGCACTCATGCTTCTCCTGGAAGCGCCGCTTCAGCTTGTGCAGCAGGTCTTCTCAGGACAGCTCCACAGAGCAGAAGACCACAGTGCCAAAGACCAGGCAGAGCAGGTAGCTGAGCACCAGTAGGCCAAAGCACCAGCTGAGCGGTGCCGCTCCACCAGGCGCACACACAAGCTGCTGGCCAGGGACTGCAGCATCTTCTGTGCTGCTGCCGAGGCCCCGAACTCAATACTTGCTAAATGGATTATGACAGAACATAGTGAGCATGATTTAGTTTCTTATAAGGGAGGTACAGATTATTTCTAAAAATTATGTACATGTAGTCAGAGGGTCCACGCATTGCAGCTGCTCTGAGATTATCTATGAGGTAGATTATATGGTGCTTCTCTGGAGTTGAAAGGTAGCCACCCAGGGTTCATTCCTGGGCCTGGTTCGTGAACATCATGACCTTGGCAGAGTGTCATTTCCTAGTGAGTGGGGATAATTTGCACCCCTGGCTATATGGAGGTATAGTTGACAAGTAAAAATTTTATTTATGGTGAACAGTATGATGTTTTGATGCATATATGCATTGTGAAGTGCTTACAAAACCAAACTGATTATTATGTCCACCACCTTAATAATTTTGTGTGTATCTGTGATGAGGACACTGAAAATACATTCTCAGCAATGTCAAGTATGCAGTATTAATTGTAGTTACTATACCATACATCAGCTCTCCAGAATGTATTAATCTTGTGACTGGAAGCGTGTTCCCTTTGACTGAGATGGCCCCATTCCTCTCTACTCTGGCCCCTTACAACCCTTTTACTCTGCGTTCTGCTACTTTAGATTTCACACATAGGTGAGATGAGATGATGTGAAATTTGTCATTTTATGCCTGGGTTATTTCACTTAATGTGATGTCCTCAGATTCATCCATGTTGCAAATGTCAAGATCTTTTTCAAAACTTAATAATACTTCTCTGTCTGTGTACTCATACTAGATTTTTCTTTATCCATTCATCTATCAGTGGACACTTAGTTTCTGTATGTTGGCTATTGTAAGTGGTATTATGGTGAACATGGGGGTACGGATACCTCTTTGAGATAATAGATTTCAGTTCCTTTGGATAGATACCCAGAAGTGGGATTACTGGATTATGGTAGTTCTTTCTATTCTTAGTGTTGGGAGGAACCTCCATACTGTTTTCTGTACCGACAGTCCCAGTTTACAGTCTCAGCAGCAGTGTGCAAAGATACACTCTGCTCTGCATCATTGAAAACACCTATCATTTGACTTTTTGATGACTATTCTAGTAGGTATGATACCTTGGAGTTGTGAATTGAATTTCTCTGATGATTAGCGACATCAAGTAACTTTTCACGTATCTGTTGACCATTCGAATGTCCTTCAGAAAAGTGTATAGTCAGATTCTTTATCCTAAACATTTTTTAATTGGGCCAGTTGTGTGTTTTTAAATGTTTCACTGTGAGTTAGATGGGTTCCCTCTGTGTGTGTGCACGCACCTGGGCAGGGGGCTCTAACTGAGATCCTCAGGCATGCTAGGGAAGCAAGCACTCTGTCACTGACCTGTAGCACCCTCAGCCCCATGATTTCCATTTATATTTTGGTTATTAGCACCCACTGAATGAGTTTCAGGTATTTTCTCCTGTTCCACAAGTTGCCTTTTCATTGTGTTATTTCCCTTGCTGCACCAAACTACAGGGTGTGATCTAAAAATATGGTGAATATTTTAAAATTTTATTGCAGTAAAAGACATATTCCCATTAATCTCCCTCCAGATACTTCACTTCAAACACACTTAGCCCATCATTCTTGCCACTTTCTTAATCAGTTCTGGAAGTCCTTTCTTGAGTGTCTTTAGCTGCACTATTGTGGCTGCCTCCGTGTCTGAATCAATTAAAAACGTTTACCTTTTCATGATTATTTTCACTTTGGGGAAGAGGGAAGAGTTGCACAGTACCAGATCCAGTGAAGAAGGTGGATCAGAACAGGCTGTGATGTTTTTACAAACCTTTTCTTTGGATGGCATTTGGCAGCAACATTCACTGTATTTTTTATCTTACCTCATAAAGACACAAAAGACGACTTCCAGAACTGCTTCAGAAAGTGGCAAGAATGATGGGATAAGTGTGTGGGGGGGGGGGTGTATTTTGAAGGGGATTAATAATGGCAGAGTGTTTTAATATGGTAATAGTTTTTTTAATTTATGCATTTTTAAAAATTTTGCACTCACCTTATATATATTTTGATCACATCTCATATTTAGTTTGATATAGTCTCACTTGTGTAGTTTTGCTTTTGTTGCCTGTGCTTTTTGTGTTATATCCATAAAGTCATTGCCAAGACTAGTGTCAGGGAGCTTTTCTCCAATATTTTCTGCAAGGATTTTTAAGTTTCAGGTCATATGTTTGAGTCTTTAACCCACTTAAAGTTGATTTTTGTGCATAGTGTACAGTAACAGTTGATTTAAATTTAAGGGTGCCAGCAAGCACTTGGCAATGTAGATATCCAGTAACATTTTAAGCTAAAGACATAGTACAGCAAGTATTCTAGATAGGAATGTAGACTTCACCTGTATTTTTAAGATGACAGTTGTAAAAATGAGTGCCGCTGGACATGGCAGCATGCCAGTAAATCCCAACTGCTCAGGAAGCTGAGGTCAGTATAGGCAGCTTAGCGAGACCTACTCTCAAAATCTAAAAGTATGGGGATGTAGTTAATTCCGCTCTGGGTTCAGTTCCCAGTACAGCCAAAACTGAGAAGTGCATATAGCAGACCACCTCTTGTCAGAACCTATAGCACTTGTTCATGCTCTTTAGCTATTTGTTTGACAGCCAAATGTGGGAAGCAAAGATGCTTAAATTGTGCTCATTCTGAGCCAGACTATCAGTTCTTTGCACAACAGTAGTATTAATGCCCTGTGCTCAAATGAGAGTGTTCAAACCGTATTTCTCAAATTCAGTTCACATGAAATAAAAGTGTAAGTTGCAGTTATTGTGAAAGGGAAGTCATTTTATTGTGCTAGAAGAATAGAAACATTGTAAGGGTTGGGAGAAAAAAGCTGAAGGACCCTTAGGGCTCTGATCAGGATAAAGGATTTTAGTAATGAAAAGAATATTCTTCTAAAAGAATGACCCTTCATCCTTTGATAACTGTAGTTAACTTCGGGGTGGGGCTGAGATGTATTTTTGCAGTGGAAAAGAAGCTGGTAACAAGGTTTCCTTTCTTTTTAGGGGACTCAGTATGGCATCATCTGATTATGTGTTTAATGTCGTCTTCACTGTTGAGCTCTTACTCCACATCACTTGTTTTCAAGAGGTGCCCTGAAAGAAATAGATTAATTTGATTTGCTACAAGTGAGGAGAGTGTTTAAAAACTGTTGTTTAAAATCTTGTTATGTTTTGGATGTTTCTCTAAGGACACACTGATAATCATATACCCAGCCATTTTGCTAATTTTACATATGTCACATTTGGATGATACTTACTATAAATTCATAATATTGCTTTAATAGGTACCATCGATTGGGACATCGATTATTTAGTAATTATGCTTGGGTTCTTGTACCTTGTAAATTGACATCTAGCTTGGCTGATAGGGAAATGAGATGTAGAAATGGGCACGTTCATACATTGTTCAGCCTCTGAAGGACAGTGTTTTTTGGTTTGCTTTTATACTTCTCACGTGTGGTTCCTAGACCAACTCTCAAATCTTCAAAGTGGTGAATAGGGGTTTCCTGTAATACTGTTTTTACTAGAGGTGATTAATAATTTTTCATGTCTGCCTCATGAATTGGAAGTCTAAAACCTACTGTAAAGCCGCAAAATAGTTGTCTTCTCATTAGTTGTTTCATCCTAAAGAACTCTTAAGGATTGGATCCTTCTAAAGATTATGGTGTCTGTAAATGTATTATTTCACAGCTCTGCAAAAGAAAAGAAACCCAGAAAAAGAGAGTAGACTCTTTCTTTACTTTTTTATGGAGATAGGTGGTGACTCCAATGTGTTATTTTTTTAATTGGGCAAATATTGCCGTGTTTCAAAGTTTGAAATACAGAAATTAAGTTTCTTGCTGCCTTGCTTTCTGGAGACGGAAAGTCATTCTATACTAGAAAGGTGGGTTTTTAAAAATTTGCTAAGTAGGAAAATTACTTCTTTCATTAGTTATCTTAAAGTCTTTGGGTGTTTTACCAACTTGATTTAAATGACATTGACATGTCTTCATGCTATTGTGACAGCTTTACAGTTTTTATATAACAACCTGATTTCTACCTCAGTGGTTGTAATTTAGTCTCAGGTGATTTCCTTTGGAATAATTTCCAAATAGCAGATGGACTTTTTAACCTGTCTTTCTAGCCTCCTGAAAGGACTAGGTACCAAAGATACCCTAGTATTTTCTCAAGTTCTAAGCAAAATTAATGAATGTGTGATTACTCATCCAGGAATTTGTTCCAAAAATTGTTTCATCTTTTCCTGAATGTTTTGTTCAGCTTAAGGATATTTTCATTAGGGATATGTAGCCCACTGGGTTATAGCTATAAAACTTATATGTAAGTATAATGACAATCATCTTCTGCCAACTTCTTTTCTGTTGTTAATAGCTGACATTTATTGAGCTATTATAATGTGCTAGGATTTGTTTTGGTTTTTAGTTTTTGCTGTACCCGGGGATGGAACCCAGGTCCTCATGCATGCTAGGCAAACACTTTAGCACTGAGCTATATCTCCAGCCCAAGTTTTTGTTCTTAAAGTTTTACATGGGTTATCTTATTTAATATTTGGTTCTGAAGTGTATTCTATTAATATTTCCGTTTTGCAGATGAGAATATCTGAGAATGTGTGAGGAGTTTATCTAACATGTACAGTTGAGAAATACTGTGGGCTGGGGGTATAGAGCACTTGCCTAGCATGCATGAGGTCCTAGGTTTGATTGCTAGCAGTCCTGAGAGAGAGAGAGAGACAGACAGACAGACAGACAGACAGACAGAAAAACCTGTTAAGACTAACATTAAAACACAGGTAATCTTACTCTAGAAGCCACTTTTAAGTACTGTTTATTGCTTGTCTTAATAGTACTATTTTTGGTTGTTATTGTAGCATGTATTTTACTTGTGAGTTTTATTGTCTTTCCTTTTTTTATGACAAGAAACCTCTGTTATCTGGTATATATTACTAAACCAAGTAAACGTGGAATCACAATTTTTTTTATCTGCAGTACTGGGAATTGAACCTAGGGCTTTCATCCTGAGCTACATCCCCAGCTCATTTTTTAAATTTTTTTTTTTTTTTTTTGTGGGTACCGGGGGGTCGACCTCAGGACCTCGCGTGCCAACAGGCACCCGTGCCGCTGAGCGATATCACCGGCCCCTTTTTCGTATGTGGGATCCGGGAGTCGAACTCGGGCCGTCGTGCTTGCAAGGCAGGCGCTTACACCGCTGAGCCATCCCCAGCTCATTTTTGTTTTTTATTTTGAGACAGAGTCTCACTAAATCACCCAGGCTGGACTCAAAACTTGAGATCTTTCTGCCTCAGCCTCCCAGAGTGGTGAGATTACAAGCATGCACCACTGCACCTGGTTTCATCATAAATGTTTTTTACCTAAATTTTATGAAGACTCTTCATATTAAAATAATTTCCATTTACATTCTAATTAATAACAGAAGATAACATTTTTTATTATAAAATGCTTTACATTCATTGTCATGATAAAAAAATAATTTGAGGAAATTTTGTGGAGGAGTTTGGCAGAAAATGATGTCAAAAGTGTGAAAAAGCATCTCAGATTTAGGAATTGAAAGAGGGCCACTTTGGTTCAAGCTGAGATTGAAAAGAAAGGTCAGACAAAAGAAAAAGTCAGAGGCCAAATGATAGAAGACTCAGTTTTTATTTTATCCTGAGAACATTAGAAGGCTTTAAACATGATCAGATTTACTTATATTAACAGAATCTGGCTGTATTTTGGAATTAGAATAAGGTGTATGTCTCAGAGAGACTTGTAGGAGAATATTATAAAATAGTTCAGGACAGGCAATGATGGTGTCTTGAACTTGGGTGATACTGGGAAATGGAGAGAAGTAGACAGATACAACAGGTATTTGTTAGGCGGAATAAATAACAAGACCTGTTAATTGAGTGGTGATGAAGAGAGGGGTGTGTTGTTAGCTTTCTGTCACTGTGACAGAAATACCTGATGTAAGCATCTTAAAGGAGGAAAGACATATTTTGCCTCATGGTTTCAGAGGTTTTAGTGCATGGTCAGTTGGCTTCATTGTTTCCAGGCCTGTGGCAAGGCAGAAACATCATGGCTTAAGGGACTACTAGGGGAAGCTGCTCACCTCATGGCAGCCAGGAAGCAGAAAGAGAGGGAAAGTGCCTATGAAGAGGAAGGGACAGAGGACCAAATATAATACCCAATGTCATGCCATGATCTGCTCCCTTCAACTAGGCATCACCTGCTATTTCCATCTCCTCCTACTAATGTCATCAAGTTACAGTCTCTTCAGTGGATTAATCCACTTGATGAAGTTAAAGCCCTCATAATCCAGTCACTTCCCCAAAACCCTGTCACCTCATAACCAAGCCCTTAGCATGTGAGTTTGGGGGACAGTTCAAAGCCAAACCACATGAGAGCATAATGAAAAATTGTACAGGCCTCTGGCTTGCACAACTAATCAGATAAGAGTGCTGTTTGTGGGCTGAGTTGTGCATTGAAGGTCACAGGTTCAGTGGGGCATCTGGTGTATTTAAGGTCCTTAAGTGTTGTAGAAGGGTATATATTGAATAGGCAGTTATAGATGTGTGGGTCAGGCGCTCAGATTTGAAAATAGTCGAAGTTATAGAAATGAATGAGCTTCCTTTTTGCCAAAGAAAAGAATATAGAATGAGAAAAGAAGAACGCCTGGCAAGAAGTATGCAAAAACTAAAATATTTCATATTTGAAGGGAGGACGAACTGGAAAGATGATTGCAAAGGAACAGTCAGAGAAGATGAAGGAGTATGGTTGTCATAGAACCAAGTGCAAAGTAAGTTTCAGGAAAGAAAGAAAAGGACCACTTGAGTTGAATGCTGTTGAGATTTGTATAGTAACTGAAGAGATGTGGTTTTATTGATGGCCTGAGGTGATTTGCAAGAATAATTTTGATGGGGTGTTTGTCGAAGAAGCCAGACTGGAATGCTTTGAAGAGGGAGAGTGGAGTTAGTTGAAAGCTGCCAAAAATCAGATTAACCTGTGTCAAAGCATAGTGAATTGGATTATGCATAAAACTTAAGTCCTTACAACTCTTTTTTTTTTTTTTTATGGGTACCGGGGGGTCGACCTCAGGACCTCGCGCACCAGCAGGCACCCGTGCCACTGAGCGATATCACCGGCCCCTTTTTTGTATGCGTGCTCCGGGAGTCGAACTCGGGCCCTTGCGCTTGCCGGGCAGGCGCTTAAGCCGCTGAGCCATCTCACCGGCCCCAACTCTTACATATAATTTACTCTAAAAAGTACTATATATTAAGCTGTTTTCCATTGCTAAAATGAAATAGCTGAGACTAGATAATTTCAATAAAGAACAGGTTTTTTTGGCTCATAGTATTGGAGGCTGGAAGTCCAAGTGCCCCATTAATTTGGTGTCTGGTGAGCACCCCCTTATCTGTATCAGATCATGGCAAATGGCATTGTGGCAGAAGCGCATGTGAGGAAATGATCAGATGGCAAGGCAGGAAGCCAGAGCAGCTGGGGAGAGGCCAGGCCTGCTCTTCTATAAGCTCTCTTGCAAGAACCGACCACGGGTCCCGTAAGAGTCCTTTTGAGTTCAGCATCTTCAATGAGGTGATGACTTCCCACCAGGCTCTGTCACTTGGAGGTTCCATGCCATCTCCCAGCGCCATCACACTGAGGGCCAAGGTGCCAACACCTGAACCCTTTGGGGACACATGTAAGCCATATTCAAACCGAAGTAGTTACCATCTACTGTGGTATAGCAAGAACTTTCACATAGACACCTGATTGTATGCAGTGTCAGACCTAGCAGGGAGAAACATCACAGCAGGGAACATGGTCTCAGTGGATGACATTGGAAGAGAAACCCAGGGCCTTGTGTATTGGGAAATTGCCATTAGTGCAACATGCTAGGATTGTTTTCTTACAATGTTGTTGCTTTCCTGAATGTAAAAAACATACACAGACCTCTTGCTACTCTTCAAGTAAGTTTTTCTTGTTAATCCTCAAAATCAGTCAAGTGCCATATAGATTCTCTTCCTTCTCCAGTAGAGGGGCTCAGTGCTTCAAACAGAAAAATAATCAAAATTTCTCCAAAAAGGAAAATTCATGTGTTTTTATTTTTCTTAAGGAAAAGAAGTATCAATCACTTTATTTTTGTTCCCGTTCAAGAGTAGGAAATAGGGCCGGTGAGATGGCTCAGCGGCGTAAGCGCCTGCCTTGGAAGCGCAAGGGCCCGAGTTCAACTCCCGGATCCCACATATGAAAAAGGGGCCGGTGATATCACTCAGCGGCACGGGTGCCTGTTGGCGCGCGAGGTCCTGAGGTCGACCCCCCGGTACCCACAAAAAAAAAAAAAAAAAAAAAAAAAACGAGAGTAGGAAATATACCGAAGTGCCCAAGTCAGGAGTAAGATCCAGAGTCCATTCTCATCCATTACCATTGTTTCTTCCCTCCTCACTTAGTGACTTAGCAAGACCCTGTTGCAGGGGGGTGGGGGGAGCTCAGTGTGAAGGCCTAGGTTCAGTCTCCATCTCCCCCTCAAAAAAAACACTACTAAGGACACAAAACAAAACTTCGTGAAATGGGAAGTCATATCTATATCCTTTTTTCCCCTCCAGTGAAGAGTTAACATCATAAAGGATTATCAGCATTTTGTAAGCATGACAGGCAACAACAACTCCCCACCACAAATACCACAAAAGCTCATTTTGAAGTTCATATGCAAAGTGGACCAAGAGATGATGTTGAAGACCTACCGGGTGGTATTATGAAACCCTAACAGTTAAGGCATTTTGGTTCTGATTTGTGAATAGTTGACTCTAGTGGAACAGAATAAAAGGTCTGGAAATAGGCCCATATGCTTACTTAGTATATGATTATGATTTTTAGAAAAATGTGATCAAGAGAAGCTGTTCTTTGGGTTGGGACTGTAGCTCAGGAAAAGAGTGTTTGACTAGGCTGTAGTGAAGCCCTGGGCTGGATCCCTAGCACTGGAAAAAAGAAAAGAAAACAAAACAAAACAAAACAAAAGTTTCGATAAATGGTGCTGGGAAAGCTGGATTGCTGTCTAGAAAACCAAAGTTTTATTATACCTCGCATTTTGCCTCAAGATGAACTCCAAATAGTAGTACCTTACATTCTATCTCAAGAACTCCAAAGGTATCAGATATGTAATGTAAAAAATGAAAGTGCTTATAAGTTATCATTAAAAAAACTGATAATTACCCCCCCGCCCCCACCAAGACTGGGAGTAAAAGATAAGATTGGGTATTTGACAGAAAATAGATTTTAAAATGGTGTGATCTCATGCTGGGTTAATGTTTTCTCACATGTTGGTAATACAGTCATCACAAAGTTTGACAACATAGCAAGTGTGTGGCAAGCTATAGGAGGCTGGTGGAGCTATGGATTGATAACATCTGTGAAGACCACTTTGGCAATACATGTCCAAATCATAAATATGTATTATTTGGCCAGGAATTCTGTTTGTAGGAATTTATCCTGTAAATGTATGAAATAATGTATTCACAAGGTTATCCATTATACTATTATTTGTAATAGCAAATATTTTGGGGCAATGGATTGGTTAAAGAAATGGTAATTTGTTTATCAGTCAAAAATATCCGCTGTCAGAATAAGAATTCTTTTGACCAACTAAATCTTCCACATTAACTCAGAAAAAAGGTGAGAATAGTGAATAAAATATGCTGTGTTCATTAAAGAGGAAGAGGAAAAAAAAAAGAGCCGAGACCATTAAGCACTGATCAAGGCAGAAAGGGAATGGTGGCAGAAGGGCCTGGTGGAGGAAAGCTGTTCAGAGCCCGCGCTCTGCGGGAAGCAGAGAGAAGGCGGGAGCCTGGGAGGGAGAGTACACTTCCGGGTCCCAGCTCTTCACCACTCAGCCCTGTGAGCTGGTCTGTGAGCACAAAGCCCCCACGATGCAGTCTCCCTGCAAACACGTATGAGGCTTTGGGGGGACGTTTTTATCCAAACCGTAACAGAGATCGTGTGTTTAGCTTTGCTTATGTCCAGAAACTCTGGGGAAACACACAAATGAAAAATATAGTTAGCTGTGGCAGGAAAGGGATGGGAGAGGAAGACTTTTTTCCTGTGTATGTGTTTTTATTGTTTTTGTGTTTTTAAAAACCATATAAACATATTACCCAACCCATAAATAACAAGAATTCTTTAGTGACAAAACTTCAATTTCAAAAATTTCTAGACTGGGTAGTTAAAAAGAGAAGGGGGCCAGGGAGATAGCTCAGTGGCACAGCACCTGCCTGGCAAGCGCGAGGTCATGAGTTTGATTCCTGGTACAAAAAAAAAAAAAGAGAAGGAAGGAGAGTATAAAATGGGAGAGAGAAAAAGTTATGAAGAAAGATGATAGAGTTAAAAAGGAAGGAAATACCTACTAAAAGGAAGCAAGAGACAGGAATAGAAATGAGAATTACAACAGTGGGTAATAAAAAAATAACGAATGAGTGTGGATGATGAGTTTGTGTTTGCTTTCCTCTTTGGCTTACCTTGCCATGCTGTTTGTTCTACAGGTTGAGTATCTCCTATCTGAAATGCCTA
Organism: Erethizon dorsatum; assembly: GCA_028451465.1. NCBI lineage: Eukaryota > Metazoa > Chordata > Mammalia > Rodentia > Erethizontidae > Erethizon > Erethizon dorsatum. The sequence continues at coordinate 57,661,106 of CM051831.1, forward strand.
GTTTCAGACTTTTTTGGATTTAGCAGTATTTGCATATTCATAATGGGATATGTTGAGGATAGGGCCCAAGCCTAAATATGAGATTATGTGTTTTTCTTATACCCCTCGTACACATAGCTGGAGGGTAATTTTATTTGATATTCTTAATTTTATGGACGAAACTAAAGTCTTAGGGTTTTTTTTTTTTTTTTTTTTTTTTTTTTTTTTTGTGGGTACCAGGGGGTCGACCTCAGGACCTCGTGCGCCAACAGGCACCCGTGCCGCTGAGCAATATCACTGGCCCCTTTTTCGTATGTGGGATCCGGGAGTCGAACTCGGGCCCTCGCGCTCGCAAGGCAGGCGCTTATGCCGCTGAGCCATCTCACCGGCCCGAGTCTTAGGGTTTGAATGTGATGACACTCAAAAGGTTGCAGATGTTGGAGTGCACAATTTTGGATTTGGGATACTTAGCTTGTATTAAGTTTGTTGGGGTGGTGAGAGGTTGTTCTTAGCAGCAAAGGAACATTTGTACAAATTTCTTTTAAGACATTTAAAAGTTCCTAGTACTTTCTTGTTCAAGGAAATTTCTTAGTGATGCTTCTAGTTAAATAAGATGTTAAGATCGTGTGTTAGAATAACTTAAACATGGATTTTCTGCAGTTAATTTATCTTGAGATTAATTTTGAGCTCTTCAAGGAAAGAAATCATTTCTCGTTCACTTTGTGTGGTGTCAGTTGTGTTATGAAATGTTTTTAAATCACAACCTCACTGAGATAAAATTGACAATATCAGAAAACATACCCACTTAAAATTATCTCAGTAATTGTTAGCATGTTCATAAAGTTATACAACTATCTAATTTTTAAAATATTTTCATCAACCCAAGAAGAAAACCCGTAGACATTGGCAGTCATTCCCCATTGCACACTTCCTCCCAGCCCCAAGCAACCATTAATCTTATTTTCTGTTACCCTGGATTTGCCTATTCTGGACATGTTGTAATGTGTACTTTATTCCTTTTATAGCTAAGTAATCCATGTATGGATATACCATGTCTTCATTCATTGGTTGATAGATATTTGAGTTTCTATTTTTTGCCTGTTGTGAATAATGCTGTTATTAATGCTTTTGTCCCCAAGTTCTGATGTGGATCTGTTTTTAGCTCCCTTGAATACTGTATATACCTAGGAGTAGGCTCGTGTGGTATTTGAGGTTGTTTTGAGACAGGGTCTTGCTATGTAGTTCAGGCTGGCCTTGAACTCACTATGTAGCCGAGGCTGGCCTCAAACTCATGATCCTCCTGCCTCAGCCTCCCAGATGCTGGGATTATAGGCATGTGCTACCACGCCCAGTTTGTGTGTAATATTTTGATGATTGCAAAACTGTTTTCCATATCAGCTGCACTATTTTATAATCCTAACAGCCATCAGCGAGGGTTTCGGTAGCTCTGCATCCAGTGCTAACACTTGTTGTCTAAAGTAGTTTGGTTTTTGATTTTCCTAATAACTGTGATGCTGAGTACCTTTTCATGTGCCATGTGATCATTCATGTAACTATTTTGGAGAAATATCCCTTCAGATTCATTGTCCATTATTAAACTAGATAATTTATACTGTTGAGTTACGGGTTTTTTTGTTTTTAAATGATCTCAATATGTGTCCCATGATTTGTGGATATTTTATCCATTCTGTGGGTTCACTTTTTGAAAAAACCGTTTCATTAAGTTTATTATTTTAATCAGTTTTAAGTATATAGTGTAGGGGCATTATCAAATTAACAAGGTTATGTAACCAAATTCTGTAACCATTAAGCACTCTCTCCCATGCCGCCTCCCATAGTCTCAGTGGCCACTGTGTACTTCCCGTGTCCCTGAACTGCCTTAGTCTAGGTCCTTCGTGTAAGCAGACTCATTCCATGTGTACCCTTTGTACGTGGCTTCTTTCACCTTGCATAGTATCTTTAAGGTTTATCCTTGTTGTAAGTAATGTGAATCAGGATTGTATTTATATTTGTGGCTGGAAAATATTCTGTTGTTTGTAACTGTAGCATTTTCTTTCCACTGATGAATGCTTGGGCTGCTTCCACCTCTCGTCTGTTGGGAATGATGCTGTGATACATACCGGCATTCAGTTATCTCTTTGGAGTTCGCGTTTGTTTATTTATTTATATTTCTGAGTGCCTGTTTCTTTTTTTAATTACTTAAAGACTTTTTATTTTGAAATAATTTTAGATTTACAAGAAAAATTGCAAAGCTTGCCAAGCATGGTGGTGCACACCTATAATCCCAGCACTCTGGTGGCTGAGGCAGGAGGATTGACACAAGTTCAAGGCCAGCCTGGGCTACATAGTGAGTTCAAGGCCAGCCTGCACTACAAAGTGAGACCCTGTTAAAAAAAATATTGCAGGGCCGGTGAGATGGCTCAGCGGCGTAAGCGCCTGCCTGGCAAGCGCCAGGGCCCGAGTTGGACTCCCGGAACCCACATACGAAAAAGGGGCCGGTGATATCACTCAGCGGCACGGGTGCCTGTTGGCGCGCGAGGTCCTGAGGTCGACCCCCCGGTACCCACCAAAAAAAAAAAAAAATATATTGCAAAGATAGTAGAGAATTCCCCTATATTCTTCATCCAGCTTCTCTTAATGTTAACATCTTACATAACTGTGGTACATTTATCAAACAAGAAATTAACATTGGCACAATGCTACATAGACTTTCTTTAGTCTTTTATTCCATCTGTATTCATATTGCACTAGTTATATTTCTTTTGACATACCTAGAAATGGAATTGCTGAGCCATATGGTAATTCTTAATTTTGATGTTCATTTATTTTTTTTTTGGTTGCGTATGTTTTTGGTGTCATATCTAAGAAACCATTGCCTAACTAAAACCCCATGATTTTTAATTTTTATTTTATTTATTATTTATTGATTAATTGATTGCAGTTCTGGCATTTGAACCCAGGGGTGTTCTTCTGAGCTACATCCCCAGCCATTTTTTTTTTTTTTTTTCTTTTTTGAGGCAGTGTCTTGTTAAGTTGCCTGGGCTGGCCTCAAATTTGTGATCCTCTTGCCTCAGTCTCTCAGATACCTGGGATTACAGGCACCCTATGTTTTATTCTATAATTTTTATAGTTTTCTTACATTTAGGCCTGTGATCCATTTTGAGTTAGTTTGTGTTTATGATGTTAGGCAGGGGTCCAACTCTATTCTTTTGCATGTATAAACACCATTTATTGAAATGATGATTCTTTCTCTATTGAGTTGCTTTGGCACCTTTTTAGAACACCATTCAACCATAAATGTAAGGGTTCTGTTTCATTTTGTTTTTTTATTTGAGACAGAGGCTTACTGTGTAGTCCAGGCTGTCCTCAAATTCATGATCCTCTTGCTTCAGCCTCACAAGTGCTAAGATTAACAGGAGAGCACCACCACACCTGAAGGGTTTATTTCTGGGCCCTCATTTTCATTCTTTGATATATATGGCTTTCCTTAAGCCATTCTCACATTATCTTGATTATTATAGTTTTGTAATAAGTTTTGAAATCTGGAAGTGTGAGTCCTCTTTTTTTCCAAAATTGTTTTGGCTATTTTTTTTTTTTTTTTTGGTGGGTACCGGGGGGTCGACCTCAGGGCCTCGTGCGCCAACAGGCACCCGTGCCACTGAGCGATATCACCAGCCCCTTTTTCGTATGTGGGTTCCAGGAGTCGAACTCGGGCCCTCGCGCTTGCCGGGCAGGCGCTCAAGCCGCTGAGCCATCTCACCGGCCCTTGGCTATTTTGTATATAAATTTTAGGATAAGGTTGTTGGTTTCTGCTTTGAACCTTCAGAGCAGTTGGGGGAATATTGTCATTTTAACAAGCTTTTCCAGATCAGAACAGCACATAGTAACTTTTTCTCACTAAGAATCTGTTGCAGTAATCATCTGTACCATTCATTTGTCACTAGAAAATTGCATAGCTACTTAAATATGATTTAGGTCTAGATTCTTAACTTAAAGAAATGTAATGAGGTGAGGAACAGAAATGCATAAAATATTACTGAGTTGAAAGTAATGAGTACCATAGGAGACCTACAGGTGGAATTCTGTGGAAATTCCAAGAAAAGAGGGTCAGTTATCCTAAAGGAAATAGATTTTAAAGGGAATGCAGTATCTGAACACTCAACCAGAAATGGGCATTCCTGACTGCAGGAGCAACATAGATCAAGGAAAAAGTAGGAAAGTGTGATATGTAGGTATTTTGGTTTGGCTGAAGAAGAAGATTAAGAAGGAAAATTGTGGGATATAATGTTATAAAAGTAAACGAGAGCTAGACATAGTTTTGTGAGTAGTCATTTTATAATATGCGTATCTTGTTTTCCCTAGTATGCTATAAGAAACTCTTTCGAGATAAGTGTACTTTTAATCTTTACAACAGGGTTATTATGGGTAGAGGAGCAGTGTTCAGTAAAGTTTTGTTGCATGTGGGACAGGTAGAAACAGTAGTTTAGTGAACATATGTTGTTTAAGATAACTCTTGTCACACCCTTCTGTTTACTTCCTGTAAAAACCATTAAGAACTCCATAGTGATGTTCCTTATAGGTAAGAAGTCCTTAGGGTATTAAAAGAAATGGGACAGTCATTGTATTAAGTATGTAAATCATTCCCTAGATGACATGAAAAATGCGGTTTTGAGTTGAAAAAAAAATCAGTATAAACCTTACTTTTGAAATTTAGTCTCTCAGCTCTTCTTGTCTTAATAAATTAGAGTTTAAAGAATATTTTTATAGAATTTAGATTTCATTTAAACATTTTTGGAGATAAATTAATAATTAAAAAGCTGTATCCCAAAATTGTAATGTCCATACATAAGTTCCTGGTATTGCTGGTCTCTGTGGAAAGAATGTGTACCCATATAACAGAAGGAAAAAATTGAGTGTGCCTTCTTTCTGCCTAGTATGATAAACACCTTTTGTCCTTTAAAAAATAAATTACCACAGCTGTCAAGCCATTTACATGTTTTAGAGATTCTTACAGAAAAGCAATTCATTATTTTACAATATTTATTTTGTCTTAAATTTTCTATATCATGTGCTAGGTGAAAAACCATTTCGCTGTGATGAATGTGGTATGAGATTCATACAAAAATATCATATGGAAAGGCATAAGAGAACCCATAGTGGAGAAAAACCTTACCAGTGTGAATACTGTTTACAGGTAAGAGAGGTGGCTTGAAATTCTTATCTAGTTAAACTATAAAATAATTCTAGTAAATTAAACTAGAAAATATTACTACTAGAACTATTTGAGGAGCTTTTAAACTCTTACTGATTAGATTTATAATAGAAAACGAACACAGTGGGTTTGTTTGGAATTACTTATAGTATTATACTTACATCAGTTGTTTTCTTTCTCTTTTTTTTTTCCTTTTTGTTGACCAAAAACACAAAACCCAAAAACTACTTGCAACCTCTGAATTCAACAGTATTTTTCCAGAACAGATCGTGTATTGAAACATAAACGTATGTGCCATGAAAATCATGACAAAAAACTAAACAGATGTGCCATCAAAAGCGGCCTTCTGACATCTGAGGAAGATTCTGGCTTTTCTACATCACCAAAAGATAACTCACTGCCAAAAAAGAAAAGGCAGAAAGCTGAAAAGAAATCATCTGGAATGGACAAAGAGAGTGCTTTGGACAAGTCTGACCTGAAGAAAGACAAAAATGATTACTTGCCTCTTTATTCTTCAAGTACTAAAGTAAAGGATGAGTATATGGTAGCAGAATATGCTGTTGAAATGCCACATTCTTCAGTGGGAGGATCGCATCTAGAAGATGCATCAGGAGAAATACACCCACCGAAGTTGGTTCTCAAAAAAATTAATAGTAAGAGAAGTCTGAAACAGCCACTGGAGCAAAATCAAACCATTTCACCTTTGTCCACATATGAAGAGAGCAAAGTTTCAAAGTATGCGTTTGAGCTTGTGGATAAACAGGCTTTACTGGACTCAGAAGGCAATGCTGACATTGACCAGGTTGATAACTTGCAGGAGGGGCCCAGTAAACCTGTGCACAGTAGTACTAACTACGATGACGCCATGCAGTTTCTGAAGAAGAAGCGGTATCTTCAAGCAGCAAGTAACAACAGCAGGGAGTACGCGTTGAACGTGGGTACCATAGCTTCCCAGCCTTCTGTAACACAAGCAGCTGTGGCGAGTGTTATTGATGAAAGCACCACAGCATCCATACTAGATTCACAGGCACTGAATGTGGAAATTAAGAGTAATCACGACAAAAATGTTATTCCAGATGAGGTACTGCAGACTCTGTTGGATCACTACTCTCATAAAGCTAACGGACAGCACGAGATTTCCTTCAGTGTTGCAGACACTGAAGTGACGTCCAGCATATCAATAAACTCTTCAGAAGTACCTGAGGTCACCCCATCAGAGAATGTTGGATCAAGCTCCCAAGCATCCTCGTCAGATAAAGCCAACATGTTGCAAGAGTACTCAAAGTTTCTGCAACAGGCTTTGGACAGAACTAGCCAAAATGATGCCTATTTGAGTAGCCCGAGCCTTAACTTTGTCACTGATAACCAGACTCTTCCAAATCAGCCAGCATTCTCTTCCATAGACAAACAAGTCTATGCAGCCATGCCTATCAATAGCTTTCGATCAGGAATGAATTCTCCTCTAAGAACAACTCCAGATAAGTCCCACTTTGGACTCATAGTTGGTGATTCACAGCACTCATTTCCCTTTTCAGGTGATGAGACAAACCATGCTTCTGCCACATCTACACAGGACTTTTTGGATCAGGTGACTTCTCAGAAGAAAGCTGAGGCTCAGCCTGTCCACCAAGCTTACCAGATGAGCTCGTTTGAACAGCCATTCCGTGCTCCATATCATGGGTCTAGAGCTGGAATAGCTACTCAGTTTAGCACTGCCAATGGACAGGTGAACCTTCGGGGACCAGGGACGAGTGCTGAATTTTCAGAATTTCCCTTGGTGAATGTAAATGATAACAGAGCTGGGATGACATCTTCACCAGATGCCACAGCTGGCCAGACTTTTGGCTAAAAAACAAAAGTGTAAATAATACTGGCACTTTAGAACAGATTAATCAAGAGTGGGGTTACTCTGTGTAAAATGGAGTGCTGTACAGATTTAAGAGCAATGCGTTATAAGAAGTTAAGCTGATAAGAATAGCAAGATAATCCAATAACTGCATTTTGTTTGGTTAGTCAGCATTCTTTGAACTGCCTTACATGTTGTCACCTTTCTAGAAGCAATGCATTACTTGTTTTAGATCAGAAACTTGCTATTCCACCTACACCAAGTTAAAAAGGAAAAAAAAAAAGACTTTCGCACAATTGTTTCCTAACTGATAACATTGTACATTCTTAGGAGATTAGTAATTGTGTGAAATTTACTCATACTATTTCTAAGTTTTTCAGCATAGTCATTGCACTTCAGCAGGGAATCTGATTATACTTTACAGAGTGAACTTAAAAGTTTAAATGTCAAGAGATTATGGCTTAAATTAGTTTGTCCTATGGGGGAAAAAGAAACCACCTTTTAAAAAGAATGATATGCCATATACCCTTGATTTTCATTTTGCATTATATTGACATGTGTTTTTTTGAAGAAAAAAAAGTAATAAAAATCTGATAGTCTAAGACTCCACTATTTAAAAGCCTAATTACTTTTAAAATATGCATACTTTCAAAACTTTTACCAAAATACACAACTGTCGAAGCAGTCTCTTCTCTGTGGAAGTATGCATATTGGTGTCAGTTTCTTTGTACAGTTGTACCTAGATATTTTTTATGATTTTTCATGTGCAAGTAACAAGATTTTGAAGTTTTAGTAAAAAATATTCTGTAGATTACATTCCCAAGAACATAATGCTTACACAAAATGTATATTCCACGTTTTAAAGCTTAATTGTATTTTACTTTTACATATACACTTCAGTTAACATAGAGCACTTAGAATCTATTTGGTATTTTTGATTTCTCAAAGTTAAAAAAATTTAGATTTTTAGGTTTGATATGGTTGTGTCATAATCATCTCATAATTGACAATTTTAATTTTTGGCAATAAAAAGAAATTGGGGTATCTTTGAAACTGTAAAACCTGGTTTAATCCTCTTTCTAGACTCTTGATAGATTGGATAATTAGTGTCCAGAGAAACTAAAGAAATGGGCATTTTAATTGCTTATTTTATCTTGAGTTACTCTTTAAATGAACATTTGCTCATCACAATTTTACAAACCAAAAGTGTTTACTAATTCCAGTAACTACAATTTCTTTTCAGCTAGATAAGTAATCGGAAAAATTTTGTTGCATTTCAAATTCTAAATAAACTACAGACTTTATCCTTATACCACGAATGTTTTTTTAATACTTTGTCTTAAAATAATACAGCATGGTACAATAAATAGTGCTTTTATGTATATACTTTTCTGAAGAATGATGGTTCGAGTTACACATTGAACAGTTTTGATTTTTTGGAGAGTAACATTAGTTATATTGATTCTGTATCATCTTTGATTTGTTTCATTTCTTTAGTTTTGTAATTTAAATTTTCACCATCTTTGTCACAATGCACCTACTGATACACCTCCAGTGAAAATTAAAATCAGTACCCTTGGAAGATGAAACTTTACTTTGTTAATTTCCATTTTAATTTTATATTGGCCCTGTAAATTTGCGTTCTTTCAGTGTAGAATATGTTATCCGTTTAAATTATTTTTCTTTTATTTAATATTATCCCAAGACTGTTCTCATAAAGGAAGGGAACAAAGAAATATCCCCCCTTAACATCCTTCACTTATTATGTTCATTTATTTTGAATGTATTTGTGTTTTATGATATGGAGTATAAATTATGTTTAATGTGGTTTTCTCTACACTATGGTCGTTAAGCTTTGCTTGAAATACTAGTTTTCCCATTTGACAGCTTTCTTTGCTGCCAAAGTTTTCAAGAATTTTACACTTCTTTGAAGTAAATATTTAAGTTCTGCCATTATTGATCTTAAGATTGATGTGTGTTATGTTGTATATCACACAATAGCAAGAGGAATTCATTCAGGTGAGATATTAAGAATGGAACTGTGCTGACCCTAGAGAGGCATTTGTATATTTGTATATTTCTCAAAGTGCTTTTGGTGAGAATAGGCATATATTTCCTGAGTTGATTTTTTTCTTAAGCCTGATCAAAAATTGTGTTCCATTAAGAACTTACACAGTTCTTGGTACAATATAAAGATTTTTGTTTAACATCACCAGCACATTTTTAATACTGTGGTTATTGCTGAGCAGTTTGAGTAAGCTTAGGGAAAAAGGCCTTTGGAAATGGTAGTTACGCAAGCGGAATTTCAGGTGTCGCGTTCCTGTCTTCAACACATTTCTCGAAATCTACACAATGGCAGACTTTTCTACCAGGTTATAAGCATTTTTGAGATAACTGCTGCTTAGCCAGCATAACTGACTGACTTGCCGTTCTGTGTAGTCGTCACTCTTACTGTGAAATTCTAGATGCCTACCAGACTTACCTTGCATTATTGTCACACGATGAACATCTCAACAGTTAGGGTTTCCCCATTTTGGTTCAGAAAGTTGTTTAATTTCTATCTGGGCATTAGTAGAGAAAATAAGTAGCCTTGTATGCTGCTCTAGTTGGAAACATGGAGGATATGAGATATCCTTTGCAATACATGTTTCTCACTTCTCTCAGTGAGCAAATTGTTCTACAAAAACCTACTCTTACACCCGTACACTTTCCATCAATGTGAGCGAAGTGTGCTTTTCCCCGTAGGTCCTCCTTTCATGTTTGAGAATTGGAAACAGATCACATTAGATGAGGAGGTAGTGTCTCTTGAACATCTTCTGAAAGTGTTCTTAACTGAAATTCTTACTGTACATATATTTCATATGGTTTGGAATATTTGAATGGCTCCTAAATTTTTTGGATCTACATGCAGATGTGCTACCTGCTAAGGTAGGAGCCCACTTTCTTAGCTCTGGCGAGGATGCCACCAGTTGGGCCACTTTATCTCTTGCGAGGTAGAAAAGGCCTTGTGCTCAGGGCGGGCTTTCATTTCCACAGAGGAGAGACACTCGCAAAGTGCCAGCAAGGTTAGATCTTTTGCCACTTCTTTCATGTTGTTAACTTGGGTTTTTAAAGGGCTGTTTAAAAAAAAAAAAAAGAAAAACCAGAAAACTTTAAAAGTAGGCATTGCTGTAGTACTACATTTCTTAGAACATTTTAAACTAGAACTCATTTTTTTCTCAGTATATTTACTTGAAGAAGCACTATTATAATAAAAATTTTTGAGTGGGCAATTTAATTTAAACCTTTTCCATTTCAAATTGCTTTATTTCAGGGAAATAATTTTCCAGTTGTTTTTGCTATATTCTGCAAATAAAAACCGTGTTTCCTTTTTCACTTAAACTTTGGTAGGAAACAAACTAAAGCAGACAAACATTTCCTGTTATGTTTGTTGCTTTCTTTAATCCAATGGATAAAAAAGTAAAACCCTGTAAACATTATTTTATTTTTTTATGCAATACCATGCTGTAAATACGGTTCATCAAGTAAGGATGTACCTATGATTGAATCTTTAATTCTGCACAGTTAGAGTTTATATATAAACGTGTCTTGACAATCAAGGACTTTCATGCGAGTCTTCCTTTATGATGTTTATTATTGTTATGCATTCCATTTGTTTTGAAGTGAGTACCAATGTGCTAATTTGTATTGTCTGAAAGTATGTAATGTTTTTACAGCTTGTTTTTAATACTCTGTAAATATGTACAAACAAACCACAGTACTGCTTTATGTTAGAAGGCATACGATGTTGTACTGTAAGCAATAATACACAGCAGTGCTAACTTCACAAGTAGCATCAGGAACGTTCTAAAAACATTTCAGAGTTGTTAATTATCCTTATTTCATTTAATAATGATTATCTTTAATCGGTTTTATAAGCAGATTCCATCGTTCCTCCTACTGGAACGTAACACTGTTTACACAGCATAATTGACGCTGCAGGGGACAGGCTAGATCTGGCTTCATCTGTGCTCGCTCTCTAAGCATTGAATGGCCTTACCACTCTTCTGCGGGACGGAGGAAGACCGCACACTTAGTGCCCGTCACTGAAGGAAGGGATGTGGGTTTTTCCTGCTTCTGTACTGCTACCTAACTTTGTGGTTTGCTTTGGATTTTAATACCTGTTTCTGTTTTAGATTCAAGCCCGTATGTTTTGAGGTGAACTCAGCTCCATTGTGAAATACATAGTTCTCTTCATACTTCATAACTAAATTTCAATGATTCTAGACTTTCTACTTTGGTTTTTAGATACTTATTTTTCAAGCTTGATTTCTCAGCTGATCAGATGAGTTTATTCAACTTCAGTACAAAGAAAAAATTGTAGTTTGAAGTAATATACTGTACAGAACAGCTATTTGAACACACATCACTGCTTTAGAGATAAAACCGCCAATTTATAAATGTATATGACCTACATTTTATAGGAGAAATGTTTTTAAATGCTAGTCATTTATATAATGTGCTTTGAAGGATTTGCTAGTCCACTTCTGTCACTTTTTAGTACACTGGTATCTTTTATATGTAATGTATGCTTTTTATTGTAGCAAAGCATTTCAGTAGAAAGAATTTTGCAACAATATGGGGGAAATTTTTCATTGTCGGATTTGAATTATACTGGATTTTATCTGTGTAGTCTTACTTGTCTTTATTTTAATGCTGTCTGGAAGGGAACTTGGTATCCAAATAAAGCAGGTAACCTCATTTTACTTCAAGGGCATACTGTGTAGTGCTGAATTTAATCTGGAAATCTGATGATTTTGAGAAGAGAAATAAGTTTATAAAAATTGTACAGGAGAAATTAAATGTGTGATGGAAATCCTGATGATGGAGCATGTTGAATTTTCTGATACATAGTGTTATTTTCCTGGGATCCCCTACAACTTCTTTGTATTTCAGCTAATAAAAGAAAAACCCTGCCATCGAAACTGGTAGGCTAATGGGATGTCCTGATTATACAGTATTACTTTTCCTATCCCATTTTTGACCCTTTCTCAATCACTGTAAATTTTTATTTTCTATTTCCTATTGATAATTAAACGTGTACATAATATAGGTACTGTTGTATAGAACTGAATGAATTGGGTTGCTGTGCTTGAATGGGGAGCTAATTGAAATACTGAATACTGAGAATTCATAAAATGCTACAGCAAATTGTTGAGGGGGGATGGGGGCACCGTGTGTCTCGGGAAGGTCATAGCAGATTGTCTTCAATACCATATGAGAGCAAAGCGAAGGAATCAGCTGCAAACCCAGTATCAGACGAACTGGGTCTTCCCTTCCCTTCCTTCCCCAGAAGGATAGCACTAAATTTCCAAATCTACTCAGGTGAAAATTGCTTTGCAATGATAGTTACCACATTGAAATTTTCACTGTTGTAAGATATTTGTGATTTTTTTAAAATGCAAACTTTTACATCAGTAGTCAGCAGCCTGACAGTTGAAAATTAGTAAGTCAGTGTATTTTAGAATATATTTTGCCCTCTATATAGAATTATTTTTAAACAATTGGGAGGATTTTTTGTTTAAATACGTTTTTATTGTCATTGTAAAAAAAATTATTTTTTGCTTGACCCCGTATTATTGGCATGAATGAATTGCTGAGCCCTTACAATACAGCGAACGCTCATGTCATGCTAGTCGTGGAACACAGATGAGTTCACTAAGCCGACCTGTTCTCTAATAAGAGGTTTGGTGAGTTTCACGGCTTTTGGCGCTGTTGTCAGTTGACTTTGCCATTTGAAGTTTATAATACCATTTTATGTATTATGATACTAAAGGAAGTTTTGCTTTATTTTAAATTGAATTATCAGACTAATATTTGCAAATTGTGCATTTTAAATGTGGACACTGGCTGTTTGAAAAATAAAATACAGAATACAGTTTTACGAATAATTTTCTAGCTGAATTTTTCACAATACTTCGAGCCAAATAACTAATGGTAAATATGCAAAAACTGGTATGTAGATAAAGAAAAAAGGATGTCTGTGTGGAATTAGCAGTTACACAAGTTGGGTAACAGTTATCAGGGCCTGTACTGTAGTTTTGTGTGGAATGTTATTTATGAGACAGTTCTAAAATCCAAGAGTCAAGTGTTACTGTCATGGAATATTTTAGGCTGGAAATATTTTTAACATAGAACTAAGAATATATGTATTTTTTCTTTACAGAGAAGATTTTATTAACTCACTTGGCAGTAGCGTACATGGGATTCTTTTTTCCCTTTCAGTAGTTAGGTAGGTTTGTTTTCGTCCATCTGCCACTTTGCCAGTACCTTATCTTGTGACATTGTGAGAAAGCTGTCTGTGAGCCCAGCCTGGGTCCATGGAAATTTAAACTAACTGGCCCTCGTGGAGATCAGTCCTGGGACCCGGGCTCACTAGCATGGCGACGCTGTAACCAAATGTACATGATGATGCCACTGACAGTCTGCTAATTCATTTCCTCCATCCCAGGTCTTGAATGAGTCGCGTGGGTAGGGGAGGGGAGGGGAGATAGACCCTAGCCTTCTGAAGATGATACGAAAAAATAAAATTGAAGTCACTTGAATTAATACGTTGTCGCTGAGTTTTACTTGACAATTCATCGTTCACAAAATGATTTTTCTGATGATAGGGTAGAATTTTAAACTTCCAGAGTGCTAGCTGTTTGATTTTAACCCCTTTTGGTGAGCCTGGTAAGACATTAAATTGTGTCCATATGACGAATAAAGAATCAGTGGAGATGAGAAATTTTAAGTGAACTAAAGCCAGTATGGGGGTCTCAAAAGTAGCTGTTTTGTTATTTCCAAATAAAAAGGACATTGAGAGTAAAAACTTCTACCCATAATTGCAGATTTATGTGCATATGTGTAAAAGTTGAAGTGCGAAATGTGATACCGTAAACATGAATGGCATTTTCAAATGACGGGGTAAAGCTTTTAAGTGGTCTTGAATTGTAAAATAGAGAACATTTGAGCCTTTGCATATTTACCCACTTCTACAGATGAGTTTTTAAAGTTATACCCTTCATAGTTTCCCCTAGCTTTTCCCATCCTTACACTTCTGAAACTACGCTGCTCCTGTCAAGGTTCATAGGGAAGCTGGGTGCGGTGGTGCACACTTGTCATCCCGGCACCCAGGGAGGCTGAGGCAGGAAGATCACAAGTCCACGCCTACCCTGGGCAACTTAGTGACTTAGTAGTCCCTGTCCTGAAATTTAAAAAAAATTTTTTTAAACAGGCTGGGAATGTAGCTTAATGGAAAGGCCCTGAGTTCAATCTCCAGTACTGCGAAAATAAAAATAGGGAAGGGACCAAAGAAGTGCATTACCCATGATAACACTTGGTGTTTTCTGTTGATTTTCATCTTTTCTTGCTGGAGTGTAAGCTTTGACCCTGCATGAATTCATCATTGACCTACTTAGTAAAGGCACTGTGCTAAATGAAAACATAGTTACAGCTACTCTGCCTCTTGAGCATTGGACAAGTATTAATAGTGGTATCAACCACAGGTATTGTAGATTACTAAAGCAAACAGGGTGTCATAAGATGTGTTGGGTGCTGGGCTGACTATATCTTGTTCCTCAACGAATGGGAAACTACAGGTACTCTCATTTTAAGGCAGTCTTTTAAAAATATAATTTTTTTTTATATGCGGGTACTGGCAGTCGAACTCAGGACCTCACACTTACCAGGCAGGCGCTTACGCCGCTGAGCTATATCACCGGCCCTTAAAAATATTTTAATAAATTGGTTCCAGAAGTTAGAAAATACATACAGACCAAATACAATGGAGATAAAGAACATTGTCAGACATTACTTCCTACTTAAATTACCAGGTTTTTGGATAGGATTCAAGCCTGGACTGTGGGAAGGAGGCAGTAGACTTCTGATGGAACTGATTTCTCATGGGAGTGGGAGATCAGTGCCTGTGGAGGTTCACAGACCTGAGGTGGAAATTCGGCAGGATCACCTGGACTCCAGTGGGGCACGGGGGTGGGTGCTGGAAGACGCTTTCCGGGAAGTAGGGGAGCTGTCCTCGCACAATCTGTGGAAAGGTGTTAATAGTGAATCGCCTTAAGTCGCACTACTGTTCAGTCTTCCTAGACTACAGGTACGTTTATGGTACTCTTCTGTTTCCTACTAGGTGTTTGGGCCACTGTAAAACTTACCTTTTAGCCCTCCACTGTGATAGTTCCCCTTTGTTCATGGGCACTCCGGCACCATCATTTATACAACTTCTGCCAAGGGCGGGATGAGGGTAACCCGATGGCTATGGCACGCAATGGATAAACACGCAGCGCCACTCAGGACCTCCCAGAGGACAAGTTGGCGAGAGCAGCCTTGTGTCTTACCAAGCCGGTCCTCGTGCTTTGAGAGCAGATGCTGGCACTCAAAGCATGGGCTGTGGCATGGGATACACAGAGTCTAGTGTGGTATGCAAAAAATAGATACTATTGTTCAGGAAAGTGTTTCCAAGCAACGTAACCAGCACTGCACGGGGCACCTTTAACAGAACTGTGTGTTTCCTGTTGCGGACGGTCGTGACACGGTGGG
The DNA here is from genome assembly GCA_028451465.1 of Erethizon dorsatum. Taxonomy (NCBI): domain Eukaryota; kingdom Metazoa; phylum Chordata; class Mammalia; order Rodentia; family Erethizontidae; genus Erethizon; species Erethizon dorsatum. The sequence goes on from CM051831.1 coordinate 57,676,714, forward strand.
ACGGTACTCCACAGGCTGCATGAGGAAAGGAGCAGTGAAGTGAGCCGGGGCTTAGAGTCGGGGCTTTTAAATTGCAGGTCTGCCTTTATCTGTTTACCCCTGTGCAGGTTTACCCCTGTTTACCCTTTTGGAACCTCGATTTTTTTTACATCTACAAAGTGAAAACCTATCCAAGCTGTTATGAATGCCAAATCATTTGAGGTAACAATTTGTAAACTATAAAGCAGTGAGCATTTCCTAGTTCAGATTTTAAAACTGACAAAACCAAGAAACAGCAGAGTTGGACAAATATAAGGAGAGCCTCATTTCATGTAAAGATGCAACACGTATCTGACTTGCTGACAAGTTGAGCATCTGTAATCCAAAACCCGAAATGCACCAAAATCACAACTTTCCAAGTGCCAACATGTCACCACAAATGGGAAATTCCATAGTTAGACTTGAGTCCCATCTCCACAATATCTCTTATTTATACAAATATTCCCAAATCTGAAATACTTCAGGTCCCAAGCATTTTGGATAAGGGATATTCAACATGTATTACCTTTCAAAAGATTGAAGAAACGAGAAAATCAACCTGTCTGGATTCAATGGACCAGCAAGCAGTAACGAGTGAGGTGGAAGTAAGGGAATCTGTTGGGGTGGGAGTCCCCACTTTCTCACCCCTAAGCTGTTAGTTAATCCTGAGCAGGGATCTGGAGCCCCATGAGGCAAAAGCAGAATCGAGGACGGTGAGATTGGGATGTAGCAGCCAGCTTTCCCAGGCAGGAGGGAGGGGTGTGCGTATGTGTGTGGAGCAGGTGGGTTTTCTCTCTCACTTCTTTTGTTTTTTAGTCCTACATTTATTTTTTGACCATTTTTCTCCTTTCTTCGCTTGCTCCTTTGTTTCCATCTTCCTGAACAACTACAGTGATTGTGTGCTGTCAAGGGTGTATACCAAACCGCTGACTGATGGCATAGGGTGCCCTGCCTGATACTCATGAAATTAGGGTTACTTAAGTGGTTTTTTAGTATTAATATTTCAAGAAAATTCAAAACTAGATTGCTCCTCAGAGAAAGACTGTGGGAGCCCTCGATTGGGCTAAGCTTTCTGGACGCACTGTTTACAGAGCACTGAGCTGCCTTGCACATAAACAGGTGTATGTGTAAGCGAATGGGCGGCGTGAGAGTAAAGGAGGTGCTGGCAGTGCTGTGTGGAGGGTTAGAAATGATGCCGGAGGTCAGTGACACTAAGATGATGCCATGGTCAGGTAGAAATGCTGCAATTCCATGCTCATCCAGAGTTGCACTTACAAGTATCTAAAGATTCCCAAGGGAAACAGAAGGATCCAGGTTTGTGGAAAGTGAGATAGCTTCTTGATACGTGCTGCGCCTGTTTCTGTGTAGAAAGGGGCAGAGGAAGTAGCCAGGACTGAAGGTGAGAGCCAGTTCCTTCTCCTTGGCACCTTCAGGCTGACTAGAGCATGTGTGGAGAAAGCGGACACAGGGTGGGATGGACTGATATTCCGTCAGTGAGCCCATGGGCCCCAGCCTTTTCCCAGCCCTGCTGCACAGGAACAAAGAAAGAAAGAAGCAGAAAGGTCCGTGTGGGAGGTCTACGAATGGGAAATGACCTCGCTGGCTGGTGGGCTGGGTTCATTAAACATTCTGTGATCTGATCCATCAGACGGTCAGCTCATGAGTGGGGTGTGGGGCACCAGGCTCATCACTGTTTCTCTCATCCTTTGGGACCCTTCCTCCCTTTACCTTCCCTGGGGTCCTGCGCATTTCTGCACACCCACTCTTGTTGCTCATCCACTCTCTCTGGCCTCCAGGCCTTGCTGCAGATACCAAGCAGCAGAGGGCCCCTCAGAAGTTTCCCAGGAGCTCCTTACCTGGCCCCGGCTTGCTGCTCAGTGACAGCCTGCCCACAGGAAGTCTCTTGGCCCCCTATTCTCACTGTTGACCATGCTCAGCCTGCAGCTGCCACAGGACAAGCAGTGCCAGGGAGTTTGGAGTTAGATAACAGCAGTAGGACAAAAACTGGCCATGGACTTTCAAAATGAGAGGGAATAGGGTGAGTTCTGAAGACAGTAGGTAGCTAAACTGGATTTCAACCCCTGGGAAATTCTAGAATGTCTGTAACAACACTGCCAGGTAGGCTTGGCAGACCTTGCGCAAGGTCACTCAGTGAGAGAACACTGACTCCAACTCCTGACTCCTCTCATCTGCACTCCTGAAGGCCTGGCCCGGGGCTTCTGTGCCAGCTGCTTAACTAAACTCGGAATGCAGCTTGCAGTCTGGGGTGGCTGCCACTGTTGTCACGAGGCAAACTGTACCCCGCTTCTTCCGTTCCTCTCTATATCCCACGTTGTCTCATGCTCCCACTTGAGCCTGGGCTGTGACAGATGCCAGGTGGCCAACAGGACAAATGACTTTTCCCTCATCACAGGGCAAACTGCCAGAGTCAACAAAGAGCTCAGATCCTGGAAGAGAAACCTGCTCTACAGGAGCTGAGAACACCTGACAGCAGGACACGGTGGCTCCTTCCTCCCCACTCGGCCCTACCCAGGGGAGCTAAAGCCCATCTGGCCTCTTGAGGCTACCACCCTGACTTCTCTGGGACCCGGGAGCTTGTCCTTCCTGAGTCCCCACTTGCAAGCCCTGCAGCCATGCCCTGCAGCCATGCCCTGCAGCCCTTCCCGTAGACTTGCATCTTTGAGCCGGGGGTTCTAGGAGTGCAGGCCAAAATTTAGGAAGGTGGAGAACCTCTTTCGGTTTTTTTTTTTTTTTTTTTTTCTTTTTTTTACCTCTTTCAGTTTTATCTTTACCCTTGGGTTAAAAAGGCTGCACTATGTAGAGGAGACAGCCTAGTTCCAATACCTGGTTCAAATCCTGGCTTCATCCTTAGGGCCAGCAGACTTTTCTGAGTGTGTGCAGAATTCCCGTGATTTTTAAAACATTCAGGTGTGCTCCCTGGAGGGACAGCACAGTGACAAACTAAATATTTGTCATCTCTCAGGGATAGACTTCACACCCCTCCTCCCCATTAAAAGTTGCAATGAGAGGAAGTACACCACTGCCAACAAGATGTGTTCTAGCTCTCAGGTGTTTTGGAGAGGGGGGAGCTATTGCACTTAGGAATTCCATAATTCTCAACTTTGGCTGCACTTTAGAAGCACTGGAGGGATTTAAGGAAAATGCTGGTGCTCAGGCCCCACCCCAGACCAATGAAGTAATGAAGCCAAAAATCTCCCAGGGCCGAAAGCAGACCTAGGTGATTGTGAAGCACGACACACAGCAGACAAACCAACCCTGTCTTGGGGCACTTGGACTCCGGTTCAGGGGTCTGGGTTGGAAGACATGTTTTTGTACATGCACACTTACATCCCGATTTGATGTTTCTGACCTGCATCCACGTTTCCTTTCTGCTTGACTCTGTCCGGGCTTGGATCCCTTTCCAGGGTGCAGGCTTTCTGACAAATGATTTCAAGCCATGATTTCCTCTCCAGCCCTCACACAGAAGGCGATTCTCAGCACAACCACAGGAAGAGAGGAGGCGAGGGGCGCCGGTCTACAGCTACAGAGAGCAACAGCCTCGCCATTGTACGCTTCAACTTTGGCTTGAGTTGTTACTGAATAGGGAAAAATAGGTGAATTTAGTAACATTTTTTACACAGCTGAGCTGAAGTTAATTGGGAATTTAGACACTGAAATGAATAAGAATACTTTAAAACAAAACACTTTTACTTTGTTTGGCTGTGTTATGCATTTGCTATCTATTGCTGCATACAGATTACCCCAAACTTAGTGGCTGAGAGCAATGACAGTAATTTATTCTCCCTCATGGTTTCTGTGTGTCAGCCATTCAGTCAGAGCCCAGCAAGGACAGGTGGCTGTGTCTGGGAGCTCTGTGGGGGCCGGGATCATCTGAAGGCCTGTGTCACTCATGGATCTGGCCATGATGCTGGCTGTTGTCGGGAACACCCACGTGTGGCCTCTTTTGTGGCCTGGGATTCCTCATCAAATGGCGGCTGAATCCCAAGCAAGTGCTCGAAGAGTAGGAAGACGAATGGACGCCCTGCTTTTCTCTGCCTTGGCTGTGAAGCCAAGCAGTGTTATTTTCTCCATTCTCGGTGGGCGCTCACAAATGTCCCCTCAGGTTCAATGAGAGCAAGTGCAGACCCCATTCCTTTGGAAGGAATCCCAGCTCCATGTTGTACAAAGAGAATATGGGATCAAACATATCAGTGTAGCATCTTTGAAAATACAATCTGATCTATATTATTTTTCTTTTTAATTTTCTTACATGTGCTTGCTGTAAGAAAAAAAATCAATAAAAATCCAGAATTTATACACCAGAGTGGGTTTTGTCTTCCACGTTACTATCTCAATTGTCTCTAGAGAGAAACACTATGAACATATTAACATGTATTTTTCTATGTACGTCTTAACATATGTAAATATATGAGTAATATACCATATGCATTATTCTGCAACTTGCCGTTTTATTCAATAATATGTGGACAGAGTTCCATATTAGTACAAATAGAACCACCTTTCTAATGCCAGCTATCCTCATCGGGCTGTACCATAACGTAATCAGTGCTTGGTTGATAGAGTTTCAGGTTTTTCTCATTTTCTTCAGCTACTACAAATTGGTGCTGCAACGAGTGTCTTTCTAGTAGGTCATGTAGGGTAGCATCTTGAAGATGGAAATGTTTCGTTCTGAGGATATGCAAGATACTATTTTTCAGCACAAGCATAGAGTTTTTTAAAGTTAGTATCATCATCATAAAATAAATCTACATTAAGCAGCACCTTTTTCTTTGCAAATGACAAAAAAATGTTTTTCTGTTTAGCTTTAACGTGAAGGAGACAAATACATTTGTTCTAAGGTTTAGAAGGTGCTTATAAGCTTTGAAGGGATCTTCTCATTTATTTAGAAAATGACGAGTGGCAGGAAGTAGGTAGTTATGAAGAGGCGTGGGTTTCCTTTTCTAATGTTTTTAACCCAGGCTGAGATAGAATTGAACGTGGATCCTTCACGGTTCACACTGACTCTTGGGGGAGACCCATCAGAAAGTAACAGCAAACAAGAAACCAACTTGAGGCAAAAAAAAAAAAAAAAAAAAAGCCATATGTGGCCCACAAATGAGTAAGAAAGACGACTCTACTGGCCATATGAATAAATACAGGGATATATTGTCATCCTTCTTTGCTGGGAATGAGGTTCTGAATTATGCTACAACAGGGATGAACCTCTAAGACACTGCGCTAAGCACAACAGTCACGCACAAAGGGACAAATTGTATGATCCCTCTTTTATGAAATATTTAAAATATGCAAATTCAGAGACCTGAAGCAGGTTAGATGTCACCATGGGCTGGGGGTAGGTGAGATGAGGAGTTACTGCTTAGTGAGTACAGAATTTCTGTTTGGGGTGATGGAAATATTTCGGAAGGAGATAGCATGGTCGCACAACATCGTGCATGTGACTAATACTGTAGAACTGCACACTCTAAAGCGGTTAAAACACACACACGCGCACACACACACAGCTTTGCTGGAGCAGAACAGAGCTTAGGGCTCTGTCAGCGTTCCTCCGCTTTACCTTCTCTTTTGTTTTTAAAAGAACAACCTCTATTTTTAGGGGTTCCACACAAAGGGCCGTGGGCGTGGGCAGGGCTCCCCGCTGCCCTCCTGTTCCTCAGAAGCCCACGTGGAAGCCTCGCGAGTTATTTAGGGGCGAGGAAGCTGCCAGGTTGGAGATGAAGCTCATGTAATTTCCCTCTATGCTCCTTTGGTCTTTCTGCCACCTGAAGTCCTGGAAACCTTACTTCACCCCAGGAAAGGTGGTTGTGGTTTTTGCCGAAGGCGGCCGGGCAGCCCTCCGCCGTGCACCTGGGCGTGTGGGGGCACTTTCCTGCAACAGAAGTTCGCCCCTAGGAATGTGAGTATCGCCTGGGCGGTCAGCCAGTGCACCCTGGGGCCCGGTGCGCAGGGTCTCAGACTCCCATCCAGGTGCTCCCGTCCTGCCCGGGAGCCGCAGCCTCACGCACTGGGCACCTCTGCCGGAGACCCGGCCGCAGGGGCAGCTCCGTCGCCCTCGCAGGCCAGGCTGGTGACATTAACCAGGGGTCCCCGCGGGAGCCGCAGAGGGTGGCGGACCTTACCCCCAGCCCCACCCACGCCCGCGCGGTTGAAGTCCTCGAGGTCCTGGGGCGGCACCCAAGGGAGACCCTGCACCCCACCCGTGCACCTGCACGGAGGCTGGCGCTGGGTGTCAGCCACGTGGCGGCGGGGCGGGGACAGCGGGCGGCGGGAGCTCGCTTCCCGAGCAGGTGAGGGCGCGCAGCCCGGGGCGAGGGTGGGCGAGGGGCGGGGTCCCTTCCCTGGCCGCCCCCGCACCTGCGCCCTCCCCGCCCCACCGCAGCGCACCGGGTGCCGCGGCCCCCCACTGCACCTGCTGCCGCCTCCCCTCCCACCCTGCTCAGGGCCCAGTCTGCGTGCCCTCAGCCCCGGCTGGGCTCAAGGAGGCCCCTGGTGGCCTTGCCCTGGACCGAATGTCCCCAAGGCACGCGAGGGTGGGAGGAGTGAAAACCATGAGCCCCACACATTGAAGGGACGAGAGAGTGAGCCGCAGGTGCTGTGGCTTCAGGACAGCGAGAACTGAGCGCAGTCTGGGTACCGCAGGCCCCAGGGAGGAGTCCAGGGCAGGCAGAGCAAGGCCGGGCGATGAGTCTGACCGAGAATGCGTTCGCCTTCCAGGGGGGGGTCTCCGTCTCCGAGAGGATGGCCCAGCTGTCCCCGGCGCGGGAGCTGTTCCACGAGGTGACCCAGCAGGTAGGCGGTGGGCGTGGGCTCGGCGCCCCGGCAGTCGGCTGAATGGGAGCAGGAAGGTGCCCGCTGTGCGAGCCTCGTCTCTGCAGTGAGCTTCGGCACTTCCAGTTCAACCGCGGAAACACCATAGACGACTCCACCGAGCGGCCGTCTCTGTGCCACGGTCCTCTTCGGTGTTTCTCTGTTAGGGATTTTGAATCTTGGAAATCTTGTCCACCGTGTCCGGGAAGGTCTCCCAGGGACAGAGTGAGGGCTCAGATAATGCGAACCCTTCAGACGCGTGCGGAAGCTGAATTCTTTTCTGAAAAACCCCTGTGAAGTGCAGCGTGTTTCCGGATTCCCTGATGTCCGCTGGGTTTTTGTACTTTCCTTTTCTGCTCCTGTTATCAGTGGGAGTGAATACTCAGCATGTACGGATAGAATTGAAGTGGCTCTCCCCAGAAATGGAGTCGATCCCTTAAAATATGAAGAAACCATCCTTGGGTGTTTAGCGGGAAGCTGCTTGAACCCAGGATCCCTCAACTTGGCGTTTTCACCGACCCTTGGACTCCTCTCTGCTTTGTGGAGGGGGGGCGTTGCAACAGCACGGGGGGAGGGTGAGAACCAGCGCAAGGCCTCACAGCAGAGCAAACCAGGAGGGTCCTGAGCCAGAGGGCAGGGGACGATGGGGAGCCAAACAGGCTGGTAACCCCCTTTTTATGTGCACGGGACCCCGGTAAAACGCAGCATGCTGGCTGGCAGGCAGTGAGCGCTCAGTAACAGCGCTGCTCCCCTTCCTGTCGGGGTGCGCTCCTGCGCCCTCATCCCGCCGAAAGCCTTTGTGCTGCTTAGACAGGAGTGACTGCAGACTTGGAATTGCTCCTCACAGGTACCTGTTAGTCCTCCCCAGTGTTCACTCCGGCCGAGAGGCCTGGGCTGTGTCCTCGGCACGTTGGGGGCCCTCGGCAAGCTTCTTCGTGAGGGGTCTGCGTCTGTCCGTTTGCCCCGTCTCTCTCACGCTTCTGGTGCTCTTTCTCTGGGTTTGTGAGTGTTCGTGCTCCCAACACGGATTTGTGGAGTATTCCTCAGCGGTGCTAGGCATGAAAAAGAAGCCCAGACAGAAAACAGAAAGTGTGAGGCCCAGAGATTCCAAAAGGAGGCTGGAAGAAGTCACCCGGAGTTCTCTGAGAGGAATCTGTTCAGGCGTGGCTCTGCTTGTCTGTCCCCTGTCCGAAACCTTCGGTGGTGTCCCTGGCTCACCACCCAGGGTTCAAAGGCCTCAGCCCAGGCTCCGCAAGGTCTGACCCAGCTTATTTTCCTCCATCTTCCTTTTCGTTCCCTGCCTTTCAGGAGAGCACACCATTCCCAGTGCTGGTATCTTCCGGTCTTTGCTATGACTCACTTGACTGGTTTGTCATTGGAACCCTCCCAGCACCTAAGGCAGTGCCTGGCGTTTACAGCGATGATGAATGTTTGTTGAGGGACAAAGAATAAACAACAGATAACTAAGTGCAAGTTCAGTTGTCTTAAGTGCCCTAAGAGAATGTTGATTTTTAAAACACAATGAATGAAAAGGACCCTGTCACCTTCTCCCCCAGTACCTGGGCACTGAGGGATTAGACATCATCCACTCGCCAGAGTCCTGGGCTTTGGAGATCACTTTCTGGACACAGCGAAACCCACCCCTTTTCCGTCTGTCCCTTGCACTGTCTCGTGTGGGTTCCATTTCTTCCCTGGCTTATTCGCGCCCTCCTAACTCGGAGATTTTTCTGAAGCACGAACCTGTGCCCTTGACTCCTCTGCTTGAATCCTCTTGGGGGCTGCTCCTGGCCTTCAGAATCCAGTTCCAACTCCAGCTCTTGGACCCCAGAGCGCTCTGGGGCCTGCCCAGCCTCTCTTGTTCCCTAGCATCTGGTGTTGCCTCCCCTACTGTGTGACATGGAAATGCGCCATTTCTGTCCTATTTCCTCCCAGGCATGACCTGCAGTTCAGGGGCCCATCTTGCTTGTGTCCTATCCCCAGGTCCAGGTACAGTGCTGTCTGAACAGGAGACGCTCACCAGTGCTGGTCTCTTGGGTAGAGATTGGGGAGCTGCCATCTGTCTGAGGTCTGGAGGCATGGGTGGGGGGAGCACATGATAAATTTGGGAAGCACATCCCAGATGGGAGGGTCAGGAAATGTTAGTCGCAGCTAAGGGTGGTGGTGCAAGCCTATAGTCCCAGCACTCTGGGAGGCTGAGGCAGGAGGATCACAAATTCAAGCATAGCCTGGATGACTTAGCAAGACCCTGTTTCAAAATAAAAAATAAAAAAGGGACTTGGGGTGTAGTTCAGTACAAAGGGCCTGGGTTCAATCCCCAGTACTGCAAAAAAAATAGCTAGCAATTAGTGGGTACTTTCTGTGTTTTGAGCGCTTACTATGCATTACCTCACTGAATTTTTTCACAACAGCATTCTGGGGTGGATTGGTTGTTTCATCGATGGGTGAAGGACTGAAGCACTTTGAAAGCAGACATGTTTTATGCCCAGGCCCAAGCTTTACTCTTTTCTGCTAATGCTTCTTGCTCCAGATGATAAACTGGCGCTCCCTGGGGGACAGGAGGAGGAGGGATGGCTACAGTGATTGAAGCTGAGCTCTGAGAGTGGGTAGCCCTCAACAGTTTCCTGCAAATCTTTTTAAACCTTTATTCTAGTGTCAGAGGTTAGGGTTTCTGCTAAGAGCTTTGGGGCCTGCAGAATGGGATTAGGTAGGCAGTGCCTGATGGGAAGGCCGGCTCATGGGTGGCATGCCAAACCTCAGCCTCGACCTACTTTTCTCCTGGTCACAGTGATTGAAAAGTAGCTCACAGGTTGTGAAGTAGGTAGAGAGGTGAATAGATTCTTTGTTTGGTTTAATCATTTTAGGATCAGATGGGGTAGCTGCACGTGTGCGTGTGTGCATGTGTGCATGTGTGCGTGGAGGTTGGTCAGTCACAAATGAACTGGCTGAGAAGAGACTGAAGATTTGAGGGTGAATGGTGTGGTGGCTGAGGATACACATGCTGCCTGGGTTCCAGTACTGGCTGTAACCCATAGTGACCTTGGGCAAAAGGCCTCATAAAGCCTCCATTTCCTCACCTATAAAATGGCTACATTGATTGAGACTTTCCTAGAGAATTAAGAGTAAAGAAGATAAGTCATGTAAACATTTAGTGTAGTGCTTGGTTCTTTGTAATCCTTCAGTAAATATTGGCCAATAGTAAGTTAAGATGGGGAGCTTGCATTCAGTCCAGGGGTAGTGGAATCGATGATCAGAAAGGTCAGTCGGCAAATAAATGCATGATTCAGCACAGCCAGACAAGCAGAAGACCTGGCGGGGCATCTCCCATCCTCAGTGACCTGGCAACACAGAGTGTGTGAGTGAGGGAGGAGTGTGTGCCTGGGTCCCAAGGTGTCAACCATCTCTGCCCCTGCCCCTCATCTTCCTGTCCAGTGCCCAGCACTGCCTGACCACCTGCTCTTTCCCTCCTTGGTCTTCTCTTCCCTTTCCCTCCTCTCCTTCTCAATTCAACTTACCTACATTAGCTGTGTACCGTAAGAGAAACAGAGTCCAGTCAAGTTTGGCACAACAGTCATTATGGTTTGGATTGAGAATGTCCCTCACAGGCCTCTTGCACTCATAGGCAGAGCTTTTGGAAGGTGATTGACTCTTAAGGGCGCAGTAGGTGACTTGCTGTTGGGAAGTGGGGTCTGGTTGGAAAGGCATATCTCCCTCTCTGGCTTCTCCTGTCTCTCTCTGCTCCCTGACCACCATGATATGAGCAGTTCTTCTCCGCCATGCCACTCTGCCTTGCCACTTCTGCCTTGGAGTCGGCCAACCATAGACCAGAAATGTGAGCCAAACAGACTTCTCCTTTAAGTTGTGGCTGTCAGGTATTGTGTCTCAGTGACAAGAAAGTGACTAAGACAGCAATGAACAAGGAGGTAGCACTGGCAAGAGAAGCAGATGGAACCAAGATGCCAGGAGACAGAGGGCTTGTCAGAGATCACCTGGCCCACTAGCCCCCTTGTGTAGCTGGTTGGGAGACAAGTCCAGAAGTGCTCAGTGACTTCCCCAAACACATGTGCAAAGTGTGGCAGGTCCCCCACTTATTTTGAAAAAAAAGTGTGGCAGGGCTAGGCTGGAGCCCAGGCCACTGACCCCATGGTTCAGTCTATATTATCATTCTGAGCCTTGGTTTCAGGCTTTGTCATTGCAAAAGCCTTGCTGTATTTTTGAGTCCTCATTAACGAGTGTACAGTTAAGAACTAACTTATTTTTACCAGGTGTTTTTTCAGGACTCCCAGCATCTTTACAAAGCTAATGTGCATAGCATATGCAAGGTTTTGGGTTCATAACCAGTACTGGGGGAAAAAAAACCTGTGTGCAAAGTGAGCCCAGTAGCCCTACACTAGGCAATAATGTATTGTTGTATTAGTGTGTACAGAAAAGAATGTGCAATAGCAAGCAGAAACACCAAAACGACACCCAGGATTTGGAGGCAGATTTATTTATGTCGATGGGCACTGATCGGGATCACTCCCAAAATATCAGACCCCAATCTTTGGTTACCATTTTATCTCCCCACAGTGTATGTTGTGTACCCTTGAACAATGGCGCAACAGACAAAGGGTGGGTACCCCTTCTGAGAGAGACCATTTAGATGCCTGCCTGGCCACACCCCTCAAGGGGAGTTAGGTGCAGCTTAGCTAAGGAGGGTGTGAGGCCTCCGTGATGCCATATGTCGATCACCACAGAACCGCAGGTGAGGGCCCCATCAGCCACCGCAACCAGTGCTTCCCAGTCTTGGTGCACAGATGGAGCAGCCTATTACTTACGCTGTCTGTTCCACTCACTCACACATTCATTCAGCAGCACTCAGAGGTTAAACATTCCAACCCCCTTCCCTCAAGGGTGGCCTTAACTAACAAGAGTTGATCAAGCTCTTCTTCTGCTCGAACTGAGCAGGACTGACAGACTGACTGGGGTGCCCCCAGGGGTCTTACCAGAATCAGGCAGGCAGGCAGGCAGACAGACAGGCAGACAGACACACTGCGTCCTCCTCCTTTGGGGTCTGATGTGAGCTGCTCAAGTGGGGAGCCAGGAATCCTCCTCCAGACCTCTGAGGGGACTCGAGAAATCTCGAAGACGCGCCTTCCCGTCAGGACCTGGAGAGGTCCTTGCTCTGTCCTCGAGGGCCACAGCCAGTGACCAAAGAGGTCAGAATGGTCAGTCTTCCTGGCTGATGCACCAGATGCAACAGCAAGCAGAAACACTGAAACAACACCCAAGATTTGGAGGCAGATTTATTTATGTCGATGGGCACCAATGAGGATCACTCCCAAAATATCAGGCCCCGAGCTCTGGTGGTCTAGGGCTTATATTGGATAAGTAAGCAGGAAGTACAGAAGCAGAATGGCTTGTCAGTTGGGGATTGGTTTATACAATGTGCATCACAGGGACCAGCCGTTTCTAAGAGACAGGAGCAACCGGATCTGGAACAGGAACTATTACCTGGGCAACTAACAAATTGAAGTATACTGGTGGGGGGAGGTGAATTTTCTGCTACAAATGCATCAGCCAGACATGCTGGCACATGCCTGTAATTCCAGCATTCTGGGAGTCTGAGGCACGAAGATTGTAAGTTTGAGCCCAGCTTGGGCAACTTAGCCACTTAGTGAGACCCTGTCTCAAAATTTTAAAAATTAGAAAGGGATAAGGATGTAGCTCAGTGAGAAGACCCTAGGTTCAATCCCACTATGGGGGGAAGGATGAGACTAAGGAAAAAAGAATGAGGAACTGAAGAGGGTCTTTCTAGCCCTTCCTTTTAGAGATAAGGACACAGGGGCCCCAATGGTTGGATGGAAGAAGTGGGCTCCCATTGGGGGTTACCAGAGCCACAAGCCCCCTCACTTGCTCAGTGTTTGGAGGGTATGAAGCACATACAGTTTTTAGGACTCCTTAGTAAAAAGGGTACACATCGCAAATACACAATTAGATATAATCTTTGGAAGAGACACAATGCAAAGGTCTTGAAATGTAAGTTGTTAGCTTCGCCATGAAACAATCTCTTATAAATGGACAGAACCAAATTTGGGAGACAACAGGAGAAAAGAGGCTCATGATCCCGCACCTTCAGGAGAGAAGAAATGACAGCTTCTCGGGATGGGGGTGCTTTCATGTGGGCACTGTCTTTTCCTTCTCTTCTTCCTCTGTGTTCCCCTCTTTCTGTTTTATAGTCCAGTTTGTTACTTTCCCCCAGAAAAGACACATGGACCAAAAATGCTGCATATTAATAAAAAATAAAAGCAGACATTTTCTGGATAATGGTGTTCTACCTAGAAATTGGGGTGAAATGAGTTAGGTGGATCTCTGTGTCTCATCTGTGACTACAGAATTTTAATTTATTGGGGTGACTGAGTGACAATGTGGACAAGGCAATGCCATTAAAAGGATTTTTGTTTGCTTGTTTTTTTTTTTTTTTCTTTTTGTGGAGGGTGCTGGGATTGAACCCAAGGCTTTGTGCATACTAGAAAGAGCTTTACTACTGAGCTACACCCCCACCCTGGAAGAGTTTAATCCCTTATATTTCCCAAGGGATTTGCAAAAAAGATCCTAGATGCCGAGGTGTCTAGCACTATTCTTGTAATTTGAATAAGGGGCCACTAAGTGGTGCTGGAACTCTGGTCTGGTTTCCTATGGGTGCGGAGCTGCATTTCAGCTTCATTTTGTACTTTCCCTCACTAAAATCTATCTCCTGGGGATAATAGTTTAAACACTAGACAGTTCTGTTTTCATAGAATACTATAAATGAATTGTAGTTAGACTTAAGGAAATACTCATACTCAGGATAATTCAGTTTAATATCTCTTTTTGCTCTTCAATAATTATCATGTGCAATTTAATCTAATTTTCAACAGTGTTGTTTTTCCCTTAGTTCTAATGGCTTCATGGAAGATGTGTGTTTGAAATGATGGTGGCTGAGAATAGCTCGATGTGAAAAGTCTTGAGAGGGCCTGCGCATGTGGGTGCCGATGCATTCCTAATAGGATAATGCAAATAGGAAAGTGGGACCGTGGCTCAGGACCAAGATCCAGCATCAGTCAGCTTCCTGTCACTACAAAGGAATACCTGAGAAATGAACTTCTAAGAAGAAAAGGTGTGTTTAGCGCACGGTTTCATCATATCTTGAGCCAGGAAAGGGGGGCCTGGGGTCCCACATTTTGCTTTGAGGTTGTGCTCCCAGTGACCACTGGCCCCACCTCCTGAAGTCCACAGCCTCTTCCCATCCCACCGCCCTGGGGACCAGACCTTTCCATACAGACCTTGGGCTGCACTTGGTCAAGACATCGGAGGCCCTATGTGCATTTACTGTTTGTTTTTATCTTAGTGTGTCTGTGTTTTCTTCCCCGCAGACTGGAAAGAAAAAGAATAAGATAGCAGTAAAAACAGTAAAAATTTGGCAAGGTCCAAATCCATGGCCATGGTCACTGGTTGCAGGTGCTGGGTGCTTACGTAGTAACCTGCAGCACTGGGGGCTTAGCAGCCCTCAGACAGCCAGAGGTACTTGGCCCCTGCTCTGACATCAACCCCAGTGTTCAGAGAATTTCACTTAAAAGAAAACAGAAAGCCCTGACTGATTTTGAGTCATTTTTTTTTTATTTTAGGCAGCTATCAATAGAGAATAACACAAAGCAAAAGTAAGTCACAATTTTTTTTAAGACACACAGATTTGGGGGCAGGCATTAGTTTTACAAAAGACTTTACCACCTTAAGTATTCCATTTGTTCAGTGGATTTAAAACGTGACTCAGATCAGACGTCTTTTGGTGAATCCATCCATGAAAGACAGCTAGAAACAGGCTTTATTAACTTTAAGTCAGCAAAACTCCTGTTCTGTTTATAAAACATTTCTAATGATGTGGTAAGTTTTTCTTTAAATTAAAAAAAAAAGGGTGCTAGGCTTGATGGTGCATGCCCATAATCCCAGCTACTCAGGAAGCTGAGAAAGGAGGATCACAAGTTCAAGGAGGGGGTGGGATGTAGCTTACCACTCCCTGGGTTCAGTGTCCAGTACTACCACACACACACACACACACACACACACACACACACACACACAGTTTCTGTCACAGTGCCACTCCATGTATGCAGGAGAAAACACTTAATACAGAATGACACACAATAAAAAACTTTCTTTCCCTCTTCTCTCACTGCCATTCTCCAGAGCCAGTGACTACAAATAGGTTTGGGTTTTTGTTGCCCTAAGGGTCATCATTCTAACTGAATAATATACCGGTGCCACAATTTCTTGCTTAAGTTATAAATTTACTATCGGTTTACTTTTTATGAAAAATAAGACCGGTGAACACATAGTCTTTCTTCCATTTCTCTCTCTTCATTTCCAAGTTTTTGTTAGTTGGATTATGATTTTTACATTGTCAAGGTTTGTAAGGTTTACATTTTCTTCTGTAACTGTAATGAGCACTTTCATGTTTATTATAGTTGGTTCTGAAAATTGAAACCAATCAATAGCATTAATAATAAGACTCTGTGTGTGTGTGTGTTTGTGTGTGTGTGTGTGTGTGTGTGTGTATATTAAACTGAAAAACCTAAGGATGTTATTGGGCTCATGGAAAAGAAAACACAATTTTAAGTCATTAAGATTTTGCTGCTTTTAATTCTTCTTTCAAGTTTTCTCTGATTCTGGTTTGTATGCTGACTCAATGTTTCTTATACCCAATGTCACCTTTTCTGGTGATTCTCTTCTCTTTTGAATGACTAAGTTTTTTCGTACATGGGTCAGAGGTGGGAATTATTGCTCCCTTTTCTAACTTGAGAACTATGGGAAGTTGGATTTTTTTTATGTCCTTCAAAAATGGCATTTTGCAGCAGATTGAATGCAGAATTAGATATGAGAATCCAGCTTTCTTCTCTCAGGCCCAACACTAAGATTTATAAAATGCATAACAAGGTTAATAAAGAGAAAATGGTTTTGTTTTGGAAAATAGTTATTCATTCATGAAGATGTCACTTATCTTAAGAACTGGGTTTATTTTTGTTATATTAAATAAATATATAAACTATCCCCTTTTAATTTCCTAATGTGGTAAATATTGGTAGGCATAACCTGAATTAGCAAAAGCCCTTTGGGGTTCTTAATAACTTCTAAGAATATAAAGGGGGTTTGAGACAAAAAGTATGAGAACAGCAATCCAGGGATTTAATATACATTTAAAATTTTTCAGTTTATTAAGTTGATACCTTATCACTTATGTGATGCATAGGGCGTTGGCAGTCATATCAGCCCATCTGCCAGCCCTCCACCTCTCAGGCTCAGCGTACCACGTGCGTTACTGTTATTTCCATGTAAGTGACGAAGCTTCCAGGGAACAGCGGACCGTGCAATGGCCTGGGGCCGTGTCTGTTCCTAGCTGGCTTGGAACTTGCAGCTTTTTCAGCTTCTATTCAGCTCAGCTCGCTGCCCCTCCAGGCCATCTGCAGGATCCCTCCGAATGTCTGATCCAATGGTGGCACTCGGTTTCCCCCTTCTAGTTATAATTGTAGCTTCATACTTAAGGAAAACCCGCAACCTTTCTGTTGTACCCACGGTGATTTGGAAGGCAGGAGCGTGCTTACTCTGCCATTTTCAAAGAGATGCCTGACGTCGCTTCCTACAGCGATTCCTTCATTCATCCATGCGTTCATTCAGCAAGCTCACACTGAGTGGACTCGGTGGCCCGCCCCTGTCCCCAGGGGGTATCCCAGACCCCAGTAGATGCCCAACACCACAGCTGGTAGTGATTCCTATATACTGCTTTTTGCTCTATATACAAACCTGTGAAAAATTTTCGTTTGTAAATTAGGCACAGTAAGAGATTAACAATAACAAAATAAAACAGAACACTTATGACAACATACTATGATAACGTAAACTTTTATCTTCAACTTTCATGAAAGTTACATGGCCTCTTTCTACTCAAAGAGTCAGGCAAATACTAATATTTCCAGGGTGCCTATCGACTGCAGGTAGGCAAAGCCAGGGAAGCTGGGGATAAGGGGGCCCTCCGCCCTGATCCACGTTGGGCAACTAGAGCTGTAAGACGAAATGAGCTATTTTTTTCCTAGTAATTGTCTGGCATCATTTTATAAATAGTTTTTATTGATGTGATTATTATTTATCCAATATTTTATTGTGGTAAATTACACATATTGTAAAATTTACCACCTTAACCATTTTAAGTGTACAGTTCAAATGGTATTAAATACATGATAATGTTATGCAGCTTACTTGTCTTTAAACTTTATATTGATAAAATTTTACTCTAATAGAAAACTTGCAATAATAAAAATTCTCATACATTTTTATTCTGTTTCTCACCCTCTTGTTCTCTCTCTCTTCCTACCTCCCTCTCATTTTTTTTCTTAAATTTGGAAGTAATTTGCAGGTGCCATATCTCTTCATCGATAAATATTTCAGGATCTATTTTCTATGAAGGAAAATTTTCTTTACCTAACCACAGTACATTTATCAAGATCAGGAAAATTAGCAGTGATAAATCCTATTACCTAATCTACAGTTTCATATGCAAATTTTGCCAGTGATCCCACTAATATCCTTTAGCTTCATCCTCCCCCTCCCCTGGCCCAGGATTCCGTCAGGGTTAACATTGTATTTAGGTGTGATGTTTCTTTAGTCTCCTTTAACCTGGAAGAGTTCCTTGCCCTTTCTTCGTCTCTCATGACCTTGACATTTTTTGAAGAACACAGGCCAGTTATTTTGTAGAACGTCCCTCAGTTGGGGCATGATCCTTCACGATTAGATTCAGGTGTCGTATTTTTGGCAGGAATACCGTAGAAGCAATGTTGTCTTCCTCAGACACCCCATCAGGAGGCACACGACTTTCACTGTATAATTAGTAAAGAATTTGTTGAGGCTACTTTGACACTGTGGAAATAGCCTGATGATTCTTGCCCAGATCTGCTGTTACCTCAGTGGCTGCAAATGGTGGTTTTCTAACACCATGCATAATTCCTTCCACATATATTAGTGGGTTTCCCACTATAAGAAAAGGCTTTCTCTTCTTGCTCATTATTCAATTTGTTCATTTACGTACAGCGATATGGACCTGGCTTCTTGTTTCTTATTCTATTCCACAAGTTTCTATTGCTACCATTATTTATTTTGATGATCAAATTGTACCACATTGGGCTATAGGGAGCCCTTTCCATAGCTTGCTACCTCTAATTCCAACTCTTCACCGCAGGGTTCATTCTTCTATTCTTTCTCTTTCCTTAGCTGGAACTCCCACCTCCAGCAGAGAAAAACTTGACTTCCAGTCTGTAAATCTACTTAGCTATTTGCACAATCCCGTAATTCACAGGGAGCCAGTTCAGAATTGCTGTCATACCCCTACAAAAACCCCCAAACACTCTACTTGGGATTTAATTTGTAGTTATTTTTGTCTGTAGACTGAGTCAAAGTTCTGTATGCAAAAGCTACTCTGGTTAATCCTTTTCCACCTTATGTGTGGTTCTGGTATTTATTTGAAATATAGTTAGGCTAATTTGTTTCTCTTTGCATTTAAATTTTGCCTCTCATTCCTACTGATGTGATTTTGTTTTGAGTACATAAAATATTAACATGGTTCCAAAAATCTAAACTATACAAAAGGGTATGCTCTTTATACAAGAGTTCTTAAATGGATATAATATTGGCTGATCCATTGAAGTACCTAGGAGAATAAACTTTTTACAATTTTTTTTTAATTTTAATTATTTTTACAGTGCTAGGGATTAAACCCAAGACGTCACACATGCCAGGCAAGTGCTCCATCCCTGAGCTGCACCTCCAGGCCTCTATGTGATTTTTAACTGTTTGCCTGTTATTAGTGGGGAGGGCAGCGGGGTCCATGTTACTCCTTCCTGTGTTGAATCCAGGCGGACTTTCTAGTGACGGTGTGAGCCCTGAGGGAAAGGTTCTGCTGTGTTGGCCAAGGAGGTTGGAAAGGACAGAGGGAGCTCTTATGCATGGGGCTGTAGCCTCACTGCTGCAGAGTCCATCCCTTACAGGCTGGCATCGATGTCCGGAGCACCTGTCTATGGGCCCTGAGTTCTGCGGGCAGAAGTGACCGCTCTTAGGCATGGTGCTACATGCCTATAATCTCAAGCTGAGGCAGGAGGATCTCAAGTTCAAGTCCTACCTGGACAACTTAACAAGACCCTGTCTCAAAATAAAAATAAAAAATGGCTGAGGATGTAGCTCATTGTGAAAGCCTTTTCAATCCCCAGTACTGCCGAAAAGAAAAAAACGTGGTGGCTGCTCTTGGCAAAGTTGCTGCTATTGGTCCTGGGAGGCGAAACTTTCAGGGTTTCTGTGTTGACATCAGCACCGTCATGGCCTCAAAGGTCCTGCCGCTCTTGGGGCTGTGCTGCCGTGTGACCCATTTGTGGCCCTGAGAGAGCTGTGGGCTTGGACGCGTGTGGGGACGCACGGCATGGTGAGAGCAGTCACGCACGCAGAACTGCGGGATTTCGACACTTGCTTTCCCACTGGTTCTGTGGAAGGAGAGACCAGCACTGCCAAGATGACCTCGTGCTGCTCACAAGGATGAAAGCTGGTCCCTGTCCATGCCAGGGGCTGGCAGCGCACTCCCAGATGTCCACGCTGAGCACCGGCTTCCACCCAGTGCGCTGCCTTGGCCTGAGCGACCAGGGGTGAGCGAGGCAGAGCAGGACACCCCTTAACCCAAGGACAAGTTGGCTGGGGCAACAGAAACTGCTCGGTCAGTCAGACCTCTTTGCTTTGTCTGCCTTCCAGTTTTCCTCACCCGCATTTAGCATTGTGCATGGTGTTTTGAGCTTTCCCAATTAGCATCTCATCTAAATGTTACAAGCCCTGTGGTGCAGGTGCGTGGTCCTGCGCATTCCCCTAGGTGCTCCAGGAGGTCTGGCCCATGGCCGTCTGGCCACCTGGCCCCACACCCAACCCTCGGTCACTGCGGTCCAGCACCTGGTACCTTTTGAAAGCCAGGGAAGAGGAATGAAGCCCCAAGCCTGCACAGGCTCACACTTCAGCAGCAGCATGGGGCATGTTCTCTGATGTCTATAACTAATAATTATACGATTGACTTTCAGAGAGCGAGCTGTGGCTCACAGGTGTGCAGTGCGACCTGGGCAGAAGCATCCTCGCAGTGTACTCTGTGGTGGGGGGGGCGGCTGTGCCTTGCTGCAACCTACCCCTGACCTGAGTGGGCAGAGTGGAGCTTCTCACCTGCCTTCTCCTCCAGCTGCCAGAGAGAGAAGAGGGGTCAACTCACATCTCCGTGTGTTCATTAAGGCCTGGCTCAAGCAAAAGGCTCCTGCTGGGCCTGAGCACTCCCAGGGCCCCTGGCAAGATCTTCCAGTCTCTTAGCTCGGCTTGCCAGGCATAAGACGGAATCTGGTGCCTTTCAGAGTCTGCTGCTGTTTGGAGAGCCTCTGTTCACGGAGGAGGACAGGTCTTGCAGAGCTACACACCCACGGCTGCCCAGGCACAGTTGCCCCGGTGTCAGCGGTGGGTCCCGGGTATAGCAAGCCAGGGCCTGGCTTCTTGTCCTTTGTGCTTGGTCAGGAGACCTCAGGCAGTGACAGAGCAAGGCGCAGTGGTTCTGGGGTCAGCTCCTACCCACTGCACCCCTGGGCCTGTGGAGCTGGCCCTGCAGGCTGGAGGTCCTCAGGAGACAGGCTCCTGGCCTCTGGGCAGGCTTCACGGTGCCCTTTCCAAGTGGCTGATTTTTTCATCCTCTTGAGCCTGCACCTTTCCTTCCCTCCCAGTAAAGCCTGTGCTGGGCATCACGTGCACCCTCTTGCCCACCTCCCTTCCTCCAGCCTCTGCATCTCTGTAGAACGTTGAATGCAATTCTTTGCTCTTTTGGAATTGATGCCTGGGGCTCAAATCTGAGCACAACTAGGTTCTAAAGGTAGCTACTGACAGCTGGGACCAGGCCTGGGCCCTGGGGCTTAGCAAGGTAGCCCAGAAGTGGCCTGCTTTTTCCCAACTCCCATCCTAGCCATTGCACTCCCTCCTCCTCCAGGCCTTAGAAGTTGGCTGGGTTGACATCTTTGATGCCATGGGCTTTGTTGAGGGGTGGGTTTAAGGAGAGAGGGGATTCACTCACCAGCCGTAAAGGAAGGAGGTGGGGACAAGAAGCAGGAGAATCACAGAGAAAGTGTGCGTGCAGGTGAGGGTGGGGATATTCTGCCTGCTCCTGAGTCTGCTTGTATGGCACATGGTGCCCCTCAGCCCATCTGGGTGACAGTCACTGAGCAGTGTGGCTGCCTGAGTGCTCCAGACTGACCTCTCCTAAAGTTAACTCTGAGTGGTGGCACGAGGCTGAACAGCCTGGCGTAGGCAGCAAGGCGGCACAAGGGTTGGCGACACCCAAGCGGGTGCTTCCGGCGAGGCCTGGGAAGCAGCTTATTGTTCTGGGAAGGCCTCGGAAATGGCCCTCCACATTCTCCACCTCATCCTTTCCCCCTTCTCTGCGCTCTTCTTTCCCTCCCGCGTCCCCGCTGGGTTCAGGGGGTGACTTTCTGTCTCCAAGAACACTGGGGTTGCAATGTGGGCTCAAATCCTGGCACTTCCTGCCCTGCTCTGATGAGCAGGGAGGCTTAGTTACGTTCTTTTGGCACCAGAGGGTGAAAGGAAGTATGTACTGCGAAACGCCCTGAAACAAGCCTGTTTCAAACCAGTTATTCTCTATTCTCAGGGCAAAGTGCTTCCTCACGTGTCTGCCTGCTGTGGAAGCCAAGTCCCTTAGGCTGAGTAGACCAGGGAGGTTGAGGGCGCGAAAGGGTTTCTGCGTGCTGGGAGGTAAACGAAACAGCCTTCAGAGCGGAAGAGCAAAGAGAATCACAGAGGGCATTTTGTGGGTGAGGCAGTTGCATGCACAGTTAAGTCTCGAATGTTAGAATTCAAAACTCAAAACTTGAAAGACTTAAATTTAGGGGAGAGAAGGACAAGCAACCTCTAGGTAAGTGCAGTGCAGGAAAGAGTGTGCATTTTAGAAGCTGGGCAGCAGGATGGAGCCCCAGCCGTGTGACATCAGGCATCCGGGTGCCTCCGTAGCTCTCAGCAGGGACCCTCTGCCTGTCTGCTGCCAGGTTCTGGTTCCACTCCACTGCCAAGCAGTGTCTTAAACCCCATCGGCCAGGGAGCTAGGAAGACCCCGGAGGCCGACTGCACTCCGCACTCTAAACCATCACTCCTGGAAGCTGTCACTGTGATCACTGCTTCTGAGGACAGTGGTCCTGTCAGGAGCCCCGATAGGAAGCTGAACACAGTGGAGGTAGGAAGTTGGGCCACATCTTGAACTGCGAGGTTAGGAGCCTGGAAAACAATCGAGCACACTGGGCGGGTCCCTTGGTGCCACTTGTTTGAGACGGGCACAGGTTGGCAGTCTTTGCTCTGAGCCACGATGGCTGTTGTATTTATCGACTTGTGGGTGGTTCCGCATTTGTGGTTTGTGAAAGACAAATGAACGGCAGTGTACACGGATCAAAGAAGCTCCTGCTGGAGCTGAGAAGTCAGCACTCAGGACAGACAGGGACAGCAAGGAGTCCCAGCCCCTCTGTCCCGGTGGCTTAATTGATGCCCCTGATTATTTCCTGAAGCCCTTTCTTTCTTTCCTTCCTTCCTCCTTCCCTCTTTCTTTCCCTTCCCTTATGGGGTGCAGTACAATAATTTAATACATGTACACGGTGTGTAATGATCCTATCAGGATAATTAGCATTTCTGTCTCCTCAAACATTTACCATTTCTTTGTGTTGAGAAACTGAACTCTTCTCTTCTAGTTATTTGGAAATACATATTAAATTGCTATGAACAACGGTCACCCATTGTGCTCTGGACTCTGTCCGGCTACAGGTTGGTCCCTTTCCCGGCCTGTAGTAACCACTGTTCGCCTGGTTGGCCCCCCAGTCTGTGAGTGGGGGGAGAGAAGGAGGGTTTGCTGGGCTCCTCTCCTTTTGTTTTGAGCAATTGCAGTTGGCGCAGCTTTGGTCCTAGATCATGGGTGCACGCTTGTCCTCAGCCATGGTGGCTCTGTGGCCCTGTGCCTCTAGCTCTTAGAGCTCTTCCTGGACTCTTGGTTTCTCTGCCTTCTCAGTGAGTTTATAGAGAACACCGCTCCCCAGTTTCGGACTCACTGCACCGGTGACCCTCAGTTGGGCGCCATCCCCTCTACTCTCCCAACCCTTAGAGAATCGCTACTCACTGCTGGGCAGTTGGAGGGTGTTAGACACCGCTACCGAGGCTGGAATTCAGGTTCATTACTCGAGAGCGGTTCACAGAAAGAGTTGCTACCCACTGTGTTTACGTATTTTAGTACTTCCACAAGCTTTTGGTCTTTTAAAGAAAGGTTTCCATTTGAGTGTTTATAAATGCCTTTGTTAGTTTTGACTTGGAAAAATGAGCAGAGAATCTGTTGACCCGATGATTAATTAGCCTCTGCCCACTGGTGCTTTAAAATCCTAGGGTCATGGAAGGGAAGGAGGCCCAGGAGTCACCTGTCAGGGTTCAGAGAACAGAGACTACCGCAGGTGTGTTAAACACAGGGGATCTAACACCCAGCATTGACCCAGCAGTGTCGGAAGTGTCGCAAAGACCGAAGGAGCAAAAGGCGTAAAGGTCGCCCACAGATTAGTAACTGCAGGAAGCTGCCCTCCCCGCTTGGCCGGAGGACTGAGGACAGAGTGGCCTTGCCCAGAGCCCTGACCTCTGCCTGAGTGGGGCCAGAGTCCCACGCTCACTCAGAAACGCCAGCTCAGCCTTGCTGGCAAGAACCATCACACGACGACACACGCGGCATCTGGGAATCGTGTCTACCCGAGGGGCCTGCGGTACCAAGCCTGCTCTCTGCTACATCTGGGTACAGCAATCCCTGCTCTTAGGAGAGGGCAGTGATCCTGTCACAGAGTCAGTCAAGACTCTGTGTGTGTGTGTGTGTGTGTGTAACACGCAGCTATCCTGGCATATTAAGGTGGGAGCTTTGGTCAGCTGGTCTCCTATCCCCTCCTGTCCCTCCTCCCTCCTCCCCTCAGCCACTCCGCTGACTTCAGTGTGCTCTCTTGCAGGGGGTGCTGACCCAGCCCCAGCCCTGGTGGAAAATCCAGCTGTTCGTGTGGGAGCCAGTGCTGTTCGGGACCTGGGATGGTGTGTTCACATCCTGCATGATCAACATTTTTGGGGTTGTCCTTTTCTTAAGAACCGGCTGGCTGGTGGTGAGTGATCAGCTGGTGGCTCTGGAGCCTGTCATGGCCCCATGACGAGGGAAGTTGTCATGCTTGGCATTCCATAGTCTAGGCACCAGATTCCCGAAGCACAAAGGCTCCCAAATCCTGAAACAGGAAGCAAGTGCAGAGAGCAGCTGGCATTGCTTTTTAAATGAGAAGCCTGCAAACTGGGCCTCACAGATGCTGAGGGGAACCTCACCAAGGATTTAACTGTGTGAGGAAGTCAGGGCTCACTGTGGGCAGGACTGGAGGTGGGGCAGAGGGGTTACATGGATGGCACCTTAGCCTGTGACCCGTCCTGGTCTTCCCAGTGCTTCCAGCTCAGCACATGCCCCCTGATGCACCCGCCCCTCACCCACATGGTCACGGTCCCCAACCCTGTGTGTGGCCCTGCCTGGGGGTGCTTGGTTAGAGGCACAGATTCCCTATGTCTTGGGGACAGATTGCCTAGGACAGACCCACCAGCGCAGGGTCCTGGAGGTCATGCACAGGGAACAAAGGCCTCTCCTTTACGTCTTGTGAAAGACAGGAGCCTAGAACCTCCTTGAAGATACATGCTCTGAGGCAGGCTCTCAGCCCCTTCCTGCTGTGCCCTCTCACACGTGGGACTTCAGCAGACCATGCAGGCTGCCCAGAACAACAGGCAAACCAGTCACCAGTTCAAGACTGTGAGCGCCTATTGTGTGCCAAGTACTACTCGTGCCAGTGAGGCTTTGAAACGCAAGCTCTGGTCCTCCTACAGTGGGCAGATTCACCTCGGGAGAGGTCTCAGAGCTGCATCAAACCCCTCAGGGGGGGCTGGTGAGATAGCTCAGTGGCATAAGCACCTGCCTGGCAAGCGCGAGGTCCTGAGTTCGAACCCCGGTACCCACACACACACAAAAAAAAACCCTCAGGGCAGAAGAAGCTGTGAATGCTGTGGAGGCCAAGTGTCCAGGGCAGCTTCCCTGAGGAGGCGCAGGGAGAGTTGGGCTGGACAGAGGGCCATTTATGATGTGCAATCTATTATCAGAATTCTGCAGAGAAGTAGAGCCAATACTGTAGGAGACACGCTTAAATCAGGTGTACATCAAGTGTACACCTGAGCGTGAAGCCAGAAACTCAGAATTTCCATGTTGCAAAGTCAAAAACCAAATCAAGCCTGGCGTGGTGTCGCACGCCTATAATCAGCACTCAGGAGGCTGAGGCAGGAGGACTGCCACTAGTTTGAGGCCAGCCTGGGCTACATAGTGAGTTCAGGAGCAGCCTGAACTATACAGCGAGACCCTGTCTCAAAAAAACAAAAAAGAACAACAACAACAAAAACCCAATCAAAAAAATGGGCAAACAAAATGAATAGACACTTCTCAAAAGAGAAAGTACAGATGGCCAATAAATACATGAAAATATTCGACATCACTGGACATTAGAGAAATGCAAATTAAAATAACATTTGAGATTTGATCTTAAGAAAGAATGGCCATCATCAAGAAATCAAATAATAACAAATGCTGGCGAGGCTGTGGGGAAAAAGGAACCCTTCTACATTGTTGGTGGGAATGTAAACTAATACAACCACTATGAAAATCAGCATGGAGATTCCTCAAGAAAACTAAAAATAGAAATTCCATTTGATCTAACTATTCCCCTCCTACATATCTTCTTGAAATAATTAAAGTCATCATATTACAGTGATATATGCATACTCATGTTTATAGCAACACAATTTATAATAGCTGCATCTTGGAAACAGTTTATATGCCTAATTAACAAATGAATGGATAAATAAAATGTGGTATTTGTGGAGTACTGTTCTGCTATAACGAAGGATATACTTGAGGTATTTATATGTATAAGAATGCACCTCGAGACCATGTTAAGTGAAATAAATCATATGCAAATTTAAGTATCACATGGTTTCTCTCATATGAGAAACCCAAAATATAAATAAAGAGCAAATTAAAAGACAGATATTAGGAAGTAGAGAGATATTTCTCAAATGAGAAGGTGAACAAGAAATGGAAGTAGGAGAGAAGGAGAGGAGGGAGGGGGGATTTAAAAAAAAATAATTGAAGAAAGGAAATGGAAATAGAGCTCGTGTAAATGGGTAGGGACCAAGAGATGGGAGGAGCCGGGAGGAGTTGGAGGGGTGAGGAATGAAAAACAGAATTAAGATTTGTTATGTTCCAACTCTGCATGATGAATGTAGTCACTGTGTACGCCAAACGTGGACTAATTAAAAAAGAAAGAATAAAAAATAAATAAGAGAATTTCTGTGTTGCAGTCAAGAGGTAGAATTCCTTCTCTGGGAAGGCCCACCTGTGCTCCTCTGGGGAGGCCCGCCCGCATCGCAGAGGGGACTCTCCGTAAGTCAGCCGACTAGGTGTTCACCACACCAAAGACAGCTCTGCAGCAGCAGCTAGCTGCAGAGTTCTCAGCTCCTCCTGGGAGCCTGGGTGAACCCCAACCTTCCGAAGCTCTCATTCTGCTTCACGGCCCAGTCCTAGCTCGGGCTTAGCCTTCACTGTGGCTCGGGGGAGTCTGAACAGATATCTTTGTTCACGCATGGAAAGCTTAGATCAGGCTCAGCAAACTTTCTGGTATTTTTTTCTAAGGATCCATGCCTCTTGGAAACCCTCCAATTTTATAGGGACCCCAGAGTTTCAAAAACACAAAACCCCCAGCCCGGGCTCCTTATCCTGGCAGGCTTCTGAGGCCTGCCCCTGCTCTTGCCTTTCTTGGGGGCCACCTCTCTGCCCAGCACCTCTTCAGCCTGTGTCAAGGGGGGGGCGCATCCACCTGACCTCAGGCAGGGAGGCCTGCTCAGGGCTCCCTGGGCTGTAGGCGTGCGGGGATGGTTATGGGGAGGTGGAAGGAGAGAAGATAGCGTTCCCCGTTGACGCAAACTTTCAGCTCTGTCACTGTATTTTATTTTAGAAATGACTGTTCCTTCCCCAAAACGGAGGTGCAAGTGGTCTTAGTTACCTATTGCTGTATAACAATTGCTACAACACATTGCAGCTTGAAGCCATGAATGTGTGTTCTCTTTCAGTTTCTGTGGTTCAGGGATCCAGGCACTCCCGGTCCCCTGAGACTGCAGTGAAGCTGTCAACCAGAGCTGAAGGCTCGGGGCGGGGGGGCGGGGGGGTTGCCATTTCCACGATGATGGGAGTAGTTGATGGCAGCCTTGGTCTTCCTCATGTGAGCCTCTCCATAGGCCGCCCCATTACAAGGCAGCAGACGGCCACCAGGGCGAGCAATCGAAGACAGAACAGGAAAGGCAAAGGCCCAAGAGGAAACCACCATCTTTTAAAATATCTTCCTCTCAGAAGTAACATGCTGTCACTTCTGCATTAATGGCTTCTAGTCATTAAAAGTGAGTCATTACATGGATAAATCAAGCAGCCTAAAGTGAAAGAATGCACATGATTAATTGTGCACTTCAAAAACTATTAAGTAAATTGCAACAAATGTGATCATTTTGAATGACTAATAAGACATTTGCATACTTAAAAAATAGTGAGTCGCTATGTCCACCCAGACTCAAGGGAAAGGGGTACACGGGGCAGCAATGCTGGGAGGCGGGGGTCACTGGGGTCACCTTTGTGGCTGTCTACACAGGTACATCCTCTTGCCCTAAGAGAGTCCAGGTTTCCACTCTGACATTAGTTTCACCTGAGAAGTCATTTTCGACCATGAAAACAAAGGCAAATGTGAAATGCTAAAAATAAGAGCTTCTAGGGAATAGCATAACATTAAAATGAGTAAAGATCATGCCAACCTTTTTTTGTAAATAGAAGATAATTAACTGTTGAGAATAACTTCAGCACGTACTTATAATGTAGAAAATTAAGTGGTAAATCTGGTATGAAAACTGAAGATGTTATAGCTATATGACATTTTATTTTTACACACAATTTGCAAGTATGAACAAAGGAAGAAAATGGTATCGTATAATTTCATTAGAAGTGTGAAATTAACAAAATCGGTAACGCATGCCCAGATGTCATCTGCACTAGCAAATAGCCTGAGGGCACCAGCATCCCTGAGCCCCGAGGCTGGGATATGGTGGAAGAGAGCAAGGCACACAGGCACGTCGGTTGGCTCCTGTCTGTTGCTTTCTGCCTTTATCCCCCACCAGAGCCATGCACGGTCAGCCCTCCTGGACATCCCCGCAGCCGTGTGAGCCATCTGGCATTTGCTGGGTTTCTGTACGCATTCCCACACTACTGTTGGCACTCTTTTTCTAGAAGGGAGCCCACGGATATCTTTGTGTTCCAATCTAGCCATTTAGGAGGAGATGAGTAGGTGGACTATTTACAAGGTGCATAGTAATAATTAATAACAATCATACCGGCAGCATATGATGTATATAGCAAAATAAGAATATAGCAAGTAAGATTTATCAAGTGCTTATATGACAGATGGTGATCCAAGTGCAGTACAAATATTTAGTCCTAAAATTTAGTATTTCCTGGCAACCTTTGAGATAATTATTATTGTTATCTCTATTTTACTGATTAAGAAACTGAGTACAGAGAGGTGACGTCTCGGTAGCCAGGGCTGAGGAAGGGCTTCCGGTCTGCTTCCTCTCCACACATAGTTTGCATCCAGAGCATGACCTCTCTGCAGATGCACGTCCCTTTCTAGACTTGAGTGTCCCCAGGGAACCCTTTCCTCAATCTTCATCTCCACACAGGACCACATGGTCAGAGGCCCCCTTTGTCAAAGATATGTGTGGGTAACAGTGACTATGTCTGTATGGTCAAAACTACTTTATCACAGCACTTAGCGTCATCATACATTTCCACTCTCCTGCTCTCTCTCTTTCGCTGTGTCTGTCTCTCTGTCTCTGTCTCTCTCACTGTCTCTGTCTCTCTCTCTGTTTCTGTCTCTCTCTCTGTGTCTCTGTGTCTCTGTCTCCCTCTCTCTCCCTGTTCCTCCCTCCCTCCCTCCCTCTCCGAATGGTCTCTATTCTGTTTTATTATTTGAGACAGTTAAGACACCCACAGTACTTCAACCTAAAACAAATCACCAGAGATAGAAAGCACAGGAGATGTGCAGGGAGGACAAGGTGCAGCTGGAGGAGGACAGCGACTCCTCCCAGGCCTGTGCCTGCATCTTCACCTGCACCTGAGCTCGGCAATTGACCACGTGTCACCTGCAGGCGACTCCAGAGCCAGATGAGCAGCCTGTCCCCAGAACTTTCTCCCCCGGTGGCCTCTGAGGGGTCGGTGGGCAGAGGCCCTTTCTCCTCCTGCCGCTATTGTGGGGCAAGTGTTATAGCTCTTGGCAGCAAGGAGGAAAACCAAAATCGGTTCACATGAAGTTCACGGGTAATAGAAGACTTAAAACTGCAAATATTCCCAAGAGGATTTGTGCAGATCAGCAGGAATGGCTAGGAATAGGGTAGCGATAATGCTGGGGTGGGAACAGGGAGAAGAACCTAAGGCTGTCCAGCTCTGAGCCCTGCCTCCTTGCTCTGCACCCCCGTCCAGCAGCGGTGCCACGATCACCATGTTATGAACAGGCACCAGAGACCCCTCCTTCCCGATGCCTCCCCAGCTCACTGGAGGCCACTCAGCCCTAATCCCGTAATCCTCTCTCCAACATCCACCGTGCTGGGGTCTTGCCTTTCAGCAGGCTCCGTGGCCCAGTCTGGTAACTCTAGAGCTGCATCTCCTTCTGGCTCTGGTATGCGTGTGTCCATTTCTTTTCTGGGACTCTTGCTTTTTCTCTTTGAAGTGTGTCTGTGTGTGGACACTCCGGGCATGTGTGTTTATTCAGTGAACACGCACTTAGCGCCTAGTCTATGTGGAGCTGGTGCTAAGACACAAGGGCAGGAAGAGGATCCTACTCTCCTGGGGCTCATACTTAGACTTAGTGTGAGAGGTACTGAGATAAGCTCTAAGCTATGGGTCCTGTGGGATCCCAGAGGAAGGGCTCCTGGGACAACTCCTGGAGGAGCAAGAAAGGCATTCCAAACCAGACACCAGCATGGCTAAGAGGGTGGCAGGCGGAGAGCATGCCCTTGTGTGCTTGGGCACAGAGTGACCAATCAGAAGATGCCGTGTGGATGTACTGAGCAGCTTCAACTTTACCCCATAGGTGATGTGACGTCCTGGGAGAATTTGAAGGGAGGTCACAGTTCATCTAGAACTCCCCCGAGCTTAGCTCTTGTGGCGCTTCCTTTGTCCTTTTCCAGTTGTCCCTCCTCGGTGGCCCAGCCACCTCCAGCCCCATCCCCCAGTTCCAGTGCAGTAGGTCCAGGGTTGGGGGGCTGGTTAGTGCTCCCAGCAAGGTCCCCACCCTGGCCAAGCCTCTGCCCCTAACCTAACCGCTCCTTGCTGTTCTGCTGCAGGGAAACACAGGCGTGCTCATGGGCATGCTTCTGGTGTCCTCCGTTGTCACTGTGGCCCTGGTCACTGTGTTGTCTGGCATCGGCATCGGGGAGCACAGCAGCATGGGCAGCGGCGGCGTCTACTCCATGATCTCCTCCGTCCTCGGCAGGCAGATGGGAGGCACCATTGGGCTGCTGTATGTGTTTGGACAGGTGAGGCCACCAGCACAGGGACATGCTTGGCTGCCTGCGCTCTCCCACCATGTTCTCCTCCCCATCCTTGTTTTACCTGGTGTGTCACACGTTACAGAGGAGTAGGCTGGGCCCCGAAGGACACAGCAGCAGAGCCAAGCTGCAGTGGAGAGCCCTGGCTCTGTAGTCCCAGAGCTCCTGTCCCCCGCTCCTGCCTCATGGGTTCCTGCTTGGACCAGGGCCACACTGCTGCCTTTCCAGCAGGAGTGTGCACAGCACGGCTGTGGTCCAGGTGGCAATCATGTGGCCCGGGCCCTAGGCACTTTGGTGCTGAAGAGAGGCCATTTTGCGTGTGCCAAGGGACTTTGCTAGAAGCTGGCCCTTCTCAATGGAACTGTTGCTGGCAGACACATCGGAGACGCTGGATGGCTTGGTGGCCTTACAGGGAGATGGAAAGCCCGTGTGTGGCCACTGTCTGAGAAGGAGAATACCAATGAGGAGCCGCCTCATCAGCATGGGCAAAGGCACTTGGGAAGCCAGCAAGCTGGGAGGAATTCTAAGGCTTATGTTGCTAACACGCAGGGACAGTGACTTAACACTGGGGACACAAAGTGCAGGCATTAAGAAGCAGTTCTTTGTAAGCATTTCTTGGACTGAAAAAGCTTTTATGATCCCATAAAGGGTGGTGAGTGGCTGAAAACACTATTTACAAAAGGAGTTTGCCTAAAGAGTATGAGAGTCTCCTTGAAGAAAGCGCCGGTCTTGTGGCTTTCATATTTAGATAGCACAGTCAGGGGATTTTAGCACAAATATATCTGATTCTCTAACAGCACAAAGCATGTGTTTGCGTGTGTGCATCTAGGATAGATGCCAGCAAGGCAGACAGATTGTCAGTCACTTGCCTTTACCTAGAATAGATGCCAGCAAGGCAGACAGATTGTCAGTCACTTGCCTTTACCTGAGAAAGAACTTCCAGCATAATATAGCTCGAGCATCCCTAGAATGGAAATCTGAAATCCAAAATGCTCCAACATCTAAATTGTTTCGAATATTATATTGAGCGGTAATCAAAAGTTTCAGATTTTGGAGGATTTCTGATTTCAGATTTCAGATTTTCACATTGGGATGCTCAACCCATAAGGTCTATGGAAATCTTTCAACATCCAAATACATCTGAAAAACGTTCGGCCCAGCAGGGATGCTCAGAGAGCCGTGGGAGAGGCCATAACGAACAGTAGGGTTCCCCTGCTGCCCATACAGTTTGCCCAAAGACACTTGGCTGCTCTGCTGTTGCCAGGTCGGCTGCCAGCTGGGTGTATGGAAGTCCCCACTTTTCCCTTTCTGGGCAGACAAGCTGGGCCGCAGAAGCAGGTGTCATGGATGAGGACCAGCATGCAGCTAAGGACAGGAAGCTGGATTCCTGAGTCTCCCTTAGGTGGGCTGATTGGGAAGGAAAGATGTCACAAGAAGGACGTTTTCTCTTCCTGGCCGCTGTGCCCTGAGCAGCCAGGGCGCCAGCAGCCCTGCCATCCTGCCTGCTTCCATGGGGGCTCTCGGACCTCAGGCTCCCTCTGGTCAGCATCATCTGCGCGACTTCGCTGTCTGACGCTCCTCCGGGTCAGGAGACTGCTCCGAATGTGCTTGCCCCCCCGCCTTACAATGCTGAATTTGGTTTGCTAGGATTTTTGTGCATGTATTCATGGGGAGGTCGGCCGGTGGTTTTCTTATGATGTCTTTGCCTGGTTTTGGTGTCAGGATAATACTGGTTTCATAGAGGGGTTGGGAGGTGTTCTTTTCTAGCTTTTGGAAGATTTTGTCACGGATTGGAGGATTGATTTTTTTCAGTGTTTGGTAGAATTCAGCAGTGAAACTATCTGGTTCTGGGCTTTTCTTCGTAGGAAGTTTTTTGATAACTAATTCGGTTTTTCTCAATTTTTATTTTTTATTACTATATGTTTGTAGTGCATAATGATTATATTCCTTGTGTGGAGTTGGGAATGTGCAGATACCTGAAAGGCGGGTAGCTGTGTTGAATGGAGTTTATTGTTTTAGGTTTTTGAGGAATCTCCACACTGATTTCCGTAGTGATTCTAGTTTACATTCCCACCAACATTGGAGAAGGTTCCTTTCCTCCCACACCCTCGCCAGCATTTTTGTTGTTTGGTTTTTTGAGGATGGCCATTCTCTTTGGAGTAAGATGAAATCTCAGGGTTGTTTTAATTTGCATTTCTCTAATGGCCAGAGATGATGAATATTTTTCATGTATTTATTGGCCATCTGTACTTCTGAGAAGCATCTGTTCATTTCAGTTGCCCACTTTTTGACTTGGTCTTTTATTTGGGGGGTCTGATTTTTTTTTTTTTTTTGAGTTCTTTACATATTCTAGATACTAGTCCTCTGTCTGAAGAATAGCTGGCAAAAATATTTTCCCATTCTGTACTTTGTCTCTTTGCTCTGTTGGTTGTTTCCTTTGCTGTAGAGAAGCTTTTTAAGTTGGTGTGATACCATTTGTTGACTCTTGATGCTATTTCTTGTGCTATTAGGGTTCTGTTTACAAATCCCAAGTGCTGGGATTACAGACGTGCACCACCACACCCAGCCTGGAGTTCTGTTTTTGGTTTGACCCTTGTCTGGTTTTGGAATCAGGGCAATGCTGGCTTCCAGGATGACTCCGGGAGTACCGCTTCCCTTTCATTAAAGAGTGTGAGGAACATTGGCATTACACCTTCCCTGAAGTTCTTGTGGAATTCAGCATGAATCCATGGGTGCTAGACTCTTCTTGGTAGAATTTTTATCACTGCTTCAATTTCACTGCTTGTTGTTATATTATTCAAGATTTTTATATCTTCTTGGTTCAGTTTGGATAATTCATAGGTACCTAGGAATCTGTCCATTTCTTCTGAATTGTCAAATTTATTGAAGCACAGGTTTTCAAAGTAGTTGCTAATATCCTCTAGATTTCAGTGGTGATTTCACTTTTTTTCATTTCTGATCGCATTGACTGGGGTCTTTTCTTTCCCTTTTTGGTAAGACTTGCTGAGGATTTGTCTATTTTGTTATTCTTTCAGAGCAGCAGCTCTTCAATTCATTGATTCTTTGTATTTTTTTCATTCTCAACTTCATTAATTTTTGCTCTGATCGTCATAATTTCCTTCCTAGTACTAGCTTTGAATTTGAATTATTCTTGTTTTTCTAGGAACTTGAGGTGCATCAATAGGTTATTTATTTCTCTTTTCCCGACATGGGCATTCACAGTTACAAACTTCCCTCTTAGGGCTGCTTTCATTGTGTCTCACAAGTTCTGGTACGTTATGTCAGCATTACTGTTTGATTCTGGGACCTATTTAATTTCTTCCTTGATTTCTTGTGTGATGATTGATTATTTAAGATTGTGTTTTTCAATTTTCATGTGTTTGCATAATTTCTAGGGTTTCTTTTGCCATTGATTTCTAGTTTCATAGCACTATGATCTGAAAATATACTTGGGGTACTTTCAGTTCTTTTACATTTATGTAAGCATGCTTTATTTGCTATTATGTGGTCTATTTTGGAGAAATGTCCATGTACTACTGA
Organism: Erethizon dorsatum; assembly: GCA_028451465.1. NCBI lineage: Eukaryota > Metazoa > Chordata > Mammalia > Rodentia > Erethizontidae > Erethizon > Erethizon dorsatum. The sequence goes on from CM051831.1 coordinate 57,710,890, forward strand.
GAAGAATGTGTATTCTGTTTTTATTTAGTAGAATACAGATATCTATTAAGTCCATTCATTCAAAGGTTTCGTTCAACTCTGATATTTCTTTATTGATTTTTTTCTCTACTTAATCAATTTGTGACAGTGGGATATTGACCTTCCCCGCTATAGTTGTGCTGATGTTTATCTGATCTTTTATGGCCAGTAGTGTCTGTTTTATATGGTTAGGTGCGCCAATATTCAGTGCATATATATTTATAATTGTTATCTCTTCCTGTTGGATCGTTCCATAGACCAATATGTAGTGACCTTCTTTGCCGCTTCTAATCAGTTTTGTCTTGAAGTTCACTTTGTCTGAAAATAGGAAAGCTACTCCTGCTTGTGGCTGGGTTCCTCTTGCATGGAATATTGTTGTCTATCCTTTGATTTTTAGTCTACGAATCTCTTTTTAGGTTAAATGTGTCTCCTGTATATAGCATACCATTTGATTTTGTTTCTTGACTCATCATTCTGCTAGTCCATGTCTTTTTATTGGGGAATTGAGACTATTTGCATTGAGAATTATTACTGAAAGGTATTGATTTATTCCTGTCCTTATGTTATTTTTCTGTTGCTGATTTCCCTTTTATCCCTCTTCTACTTAACTGCTCACCCTGCCTGCTGTATTCATTCTATTTGACCTTTTGTCATTGTTAGCTTCATTGTCTATTTTTTTAGGATATCCTTGAGATGTTTTTGGAGTGCTGGTTTGGTGGTCAGGAATTTCTTTAGGAAATACTTTATTTCCCCCATCCATTTTGAAATATAGTTTTGCAGGATATATCTCTCTGGGTTGGAAGTTGTCTTCTTTTAGGGCTTGAAACACTTCACTCCAAGCTTTTCTGGCCTTAGGGTTTGTGCTGAGAAGTCTGCTGTAAACTCTATTGAGTTTACCTTTGTAAGTGATTCGCTGCTTTTCTCCAACAGCTTTTCAGATTCTTTCCTTTTATTGGTCTTCTGAGGTTTTGACCATAACATATTGCGGAGAGGTTCTTTTCAGATAGTGGCTATGTGGGGTTCTATAAGTCTCAGTTATGTGTTAAATTGTTTCCCCATATTTGGAAGGTTTTCTGCTGCTATTTCTGTAAACAGGTTTTTTATGCTATTTGTGCTGTCTTCTGATTTTTCACTAAGTCCAGTTAATATTAAGTTAGTCTTCTTTGCATCATCTAGCAGCTGTTGGATCATTTTTCATGTTCGCTTGTTTCTAAGGTATCTTTGAATAATTATTGGCCTTATCTTCTAGTTCTGACACTCTGTCCTCACATTGATTCTGCCACCAAGAGAATTTTTAATCTCTCGAATTTCTGTTTGGTACCTTTCATGGACTCTAATTCTTGGCTAAACAGGCCATTCATGTTTTGTATCATTTTGTTCAGCTCTGCTAGCTTTTTGTCTTCTGTAAACTTGCTGATCATTTTGTTTATGAGATCCATTATCTGTTTAGTTACATCTTTTTTGGGCTTCCAAGCACCTTATTAATCTGTTTTTATCTCCTCTGTTACTCTTTCAAATAATTCAGCTGTGTGGGCTTTGATTCCTGCCCCTCGGTGCCCCATGGATCAGCTTTGAGGGAGTTGGGGGTTTTGGGGAGGCATTTGGTAGCCCTGTCTTTTCATGTTTCCATTTTTTGTTTGTTTGTTTTATTTTGTTTTGTGCTCAGGTTTGTGGGTTGCTTATAGTGGAAGGCTTTGTTGCCAGTATGGAGTTGTCTTTAGTTAGTGTCTACTTTTCACTGATGTGCTCTGGGCATGGCTAACATAGGCCTTTTCCTCTCTCCCAAGATCCAACCACCTCTGTTTATTTGGGACAGGAGGCTGCAGTGTTTGGCCCAGCACCCAGTTGTCCAGGGATGGGCCACAGTATTGTAAATGACATAAAGGCAATCCAGATATTGGCATACAGAGAAAACCAATCAATAACAACAACTATGCCACTTTGGCAATAGCAACAAAATTACTAACAATAATAATAAATCACTAATAATAATCGATAGTGACATACCCTAAGAACTAGTAATGCACTACCCTTAACCATAGAAAAGTGATCTATAATTATAGTATAAACACTAACACAAACCAAATATTGACATACAGTAAATATCTACTAACTGCAACAACTATACCTCCACTAACAACAGAACAGTATTCAACAGTAATAGCAAAGTTAGCTACCTAAAGATTTATAAAATTTAATGGTTATAACAGTAGAGAGAGGGAGGTGGGGAACTAGAGAATAAAAAATAAAATTTGAAAAATTAATCAACAGGAGATGAGAAGGAGGAGAAAAAACTGAGATCAAGGATCCCCTGAGGAGTAAAAGGAAATGCATAGTGTTAACTACAAGTAACAGAAAACAAAGAATAAAGAAGAAAACAGAGCAAAATAAAGGAAAATAAGAAAAATAAGAAGGAAAAGAAAAAGTTAAAAGGAGAAAAGTGAGTGAGAGAAGGACCCCCAGATTCAAAAAACAAACAAACACATACACACAAAAAAAAAAAAAAAAAAAAAATTCTCTGTGTTTTTGAATGAGTGGTTTCTTTCCTGGATCTGTAGTCTTGGAATCCAGCAAGTCACGATTTTCTCCACTTAGCTTTAATACCTGTGGGTTTGTGAGGTGTCCCCCTGTTCCAGAAGCCCCTCTGTCTGTACCCTGCAGACTGGGGCAACTGTCTAAGCTGAGACACATCCTTGCTCACGTTGGTAGATGGGGAGAGCAATCAGACCACTGGTCTCTGTTGGGTGCAGGCAATAGGGCAGGCATTCAAACAGACTTCTGGGCTTAGTTCCAGCACTTTCAGATTCAGATTCCAGCGCTGTCAGAGGCCATGCATGGCCTCTGACAGCCACACATGGGCCTGGTTTCTCACTACAGAGGGTGGGGCCTGTGTCCTTCCTGGCCTGAGCTTACGCTTCTCAGGGGTCTGTGTCTAGCCTGTACCCTCTCTGTGGCTGTCTCCCGTGGCTGTCTCTCACCCAGTCACTGTGGGACGGTAACACTGGAAACCCTGTGGAGTTGTTCTGTGGCTCAGTCTTAATCAACCCCTACCCAAAATGGCATCTGATTAAACTCTCTCTGGCAATATGGCGGCACTGCAGTGGGTTTCTTCTCCAACTCTAGCCTGCTGTTAATGAGTCACTTTTGGAGTAAAAACCCATGCTGTTTTTGTAGTTGACAATAGCTGTGGGCTTTCCTGGGGTATGGCTGGCCAGGTCTGTAATTCCTCCCTGGATCTGCTGACCCTTTGGGCTTACCTTCTCTCCCTGGACATTGGCCGAGTTCATGATTAGGTTGGTCATTTAGTTGGCACCTCCGCTGTCCCATACTGAGGGGAAACAAATGCAGAGCTGGTTCGTAGGCAGCAGGTGGAATTCACAAGTGTGGGTGGAGTTGGTTGGGGCCCAAACACAGCTCCCTTGGTTACTAATTCAATTTCATATAGCATATTCCACTTTCTTATTTCTTTTGGAGTCACTTTTGGTAGTTTGTGTCTTTCTAGGAGTTTGCCCATTTCATCTAGGTTATCTAGTGAATTGGTATATTAATTGTTTATAGATTCCCTTATAATCCTCTTTCTTTTTGTATCTACCCTTTCATTCCCTATATTAGTAATTTGAATTCTCTCTCTCCATCCCTCCCTCCTCTTTCTCTCCCTCTCCTCCTCCCCTCCCCTCCCCTTCTCTTTCTCTTTCTTTCTCTTCTTTCTCTTTCTCTTCCTCTTTCTCTTTCTCTTTCTCTTCTCTTTCTCTTTCTTTCTCTTTCTCTCTTTTTATCTCAGGTCTGGAAATTGAACCCAGACTGCACATGGCTGAGCAAGCACTCTACCATCGAGCTACACTTCCAACACTTAAAAAAATTTTTTTTTGGAGACAGGCTATTGCTAAGTTGCCCAGGCTGACCTCGAACTTGTGATCCTCCTGCCTCAGTCTCCTGAGTAGCTGGGATTTCAGGTGTGTGCCACTGAACCCAGTTTTTCTCTCTTTTTTCCTTGATCAGTCTAGGGAAAGGTTTATCTGCAAAGAACCATTTTTTATTTTTAAAAATATTTCTGTATTGTTATTTTGGTTTTTATTTCATTTATTTTTGCTCTAATTTCATGATTTCCTTTCTTTCTACCTTCTTTGAATTTAATTTGCTCTTCTTTGTCTACTCCCTGAGGATGGCAGTCTGGCCACTGATTGGAGTTCTGTCCTCTTCCAGGATGTGGATGGGGTTTCTAGGGTGCCCTGCTCCTGGCCTGTGTCGGCCCTGCCACCTCATCGCAGGCCATGCGTGCACTCATGAAGTTCTAATGATTGCTAAAGCAGCTGGCTGAGTTTTGCCTCTGAGTAGGGGTTGGAAAATTTCCGTGAAGGACTAGATGGTAAATATTTGGAGGTTTGAGGGTGGTAACAGCTATTTAACTATGCCATTATAGTGTAAAAGCAGTCATAGACAGTATGGAAAAAAATGGACATAGCTACATCCCAGTAACTCTTTTTTTACTAAAACAGGCAGCAAGCAGGATTTGGCCAGAGGGTGACAATTAGCCAACCCTGGCCATAGAACACCAAAACTTAGCCAGGCTTGATGATGTACACCTGGAGCTAAGGCAGGATTCTGAGTTCAAGGCCAACCTAGACTACATAGCGAGACCATGTCTAACATGAAATAAAAGAAAGCTGGGTGTGGTGGGGCAAGCCCATAGTCCCAGCGCTCCAGGAAGCTGAGGAAGAGGATCATAAGTTTGAGCCTTGTGTGGGCAATTGAGTGACTTAGTGAGACCCTGTCTCAAAGAAAAAAAAAAAAAAAAAAAAGGCTGGGGATGTGGCTCGGTGCTAAAGCCACACTCCTTGGATAGAAGAGGAGACTACGGCTTCCTGCTCCATTCAGCTGTGTGGGCCTGAGGGCCTCACTGTCCAGCTTCGGCCTGCACCAACACATCTAAAACATTCATAATGGCATTCACATGCTCTGTACTGGACCCTGTACAAAACGGTGGAACATTGGAAAGCTTCCATAGATCTGATAGAGGCCTGGAGTTTTATTACGGGAGTTACCACAGACAAAGACATACAGTCCACCAGCTTCAGGTGAATCAGGAATTTTGGGCCAGGAAAGGGTGTGGAGGCGCAGCCCTGGTCCTTTGGCTAGGCCTCCGAAGACAAGGGGGAAATACCTATGTTGTGAATGTGCAAAGTTTTCAAAACAGAGCCTGTACCTCAGAGTGAAGGTGCTCAATTCTGAAAATAGCCTCCTTTCGCTCTTGAAAACAGGAGGCAACACCCCCACCTCATGAGGCCGGGAGTACGCTTCTCTGCAGACAATGGTAAAGAAAAACGACTGCTTATGATTATAAACTTTAGAAGTAAATGAAGATACCTGTAAAATATAATAAACTGAGATCTGTCTGCTTTTCTTCATTAATTAGTGAATGCTAGTAAATGTGACAGGTAGTCATTTTTAATATATTGCCCAGTTGATGGCTATTACTTGCAGGAGAATTGGTTCAATTGAATTTGTGCAGTTATGCTAGAAGTAGAAAATGTGTTTTTTCTTTTAATTTGTCTATAAGTGTTTTAGCCATGAAAACTTTTTTTCATTCTTATGTAGTTAGCCTTATTAATGTTTTATTGCTTTTTTCATTGTAGTCACAGTTAGAAAGACTTTCTCTATGCTAAGTCCTTAGAGGAATTCACATTAGTTGTCTTCTAATGCTTATATGTATGTTTTCATCTAAAAGGTTTAGACATTTGCCTGTTCCCATCTACGTACTGTCTGGCTCCCTATCTCATAGCTTTTTTTAAAACATGCTTCCTCTCTAATATCGCATGTTATTTTCCATTTAATTCTTAGTGTCATCTTGTCTACATAGTTTCAGAAAAACATTGTTATTATATTACTTGGTCTTTTAAATATTTTAATGAACTTATGAAGAACTGATATCATATGCAAAAATAACAAATGCCTTCCATCCAAGCAGGTCTACACTGGTATCCTACTAGAGTGTTTAACTTTTTTTTCTTACTATATTTTCCTATCTATATTAAGTTCCTTCCTAAAAATTGTAGCTTTCTGGTGGGTTTGTAAATAGGATTTTCTCTGCCTTCCTATATCTTGACCAGTACTTGTATGTGAAGGGTATTGATTTATTTTATTTATTTAATTTTTGGAGTTGAAGAAATATATATATATATATATATATATAGCTGATAAATAAATCTATTCATACCTAAAAAAATATAATAAACGCTGGAGATGTTTACACATTAAACAAATTGGCAGGAATACCATCCAAAGAAGAGTAGCGTTCGGGTTGGGGGCCCAAGCTCAGAGAAGTCCCGAGTGGGCTGCTGTCAGACGGAGGTACAGCACAACCTGTGTAGCTTTTGCATACATAACATGATACTCTTAATGTGCTTGGTTTTGTTTTGTTTTGTTTTTTCCTTGATAAGAAGCTTAAAACTACAAAATGATATTCACTGCAGGCACATAACACATAAGATGATGTAAGGAAAAACTAGTTGCCTTTACCTCTGGAGGGGACCAGTGTGAACAGCTGGCTGCTGCCTTTCCTCTGCTTGCAGACGCACCGTTGGGGATTTTTTAAGTGCCTACTGGCTTTTGTAAAAGTGGGGACAAATCTCTCATTCTGCTCCGTGGTGTGTAGGTGTCACAGACGCCCTCCAGCCAGCGCTCAGCCAGCGCTAAGTACAGCGGTCACTTCCTATGGATGACACGGTGCGCCCCGTTCTTTTGCTCTTTTCCGTATGAGTCGCTTTCATTCCTAGTGGTCTATAGTTTTGCATTTTCTCTTTTTTTCTTAATCAGCCTGCCAGGGTTATCTGTCTTTCCTTAAAGGATCAGCTTTTGGTTTTTGTGTCCTTTCTCTTGTGATTTTTCTTCTATTTCATTAATTTTACATTTCCCTACATTAAATACTTCTTTTTACTCTTTTTATTTATGCTGATCTTTTTATGCCTTCTTCAGTTAAGATTTTGTCTCTTTATATTACTTCCTTTTTTAGCTAATAACATTTAGAACTATACTTTTTCCCCCCTCTTAATACAAGTTTGGTTGTGTCTCTTGAGTTGTAGAACTCTCCTAATTTAATTTAATTCTATTTAATTTTATTTATTTTTGCTTATGGTACTGAATTTGCTGGTGACACCAGGCCTTCACACTGTGCTTCATCTCCAGACCTTTTTAAAATTGTTTAATTTGAAATTTTGAGACAGCGTCTCACTAAGTCTCCAAGTTTCCCAAGCTGGGTTCAAACTTGCCTTTCTCCTGCTTCAGCCTCCTGCAGTGCTGGGATTATAGGCGCACGCAGCCACGCCTGGCTCCTTTTAATTCTCTTGAGATTTTTTTTCTCACTGCTCCAGGCTTTGCCAACGTGGCTCAAGCTGACTTCCTCCCTCCTCCCTTTCTTTCCTGGGGACTTAGCACGTCACCTCCTGCATGCTAGGCAAGTGCACTGCCACCCTCAGCTCTCAAATTTACTTCTATTTCATTCTCTCCCAGTTGATTTGGAAGTTCTTACTGTGTCTTTAGTTCTGCCAGTAGCGAGACCACCCTGAGAAGCCACAAAGTTATAGTTTTATTTTCTGTTTATCTATTTTTACTTTTTCTCCTCACCAAAATGCATTACTTTCTAGCTCCTCCCCTGAGCAAATATGAAATCTCTTTTACTTTCCCGCTCCATAAACACCTTTATCTCTTACTGCGAGCGCTTCGGTTTTGAGAAGATGATTTAGTTTGGGACTGTTACTTTCCTGAAAGTAAACCTCTGACTTCAAAGATCTTTATTCGCAACTCCTATTGCAGCGTCCCAGCGATCTTCTGTCACCGGTTTAGCATTCACTAAGTTAATGACAGTCACGGCTGGCTACCGTCTCTTCTTCAGTAGCTAACAATAATAAAGTGATGCTGACGGTGCCCATAGCTGTTATTGCTACAACTCTACCTAGAAGCCAGACGCTCTTCTAGGACTTTACCTAA